>QRFJ01002832.1:16540-78933 GCA_006176705.1 Cocos nucifera | reverse complement strand
TATTTATAGATGTAGGGTTTCTCTTCACTCTTAACGAAGCTATACATTCTAATCATCTTATCAAAATGCATGTTCTAACTCTGACATGCCTACTTCAATTCATAGATGGATCTCTGAAGCGTGCACACATTGGACTCATCTGTGGATGTAAATTCCTCAGGCTGTATCATATACACCTCTTCATTCAGCTCTTCATTTAAAAAAACTATCCTCACATTCATTTGCCAGATCTCATGGTCTAGGTATGCTATAATCGCAAGCATAATCCAAATGGACTTCAGCATTGCCACCAGAGAAAACATCTCATCATAGTCAATATCATAATATTGATGATATCCCTTGGCAACCAGATGAGGCTTTATAAGTCTCCATCTTTCCATCTACACTCCTTTATAGGTTTTAGCCCTTTAGATGGATCAACTAGTGTCCATACATTATTGACCTTCATGGACTCTATTTCGAACTTCATGGCTTCCAGCTACTTATCAAAGTCGGGCCTCTGCATGGCATCCATGTAGGTGATCAGATCCTTATCATTCTCATCGAGTTCAATAGGATCACCATGTCGGACCAAGAAACCATAGTATCTGTCCCACTGATGTGGTACTCTATCGGATCTCCTTAAGGGTGCCTCTTTAATGAGTGCTGGATTTAATCTTATTAAATGTAGTTCTGTAGGTTTATTATAATGTCAGTTCTTTCACCTGTCGAACTTTATCAAGTTCAATATTAGAGACAATAGTTTCTTCCGTAAGGAACTTTTTTCTAAAATGACTGTCTTATTTCTAATGAACACTTTTTGCTCTTTAGTAAAGTAGAAGTAATAATATCCTATGAACAAACATTTATCGGACCTAGGTCAAAGTTTTTCTACCTGCAAATATTTGACATAAGCTGGACATCCCCAAATCCTAAGGTGAGAGAGTGTCGGCCTACGCCCAATCCATATCTCGTATGGAGTCTTTGCAATAAACTTGCTCGGAACATTATTCAAAATATAATAATTAGTCTCAAGTGCAGATCCACAAAAAAAAATTGATAGACTTGCAAATTCCATAATGGACCGAACCATGTCCAATAGAATTCGATTTTTTCTCTCAGACACACCATTATGCTGTGGTGTTCTAGGAGGGGTCCATTATGAGAGAATTCTATTCTCTCATAGATATATCCAAAATTTATTAGAAAGGTATTCACCTCCTCGATTTGATCGAAGAATTTTAATACTCTTCCTAAGTTATTTTTCTATCTCATTACGATATCATTTGAATATTTTAAACAAATTTGATTTACTCTTTATAAGATAGACATATCCATACTTAGATAGATCATCAAAAAATATAATAAAGTAGTAATACCCATCTCTGGCACGTGTTCATAGGTCCACATACATGACTATATACCAGACCCAGAAGATCACTGGCTCATTCTTACTTTTCAGTAAAAGGTGATTTTGTCATTTTAGCAAGAAGGCAAGACTCATAGATTGTTAATGATTCGAAATCATCGATGCCAAGGATACACTCCTTGACTAATCTGTTTATCCTATTCTTGTTTATATGATTGAGCCGACAGTGTCAAAGATAGGCATCGATAATATTATCTAGTTCTAGATGTTTGCTAGATATGTACATTACACTAATAGACTATGATAAAATATAAATATTATTTCTTAATTATCATGATATTATTGTAACATTATTCATAATAATATCATAATAATTTTTTTTTATTGATAAATAATAACCATCTTGGGCCAAAAGTCCTATAGATATTATGTTCATCATAAAAGATAGACAACAGTGATAATTACTTAAAATGACATTATTTATTTTGAAAACAAGCTCAAGAGTTTCTAATGCTAGGATTGGAACATTCCTTCCATCCCCAACATTCAGGAATCTATCGATGTTCTCAAACTTTTTATCAATATGAAGTCCATGAAATGAATTGCATATGTGAATTGAACTTTCGATATCTAATGCCTAGATAGATGTATCATAAATAGATGTATTATTATATAATAGCTTTAACCAACAACTCCTTGCTGATATCTCCTATTCAGCCTATCTAGGTCTAGAGGATAATTTCTCTTCAGGTTTGCCTAATTAGGATCAACATTAGACGTCTTGATATCAGGTCCTAAAAGTTTGTCACTATCCAACAGTGAACGGAGCGGACTTATACTAGCCATTCTATTAACTAAAAGGAAAACATAAGATCATATTAGTACTCAAATTATTTAACCATATAGACTTAGACTTTAGTCTAAAGGTCCTTCCACTATTTTTATAAATTCATAGTCTCTACCTTCAATTTGAGGAATTATACTAACTTCTTAGTGGGTAATAGAATCCACATAAACTACAAAAGAGCCTGAGGAAAGCTCTGACCAATCCATATGCATCTATGGGTAGGTTCATAACTAATTATTTCTCTAAATAATTTCTAGTATTTTGGTTTTACTCCAAAAGTCAATTTAGTAGGCTATAATCTCCATTAAAAAGGTCAGGTTAGGTCCAACCAGTAACATGATTGAGTTCAATGCATCAAATGAATAATAACCAAGCCCGAGGAAAGCTCTGGACAACCTAATCACCATTCAGAGAGTGCAACCTAATCATCATTTGATGGATAGTAATTTCAATATCTAGAAAAACATCAGGTATAAGGTGCTTCCAATATCCACCTTGAAAATTGGACTCATTACCATTCACCTTAATGGAAGGCTATATCTTAGCTATCCCCATAACTTTATTATTTTTAAGAACCTAATAATTTAGAGAATTTGGATTACTTGTGATTTAAGGATAGAGAACATACAGACCAATTTACTCCCATTGACTTTATCAAGTCAAATCTTTCCACTAACTTCACTAAGTCATAGTTGAGGACTAGGATCAATTTTGGTCTATTAGCATCTAATTTAGTCTTACTGATTGAAACCAGTCAAATTGATTCCTAATTAACATGGGCTAGCATGAATCACCAAATGATCTAATCAAATCATAATTGACCATGTTGGTCAGGTAGGTGAGATCAGTGGAAGGGATATGCCATTAACTCATCAAAGATTGAATAAGTACAAGTAGCTCCCAATTAAAAACCACTGATGCCAAACTTATCTTAGATACCAACCGATTAATTAGATTCAATCTAATCGATCTAGAAATTTTGGGCTCGATCGCTTAGCTATGAATCAAGTCCATCTTGATCCTTGTTAAAGACATGGACTTGACCTACTACAACTATTAAAGTTGAAACTAGGGTGTCCTTGATTTAATCTAAATCAACACTTAATTAGATTTGATTAATCACTCTAGTTAAGTTCATTCTTTAACTAACCTTAGGTCTAACCCAATTAATAGACCAAATTCATCTAACCCTTTAACCCATAGTTTATACTTTTGTCTTATGATCTTTAATTCATAATTCTAGATCCTACAAGATAACACTTAATTTCTAGTTAAGTTTGGGGTTGATGAATTAGGGTTCGACTATTCAAAAATAATTTTTAAATTTATAAATTTTTTTATAATTTTTTATTTTTTATTTTCTAAATATGTTGACTCATTTCGAAAATAGGTCAGCTCATTTCGTAAATAGTAACCTATTGCTAGTTTTAAATGAAAATTAAGCATAATAAAAAATTAAACCATGAATCATTTTAGATCTAATCTAAATTCATTCATGTTTAACTTTTAAGTCAAAATAATTTTAGTAAGAAAATCCTTTCACTATTCATATTAATGAATGAGTTCATGGTAGCACCCTTACCGCCATAAGAGATCCTCATCAAATGGGAGGAGATGGCCTTTAAACCATGCTTATCTCTTATAATCGGATGGCTTGGTAGCTCATTTATTCTTGATTACTAAGTTATCTAGATCTAAAACATATCAAATATGTAAGCATTTATATTTCTAATTAATATATAAAACATGTATGGCGACCTAGTGCTCTAATACCACTGAAGGAAACAATGCAGGGTTCTAGGCCTGCTTTTTGAAACTTTTTAAAACTAATATGCAACAAAAGTGTTAGATTAATCTAATATTAACCTATGCATGCAATGATCTAATCATCAAACCCTACATTAGGATCAAGACATGCTTATATGAATAAAAAATAGTGAATGCATATAGATTAGTAAATCTTATCTACTAATCTACTCGTGTTCAGAATACAATACCTGAGCATGGATAGTCAAACTCCACAATCTAAAAATGCTGGAAAGAGGATTCTCACATTGCAATGTAGCCGTATAGTCATCCGACCTCAATAGATAGTCCACACGGAGCTCATGATCCTAACCATCTCCATTGAAGTGCAAGCTCTTCACTGGAGCCTTTGACAACCAATCTTGGTTGATCTTTATCAACCACCTTTTCCCAATCTCCCAGATGCTCCAGAAGTTTAGAGGATACAAATTGGAGGATGATGAGATGGGGTGAAAATTTTGGTAGTGATCCGAAGCTCACAACACTTAAACTCTCCAACCGAATCCTAGGTCAAAACCTGAGGGCTACCCACACCTGAAAACCTTGGAGTCCCCACTCTAAGGATTTTATGACACTCAGATCACATGCCCTAGAGAACTTACATGCCCTCTCAGTGATTTTCATGTGAAATACCTTTCAAAAAATCACCTGTCAATTAAACTTAGATCTAATCTAAGAAGGGAAGGCAGGGTACATAAGAACTCCTAGAAAACCCTGGCACCAAAAACTCTCATGCCCACTGTCCTTTGATTTTTTAGTGAAACTAACTTTCACAGGTAGATGGACTTTCCTATCTATGCATATCCTACTCAAATCCCATCTAAAGTGGGCGACCAGAAGAAAAAAATTAAAATTGCCATGAGAGGATAAAATTGCACAAGAAAATTTCTCTCCCTCGCTGACTTTTCTCATGCCCAAATATTAGAGCCCCTAGCCTCAATTATTCTCTCTCCAAAAGTACTTTTTTGCCTCATGCTCGCTCACCAAAAAACCCCATTTAAATGGATGATAATAGTTGGGAAAATCATGTAGGGTTTGGTGTACAGGGTGGAAGCATGGATTTCAAAGTAGAATTATGAAATCATAAAACCAAACCCAAATCCTAGGACCACCTTATTAGAATTTAAATCATATAATATACATTTGTAAGATATCAGAGGATATTGGTACATACCTCAATTGCTAAATCCTAATTTGACTCTGATTGTCAACAACAGTTTGTCAAGATTTTCACTAGGTGCTCACATGTTCACCCTCTAATATTGATCCACATGGGGACTTGATCAAGACACTAGCATCTCTAATTAATTTAATTAAAATTCTTATGATAAAAATTTTAATTATTTGGGTAGAACCTTTCTTAGCCTTTTATGTCACCCTCCTAGCCTTTTTCGTTGCCTTCCTTTCTTTTTTCTTATCTTCTTAATTTTTCTACCTAATCTCTTTGTCTTAAGAAAGACTTCTTGTCCTTATTAGGACCTTGTCTAGAGAAGAAAAGGGAAGAAAGAAAATTGGACAACAAGGAACTCTTGTAAGAAAGGAGGAATTTCTGATGCTTTGGACTCTCGGTGCGCACCCCTATTTATAATGTACATAGGGGTGCCATCTTAATTTCTAATGCCCTTCCCACATCAACATCTCATGCCCTATCATCATATCTCATGCCCATCTAAATTTTGTGCCATTTAAAATTATGTAGACTTAGTCCAAGTGGTGCCTTAAAGCAGAAGGACTCTTCGGACTAATTCTACGTAAGTTTTATGAATAGTCACATTAATTCATTCAAGTGGCACCATTAATCTCCACCATTTGATCAAATATGTAGGCTATCCAATGGCCTAAAAAATTGGATGCCATACATGAGGGGAGGCATGGAGATAAGAGTGGAAAAGTCAAAGACCCATGGATTTTGACTTGGTCCAAGGGATGCCAAGGTTGAGTGGGCGGCAAGGAGTCCTCCTTATCCCATTTTGTAGATAGATTACGGAGGAGTTTAAGAAGCAGAAGGACTCTCCTCTATTCCTCCTCATAATCTAAAAATTACGTAACAACATTTACATAAAATAAAAGATGGAAAAGTCAAAGGAAGTTGGCGCCAACCATCTATAAGCTAGGAAGTCCCTAATGCATGAAACACCTTCCCACGTTCAACCGAGAGTCTCTAGCATGTGGGACTCAAGTAAGTGGCACCCAAAATTAGGTTAATAAACCTAGGCTTCACCCAATTCAAGACCAAATCTAATTTGGCTCAAATTGGATCAAAATTAGCTTAAATCGAAACCCGATTCGATTCTAGGTGCTAGGGTTTGCAACATGTGCTAGCATGTTCAACTTGCAAACATGGTCTAATCCAATTAGACTATTGATCAATTTCCTCTACGTGTGACCCATAGGATTTCATATCTAGCCAATAGTGGGTCTGGATGCGATTTGACCTAATCTGGTTAAAACTCAATCAAAATGATTTAGGTCAAAACTAGCTAATCCGATTTGACCAATTAGAACACTTTCTAATTAACGATCAAATTAAACTCTTTAATTCAATTAAACCCACAAGACAAGATTGACGTCAAGCAACGTATCATGCCTACCTAAAAGATATAAAATTTTGATAGAAATACCTAAAATATCCTTCAATGGAAAGTTATCATACAATAGGATCCTTCTATTAGATGTGGGCCCTAGAAGTTGAATTGGCTAATACTTGTAATACACTTCTAAGGATAATTTTATAATTTTGACTATAAATTAATAAAAAAATTATTTTTTATCATAGTGTGTATTTAAAGTGTATGTGATACATCCTTTGAGTTAATGGTAATGACAATTCATATTTTCAAAGAGTTAAAAATTTAAGACATGAATTTTCATAATTAATAAATAAACTGCTCTCGACCGTAGGATCATCACGAGGATGGTAATTGATCTAGAAGATTGGTGTATGATCACTTTCTTTGAGTAGATAAGTCTTGAGTCTATAGTGTGGAGACACCGGAGCAAGAGTATAGATACTCATTAGAGAATGAGGGCACTGAGCATGACCACCTCGAGCATTCATAAGAAAGTCTATCTTCTCATCGATGACTGGCTCGATGTTGCAGTAATGTGTCTAGTTCTTTGACCTGAGATGCATCGACAATTCACCTTGAGGGTGTTATAGTTTGACTACACCATAACTCGATTTCCTAGTCATTTAGAATCCTGAGCTGTATGATGGCTATAGTACGTTCATTGTAGGATTTGGATTGCACCAATAAGGAATCTATCTATCTCGATAGATGAGGAGTAGCCCTATGATGATCATGAGAATGGAGTCTATAAGCCCATGGCCATGGTAGAGTGAAGATGATAGAAAGTGTTTCTATAAAGGGTTTTACATAGAACTCGAATCGAATGATTAATTCATATGATAGATATTGGGTTTGACGAGTTTACCTTAACCCTAATCCTATTGGGGCTCAAGATAGAAGAACCCAATCACATAGGTAGCTGCATTGAGAGGTTCATTTTTAGTTTTGATGGATTACTACCATATACTATTAGGTGTCACTGATGGATTTTGGGAGCAATTAGAATAATTTTGATGATCGATCGTTCTAATTGTATGAATTAAAAAAGTTCTGATCTATCGAAAGATATTTCGATGATGTCGATGATGGAGATCACGACATGTCTCATTACCATATGAAACTAAATCTAACTAGATCACATAAACAAAGGTTTGGGTTTGGATGTCATCAATTGAGCTAACCTAGTTCGATTGATTTGAATTAGATCCAATCAAGTTCAAGACAATCATGCTAGCATACGATTGAGCTTGACTTTCTCTTTCTGTAATCTTTCTGATTCAACGCAACTAAGTCAAATTTGATTTAACTCATTCCTATATCTTGAATGAGTTTATTTTTATCTGACTGAAATAAGTTCAGATCAAATTAATTATGAAAATTAAATTCATTCCTAGTGCAATTGGACTAGGATCAATAGTTGACCTAATTGAGAGAATTAAGGGTCATATGATCAGAGACTTTTAGAAATTTATTTAGAAATTATTTTACTTTATTTTTTATTATGTGATAGGGCACGAGTTATACTTTGGGTGTGCAAAATTTCATAATTTTTGGAGATGCCTAGTCTAAGTTTTGATTGAGTTTGATTTGGATCAAACTCTTAAAGGAAGAGTCCTAGATGCACATGGACTCTTCCTTATCCTTTCATGCCGCCACCTTCTAGATAGATTTTTGGTGTCAAAACTAAATGGAATCTAGGGATTTTTGTTGAGATCAGGTCCAGGAGTCCCAATGGTCAAATTAATAAGGTTTTTGATCAAAAAGGGACTCTTTATAGCACTATGTCTAGTATAAGAACTCTTCTCATGAAATTGCCTCAATGAAATTTATTTTTTCCACAGCCAAAGGAGCCTTCCCTCTGATATGCACACCTCTGATATCCTCTCTCTCCCTCTCTTCTATATACTTAAAAAGTTAGGCATAAATCTGAGTTGAAGGTCCAAGATTTTTGGCATAAGATTCAAAATCTACGTGATGGTGTTCGTAAGACAAACAGACTACCCTCAAAAGTCATTTCGAAGGTTTTTCAAATCGAATCCAGATCTATTTTTTAGAGGAGAGATTTATGAGGAGAAGATATTCATGTCCTATTTGAGTGGATATCATTAGAGGGCTGGTGCATGCGTGGCTCCTTCTAGAACCTCAGGAATCAATAGGATCATCATAGGATAATTATATTACCAAATCAGGTACTTAAAATTAAATCTAATTTAATTTTATTTTAACTTTTAATATTAGATATCTATTATTAGATTTGAGAAGTCTTAGATTTGATTATAATTTAAAAAAAAAATTTAAAATATTTCTTCAGATCCAATCAAATCTGAACGATTCTATATCAGAAAAATAAGTTTTTCCTTCAACTGGTATCGAAGCCAGGTTGCAGTTCTTCGAATCTATTTTAGATCTAAATTTATTTTTATTTTTATTTAATATTAAAAAGTTTTAGATGTCACACCAGATGTGATTATATCTAAAATCAAAAAATTAAAATTAAATCATTTAGATCTAATATGTATGGGATGCATGACTAGACTGAAAATAGAATAGTTCTATATGTAGTCTAGTATAATCATATTGTTAATTTAATTAAATAAAATTTTAGATCTATTTAATTTTTATTTTTTTAATATTATAACTTTTATAATCATATTTAAAAAATAAAAAATAAAGTTTTTAATTTTTGATTTATTCATATATAATATGAAAAGATGCATGTTTAGACTAGTTGTAGAATAGTTCTACAAATTATCTAGAATAATTTTATTTTAATATGATTAAATTTAAATCTATTTTTTAGATATTATATATGATATTTTAGATCTAAAAAATATGCATGTTTAATTTAGTGATGATACATGAGATATATGCAAAGCATGTATTAGTTAGATCATTAATTATATATGTGATATATGATCTAAATCTAACTAGTTTTGTAGTTTCAATTATATTTCTGATTAAGGCATTTTTCTTGGCCATCCGATCATAAGAACAAAGTAGAATTTAAAGACCCTCTCCTCCTATTCAATGAGGTGTTCTTATGGCGTGTAGGAGTGTTGCACGTTCATCCTTAATCAAAAATCAAAACTTATTTTCTACAAAATTCTAGGTCATGAAATCCTTGGATTTTGATACATATTTTTTATTTATGAATCCAAACTTAATTAAAAATTAAGATTATGAAACTAATTAGATTTAAATTTAATAATTTTTAGATCTAAGATATTTTCATAAAATTAGGTTCGGGCTTGGGTAGTTCAATTAGGTCTAGCGGTTGATCAAACCGAATCAAGAGTTGGTTAGGTGGGATCAAGAGTGCTTAGAATTGACTAGCCAAGAGTTGTAAGTCTGGGTCAAGGTTAACTCAGCCATATGTGATTGATCCAATTAAGACTTAATTTGGCTCCATGGTTCGAGCCTAGATTGTAGGCTAACTCGATTAGTTCTGGTTCGATAATTTGGTGTCTAAAATAAGTTTGGCAGATACGATCGATTGATTTCAATTAGAAGCTACTAGTCCTGAATGCGTTCTTATCAAGTTAATGGCATATCTCTTCCACTGATCTCACTTACCTATCCATTTGTGTCAACCTAGTTCTGATTTGAGATGACTAATAGTTTGAGTTAACCTATGCCACTAGGCTTGTCATAACCGTTATGACTGAGTCAAGTCTAAGAGACCAAAATTGAAACTTCCTAAGAAAAGATTAAGTTAATTTGGTCTTCCACCATTGTACATGGATAGGCCCTTCCTGGGGTTGATTGTTCTTGATTGGTTAGAGTGGTTCAGTTGCACCGAAAGATGCAACCATGTCTATTAGGCATTAGATGCTATGGGTTGGATGATGGGTTGGGCTCAATATTTTGGATATGGTTAGGGATCCAATTAGGAATCTAATTCATGCAAATGATGGGTTTGACTTAACCAAGGAGTGGATCAACATTTCAGACACGATGAGATTCATGAATTAGAGATCATGATTTGGTGTACCATGATTAGAGAATCATTGGATAAGAGTTGTCCACTCATCGGTTGACCCATCACTAATAACTATTAGGTGAGGTGGTGAGTCAATCGGTGGGACCGCACCATCCACTAGAAATTAATTGATCATGAAGATATTTGCATCTCTACCCAGGGAGTGTAGGGATCTGAGAAAATAGTAAAAGCCTAATTTATTTAAAAAAATAAAATTTTTAAATAAATTGATTAAGTCTAATTACAAAATCTAACTAGAAACTTTGGCTCTTTATAGAAAAATGTCTGCGTCCAACTCACTAGCCCGTATCCTGGACACCCATAGATTGACCAGACCCAACTTCAAGGATTGGCTCCAAAACATCAAAATTATTTTGGGTTATGAGAAGTTGACTCATGTGTTGGAACAGGATCCTCCCAATTTATCAGCCCATCCATTCGCTGATCAGAGTGCATCTCTAGAGAAGTGGATAGATGAGGATAACAAAGTCAAGTATTACATGTTGGGCTCGATGTCTGATGAGCTCTAGTGCCAAAATGAAAACATTAAGAATAGCCACCAAATGTTGGCTCACCTATAAGAATTGTTTGTTGAACAAAGTCGCACAGCCAAATATCAAGTCACTAGAAGACTTTTTAAGGCTCAAATGCATGATGGATAGTCGGTCCAAGATCAATGTCTGATGATGATCAAAGACTTAGAAGAGCTTGAGAAGCTCGTGTCAAGTTGGATAAGAATTTATCGATTGATATAATTCTATAATCTTTGACTGATGTGTATGGGCAGTTCATCATGAACTACAATATGCATAAACTATAGAATACTCTGGCAGAACTTATGAATATGCTGGTTATTGCTGAGCTTTCTGTGAAAAGTTCAAAAGGCTCAGTACTTTCTGTGGAGTAGATTTCTTCCAAGAGAAAGTCTTTTAGAAAGAAGAAGAAGTCCATAAAGAAGCAAAAGGTGGATGGTGGGAAGAAGAAGGAGGCAGAGCCGAAGAAGAAGGCCGCTGATAAAGAAAAATATTTTCATTGCAATACAGATGGTCATTGGAAGTGGAACTTCCTCTTGTACCTGGCCAGCCTGAAGAACAAGAAGGAGGTAGGTCCTTCTAGGGGTATGCTCATTATAGAATCTAACCTTATGATTTTTTCTGCATCCAGTTGGATGTTTGACTCTAGTTCTAGTACTCACTTATGCACATCTATGCAAGGTCTTGAGGATAGCAGGAGGCTGAGGGATGGTGAGATGATCCTGCATGTCGGGAATGGAGCATGAATTGTTGTAATGGCTATGCATATCTACTCTCTGTGATTATCGTTAGGATTAGATTTAGTTCTTAGAGACTATTTTTATGTGCCTCCAGCAAGTAGGCATTTGATTTCTATTTCATGTTTAGCACAGGAAGGCTATGTAATTAGTTTTCCTAAGGACCATTGTAATATTCTTTATGAAAGAAATAAAATTGCAAGTGGTTTTCTTATAAATGGTCTCTATCAGTTACATATTGATGTTTCTATTTTCAATATTGCACAAAACGTGAATGCCATAGGATCAAAATGATCTAGGGATAATCTAAACGATAGGTATCTATGGCACCTTAGGCTAGGTCATATAGCGGAAGATAGGGTTAACAAATTAAAAAAATTCGAGCTATTGAGTCCGTTGACTTTAGAGTCATATCTAATTTGTGAATCATGCCTTCATGGCAAAATGACTAAGCTTTCTTTTGTAGGACATGGGGAAAGGGCCACAGAACTACTTATCTTAGTACATACTGATGTGTGCGGTCCATTTGATGTGCCGACTAGAGGCAACTATGTCTACTTCATCACCTTTATTGATAATTTATCTCAGTATGGGTATGTGTATTTGATGCGACATAAATCTGAAGCTTTTAAAAAGTTCAAAGAATTCAGACATGAAATAGAAAAATAAACTAAAAAATCCATTAAGCAAAATGGCATAGTCTTTCAATGGACTCCACCTGGAACACCTCAACTCAATGGGGTTTCAGAACGGAGAAATCAGACCTTATTAGATATGGTCCGATCTATGATGAGCTTCATAGACCTCCCTGAGTTTCTTTGGAAACATAGTCTAATGATCGCTATATATTTACTGCATAGGATTCTCTCTAAAATCGTTTCTATCGCACCATATGAGATATGGTATGGTAAGAAACTAAGTCTGAGTCACCTCAGAATTTAGGGTTGTCTGGCTCATGTCAAGAGATAATAGACGGACAAGTTAGAGTATAGGTCCTTTAGATCTTGGTTCATAGGATATCCTAAAGAGTCATTAGGATATTATTTCTACATTCTGAAAGACCACAATGTGATTGTGAGTCGACATGCCATCTTTCTTGGAAAAGTATCCTAAGAGATATGAGTTAAGGACCCTATGAAATCCAATCAAATTGAGCCAGTCCAATCACTACCTCCACCACTTCGTAGATCAGAAAGAATTTTTTATCCTCATAAAAGATACTTAGGTACTATTTCGGAGGATGTAGAAAAAATATTCCTCATGAAAAATGGGGTTCATGGTGATGATCCCAAAAGCTATGATGAGGTGATATTAGATATCGACTCCGAGAAATGGTTAGAGGCAATGAAGTCAGAGATTGACTCAATGCACTCGAACCAAGTCTGGACCTTGGTAGATCCACCTGAAGGTATAGTACCTATTTGGTGTAAATGGATTTACAAGAGAAAGATAGGTGTAGATGGGAATATGGAGACATTCAAAGCTAGGTTAGTAATGAAAGGGTATAGTCAGTGCGAAGGCATTGACTATCAAAATACCTTCTCGCCAGTAGCCATGCTAAAATTCATCTGCACATTGCTTGCTATTATAGTCTATTTCGATTATGAAATATGACAGATGGATGTGAAAATGGCCTTCTTAAATGGATATCTTGAGGAAGATATCTATATGAAATAGCCGCTAGGTTTTACATTCAGTGATGTTGATCATAAGGTCTGCAAGCCGCAAAGGTCCATCTATGGACTTAAGTAAGCATCTCGGAGCTGGAATGCTCATTTCAATGATGTGATCAAATCGTTTGGATTCATCAAGAATAAAAAAGAACCATGTGTATTCAAAAAGATTAGTAGGAGCGCTATTGTCTTTCTCGTACTATACGTGGATGACATCCTCCTTATTAGGAATGATATTTCCATGTTGACAATAGTTAAAATATGATTATCAAAAGAGTTCTCTATGAAAGATCTAGGAGAAGTATCCTTTATTCTAGGAATTATGGTCTATAGAGATAGACCGAATAGGATGCTGGATCTCTCACAGAAGATGTACTTAGAGGAGGTACTAAAGAGGTTTAGCATGGAAAACTCCAAGAAGAAATTAGTACCCTTTAGATATGGCATTCATCTCTCCAAGAAGATATGTCCCAACATACCTAAGGAGATTGAACACATGAGCAAGATCCCTTATGCTTTGACAATAGGAAGCCTCATGTACGCCATGCTATGTACACGACCTGATATCACCCATGCTGTCAGTGTCACGAGTAGATATTAGTCGAATCCAAGGGAAGAGCATTGGACTTCTGTGAAATATATTCTTATGTACTTGAGAAGGACTAAGGATATGTTCTTGATTTTTGGTAATGAAGAACTCCAGGTTCAAGGTTATACAGACTCAGATTTTATGTCTGATATAGATGATCAAAAGTCAACATCTGATAGTCTGTTTGTGTGTTATGGTGGAGCTGTCGTTGGAAGAGTTTCAAGTAGACTGTGATAGCAAATTCGACCATGAAAGCAGAGTATATCGCTGCATCGAAAGCTGTAAAGGAGGCATTCTAGTATAAGAAGTTTGCCACAGAACTTAAAGTGATGCTATCAGATGCCATCCCTCTGTACTACAATAATAATGATGCCATAGCCCTAGCTAAGGAGCCGAGGTCTCACTAAAAATCCAAGCACATCGAGTGGCAATTCCATCTCATCCGTGATTACCTTGAGAAGGATTACGTCGAGGTCAAGAGAGCCGACTCCATGGATAATGTAGCAGATCCACTAAGAAAGTCTTTAGGCCAGCAGAGGATCGAAGCCCACCTTGAGAAGATGGGACTTAGATTTGTAGCCAATTGGCTTTAGGTCAAGTAGGAGTTTGTCAGATGTGTGCCCTAGAAGCCAGATTGGCTAACACTTGTCATACACTTCTAAGAGTAATTTTATAATTTTGACTATAAATTAATAAAAGAATTATTTTCTATCATAGTGTATATTTAAAGTGTATGTGATACATCCTTTGAGTTAATGGTAATGACAATTCATATTTTCAAAGAGTTAAAAATTTAAGACATGAATTTTCATAATTAACTCATAAACTGCTCTCGATCGTAGGATCATCACAAGGTTGGTGATTGATCTAGAAGATTGGTGTACGATCGCTTTCTTTAAGTAGGTGAGTCTTGAATCTATGGTGTGGAGACACCAGAGCGAGAGTATAGATACTCATTTGAGAATGAAGGTACTGAGCGTGACCACCTCAAGCATTCATAAGGAAGTCTACCTTCTCATCGATGACTAGCTCGATGTTGCAGTAGTGTGTCTAGTTCTTTGATCTGAGGTGCATCAGCAATTCACCTTAATGGTGTTGTAGTTTGACTACACCATAACTCGATCTCCTAGCCATTCAAAATCCTGAGGTGTATGTTGGCTATAGTACATTCATTGTAGGAATTGGATTGTACCAATAAGAGATCTATCTACCTTGGTAGATGAGGAGTAGCCCTATGATGATCATGAGAATCGAGTCTATAAGCCCATGGCCATGGTAGAGTGAAGATGATAGAAAGTGTTTCTATAAAGGGTTTTACATAGGACTCGAATCGAATGATTAACTAATATGACAGATATTGGGTTTGACGAGTTTATCTTAATCCTAATCCTGTCAGGGCTCAAGATAGAAGAATCCAATCACACAAGTAGCTACATCGAGAGGTTCACTTTCAGTTCTAATGGATTGCCACCATATACTACTAGGTGTCAGTGGTGGATTTTAGGAGCAATTAGAATAATTTTGATGATCGATCATTCTAGTTATATGAATCAGAAAAGTTTTGATCCATCGAAAGGTATTTCGATGATGTCGATGATGGAGATCACAACATGTCTTATTACCATATGAAAATAAATCTAACTAGATCACATAAACAAGGGTTTGGATCTAGATGTCATCAATTAAGCTAACCTAGTTCGATTGATTTGAATTAGATCAATCAGGTTCAAGACAATCGTGCTAGCATACGATTGATCTTGACTTTCTGCTACTGTAATCTTTCTGATTCAATGCAACCAAGTCAAATTTGATTTAACTCATTCCTATATCTTGAATGAGTTTATTTTTATCTGACTGAAATAAGTCCAAATCAAATTAATTATGAAAATTAAATTCATTCCTAGTGCAATTGGACTAGGGTCAATAGTTGACCTAATTGAGAGAATTGAGGGTCATATGATCAGAGACTTTTAGAAATTTATTTAGATATTATTTTGCTTTAATTTTTGGTTATGTGATAGGGCACGAGTTATACTTTGGGTGTGCAAAATTTCATAATTTTTGGAGATGCCTAGACCAAGTTTTGATAGAGTTTGATTTGGATCAAACTCTTGAGGGAAGAGTCCTAGACGCACATGGACTCTTCCTTATCCTTTCATGCCACCACCTTTCAGATGGATTTTTGGTGTCAAAACTAAATGGGATCTGGGGTTTCTTGTTGAGATCAGGTCTAGGAGTCCCAATGGTCAAATTAATAAGCTTTTTGACCAAAAAGGGACTCTTTATGGCACTATGTCTAGTATAAGAACTCTTCTCATGAAATTGCATCAATGAAATTTATTTTTTCCACACCCAAAGGAGCCTTCCCTCTAATATCCACACCCCCTCTATCCTCTCTCTCCATCTCTTCTACATACTTAAAAAGTTAGGCATAAATCTGAGTTGAAGGTCCAAGGTTTTTGGCATAAGATTCAGAACTACATGACGGTGTTCATGAGACAAATAGGCTGCCCTCAGAAGTCATTTTGAAAATTTTTCAAATTAGATCCAGATCTAATTTTTAGAGGAGAGATTTATGAGGAGAATACATTTACAACCTATTCTAGTAGATATCGATAGAGGCCAGGCGCATGCATGGCTCCTTCCAGAACCTCAGGAATCAATAGGATCATTGCAGGATAATTAGATTACCAAATCAGGTACTTAAAATTAAATCTAAATTAATTTTATTTTAACTTTTAATATTAGATCTCTATTATCAGATTTGAGAAGTCTTAGATTTGATTAGGATTTTAGAAAAAAAATTTGAAATATTCCTTCAGATCTAATCAGATTTGAATGATCCTGTGCCAGAAAAATAGGTTTTTCCTTCAACTAGTATCGGAGCCAGATTGCAGTTCTTCGAACCTATTTTAGATCTAAATTTATTTTTATTTTTATTTAATATTAAAAGGTTTTATATGTTACATTAGATGTGATTATATCTAAAATCAAAAAATTAAAATTAAATCATTTAGATCTAATATGTAAGGGATGCATGACTAGACTAAAAATAGAATAGTTCTATGTGTAGTCTAGTATAATCATATTATTAATTTAATTAAATATAATTTTAGATCTATTTAATTTTTATTTTTTTAATATTATAATTATTATAATCAAATTTGAGAAATAGAAAATATAATTTTTAATTTTTGATTTATTCATATGTAATATGAAAAGATGCATATTTAGACTAGTTGTAGAATAGTTCTACAAATTATCTAGAATAATTTTATTTTGATATAATTAAATTTAAATCTATTTTTTAGATATAATATATGATATTTTAGATCTGAAAAATATTCATGTTTAATTTCGTGATGATACATGTGATGTATGCAAAGCATGTATTAGTTAGATCATTAATTATATATGTGATATATGATCTAGATCTAACTAGTTTTATAGTTTTAATTATATTACTGATTAAGGCATTTTCCTTGACCGTCCGATCATAAAAATAAAGTAGGGTTTAAAGACCCTCTCCTCCTATTCGATGAGGTGTTCTTATGGCATGTAGTGGCATTGCGTGTTAATCCTTAATAAAAAATCAAAATTTATTTTCTACAAAATCCTTGATCTTGAAATCCTAGGATTTTGATACATATTTTTTATTTATGAACCCAAACTTAATTAAGAATTAATATTATGAAACTAATTAGATCTAAAATTAATAACTTTTAGATCTAAGATATTTTTATAAAACTAGGTTCGGACTTGGGTAGCTCAACTAGGTCTAGCGGTTGATCAAATCGAATCAAGAGTTGGTTAGGTGGGATCAAGAGTGCTTAGAATTGACCAACCCAAGAGTTGTAAGTCTGGGTCAAGGTTGACTCACCGCCACATGTGATCGATCCAATTAAGACTTAATTTGGCTCCATGGTTCAAGCCTGGATTATAGGCTTACTCGATTAGTTCTAGTTCGATAATTTGGTATCTAAAATAAGTTTGGCAGATACGATCGATTAGTTTTAATTGGAAGCTACTAGATCTGAACGTATTTTTGTCGAGTTAATGGCATATCCCTTCCACTGATCTCACTTACCTATCCATTTGTGTCAACCCAGTTCTAATTTGAGGTGACTAACAGTTCGAGCTAACTCATGCCACTAGGCTTGTCATAACCGTTATGACTGAGTCAAGTCTAAGAGACCTAAATTGAATCTCTCTAAGAAAAGATTAAGTTAATTTGGTCTTCCACCATTGTAGATGGACGAGCCCTTCCTGGGGTTGATTATTCTCAACTGGTTAGAGTGGTTCAGTTGCACTAAAAAGATGCAACCATGTCTATTAGGTATTGGATGCTACGGGTTGGATGATGGGTTGGGCTCAATATTTCGGATATGGTGAGGGATCCAATCAGGAATCTAATTCGTGCAAATGATGGGTTTGACTTAACTAAGGAGTGGATCAATATTCCAGACATGGTGAGATTCATGAATTAGAGACCAGGATTAGGTGTACTATGATTAAAGAATCATTGGATAAGAGTTGTCCACTCATCACTAATAACTATTAGGTTAGGTGGTGAGCCAATCGGTGGGACCACACCATCCACTAAAAATTAATTAATCATGAAGATTTTTGCATCTCTACCCAGGGAGTGTAGGGATCTAAGAAAATAGTGGAAGCCTAATTTAATTAAAAAAATAAAATTTTTAAATAAATTGATTAAGTCTAATTACAAAATCTTACTAGAAACTTTGGCTCTCTATAAAAGAATGTCTGCGTCCAACCCACTAGCCCGTATCCTAGACACCCATAGATTGATCAGACCCAACTTCAAGGGTTGGCTTCAAAACTTCAAAATTATTTTGGGTTCTGAGAAGTTGACTCATGTGTTGGAATAGGATCCTTCCACTTTATCAGCCCATCCATTCGTTGATCAGAGAGCGTCTCTAGAGAAGTGGATGGATGATGATAACAAAGCCAAGTATTACATGTTGGGCTTGATGTCTGATGAGCTCTAGTGCCAACATGAAGACATTAAGAATAGCCACCAAATGTTGGGTCACCTGCAAGAGTTATTTGCTGAACAAAGTCGGCAGCCAAATATCAAGTCACTAGAAGACCTTTTAAGGCTCAAATGCATGATGGGTAGTCGGTCCAAGATCATTGTCTGATGATGATCAAGGACTTAGAAGAGCTTGAGAAGCTCGATGTCAAGTTGGATAAGAATTTATAGATTGATATAATTCTGCAATCTTTGACTGATGTGTATGGGCAGTTCATCATGAACTACCATATGCATAAACTATAGAATACTCTAGCACAACTTATGAATATGTTAGTTACTGCTGAGCTTCCTATAAAAAGTTCAAAAGGCTCAGTACTTGCTGTGGAGCAGATTTCTTCCAAGAGAATATCTTTTGGAAAGAAGAAGAAGTCTATAAAGAAGCAAAAGGTGGATGGTGGAAAGAAGAAGAAGGTAGAGCCAAAGAAGAAGACCGTTGATAAAGAAAAATATTTTCATTGCAACACAAATGGTCATTGAAAATGAAACTTCCCCTTGTACTTGGCCAGCCTGAAGAACAAGAAGGAGGTAGATCCTTCTAGAGGTATGCTCATTATAGAATCTAACTTTACGATTTTTTCTACATCCAGTTGGGTGCTTGACTCTGGTTCTAGTGCTCACTTATACACATCTATGTAGGGTCTTGAGGATAGCAGGAGACTGAAGGATGGTGAGATGATCCTACACGTCAAAAATGGAGCAAGAGTTACTATAATGGCTATGAAAACCTACCCTCTATGATTATCGTTAGGATTAGATTTAGTTCTTAGAGACTATTTTTATGTGCCTCCAGCAAGTAGGCATTTGATTTCTATTTCATGTTTAGCACAGTAAGGCTATGTAATTAGTTTTCTTAAGGACCATTGTAATATTCTTTATGAAAGAAATAAAATTGCAAGTGGTTTTCTTATAAATGGTCTCCATCAGTTACATATTGATGTTTCTATTTTCAATATCAAGCTAAACATGAATACCATAGGATCAAAATGACTTAGGGATAATCTAAATGATAGGTATCTATGGCACCTTAGGCAAGGTCATATAGCGGACGATAGGGTTAACAAATTGGAGAAATCTGGGTAATTGAGTCCGTTGACTTTGGAGTCATATCTAATTTGTGAATCATGCCTTCATGGTAAAATGACCAAGCTCCCTTTTGTAGGACATGGGAAAAGGGCCACAGAACTACTTACCCTAGTACATACTGATGTGTGCGGTCCATTTGATGTGCCGACTAGAGGTAACTATGCCTACTTCATCACCATTATCGATGATTTATCTCAGTACGGGTACATGTATTTGATGCAACATAAATCTGAAGCTTTTGAAAAGTTCAAAGAATTCAGACATGAAGTAGAAAAATAAATTGAAAAATCCATTAAGGTTCTTTGATCAGATCGAGGAGGTGAATACCTTAGTCAAAAATTTTTAGACTATCTTAAGCAAAATAGCATAGTCTTTCAATGGACTCCACTTGGAACACCTCAACTCAATGGGATTTCAGAATAGAGAAATCGGATTTTATTAGATATGGTCTGATCTATGATGAGTTTCATGGACCTTCCTAAGTTTCTTTGGGGACATAGTCTAATGATCGCTATATATTTACTGAATAGGATTCTCTCTAAAATCATTCCTATCACACCGTATGAGATATGGTATGGTAAGAAACTAAGTCTAAGTCACCTCAAAATTTGGGATTGTCCGACTCATGTCAAGAGATAATAGACGAACAAGTTAGAGTATAGGTCCGTTAGATCTTGGTTCATAGGATATCCTAAAGAGTCATTAGGATATTATTTCTATATTTTGGAAGACCAAAATATGATTGTGAGTTGACATGCCATCTTTCTTAAAAAATATTTTATTCAAGATGGAGGCATCGAAAGGCAGATTAGGCTCGAGGAGAAAGTCTCCCAAGAGAAACGAGCTAAGGATCCTATGAAACCCAATCAAATTAAGCCAGTCCAATCACTACCTCCTCCACCTCGTAGATCAGAAAGAATTTTTTATCCTCCTGAAAGGTACTTGGTACTATTTCAGAGGATATAGAGGAAATATTTCTCATAAAAAATGGGGTTCATGGTGATGATCCCAAAACCTATGATGAGGCGATATTAGATATCGGCTTCGAGAAATGGTTAGAGGCAATGAAGTCAGAGATTAACTCAATGCGCTCGTACCAAGTCTAGACCTTAGTAGATCTACCTAAAGGTATAGTACCTATTTTGTGTAAATGGATCTATAAGAGAAAGATAGATGTAGATGGGAATATGGAGACATTCAAGGCTAGGTTAGTGATGAAAGGGTATAGTCAGCATGAAGGCATTGACTATCAAGATACCTTCTCGCCAGTAGCCAGGCTAAAATCCATCTGCACATTGCTTGCTATTACAGTCTATTTCGATTATGAAATATGATAGATGGACGTGAAAATTGCTTTCTTAAATGGATATCTTGAGCAAGATATCTATATAGAACAGCCACTAGGTTTCACATCTAGTGATGTTGATCATAAGGTCTGCAAGCTGCAAAGGTCCATCTATGAACTTAAGTAAGCATCTCGAAGCTGGAATGCTCGTTTCAATGATGTGATCAAATCATTTGGATTCATCAAGAATAAGAAGGAACCGTGTGTATTCAAAAAGATCGGT
Source organism: Cocos nucifera (assembly GCA_006176705.1). NCBI lineage: Eukaryota > Viridiplantae > Streptophyta > Magnoliopsida > Arecales > Arecaceae > Cocos > Cocos nucifera. The sequence goes on along the minus strand of QRFJ01002832.1, from coordinate 57,141 downwards.
AGGAGCGCTGTTGTCTTCCTCGTACTGTACGTGGATGACATCCTTCTTATTGAAAATGATATTCCCATATTGACCATAGTTAAAATATGGTTATCAAAAGAGTTCTCTATGAAAGATCTAGGAGAAGCATCCTTTATTCTAGAAATTATGGTCTGTAGAGATAGACCGAATAGGATGCTGGGTTTCATACAGAAGATGTACATAGAGGAGGTACTAAAGAGGTTTAGTATGTACATAGAGGAGGTACTAAAGAGGTTTAATATGGAAAACTTCAAGAGGGGATTGGTGCCCTTCAGACATGGCATTCATCTCTCCAAGAAGATATATCCCAACATACCTGAGGAGATTGAACACATGAGCAAGATCCCTTATGCTTCGACAATAGGGAGCCTCATGTACGCCATGCTATGTACACGATCTGATATCGTCCATGCTGTGAGTGTCACGAGCAGATATTAGTCGAATCCTGGGGAAGAGCATTGGACTTCTGTGAAATGTATCCTTAAGTACTTGAGAAGGACTAAGGATATGTTCTTGATTTTTGGTAATGATGAACTCTAGGTTTATGATTATACAAACTCAGATTTTATGTCTGATATAGATGATCGAAAGTCAACATCTAATAGTCTGTTTGTGTGTTATGGTGGTGCTGTCAGTTGGAAGAGTTTCAAGTAGACTATGATAGCAAATTCGACCATGAAAGCAGAGTACATCGCTACATCAGAAGCTATAAAAAAGGCATTCTGGTATAAGAAGTTTGCCATAGAACTTGGAGTGATGCTATTAGATGCCATCCCTCTGTACTATGATAATAATAATGCCATAGCCATAGCTAAGGAGCCGAGGTCTCACTAGAAATCCAAGCACATCGAGCGGCAATTCCACCTCATCCGCGATTACCTCGAGAAGATTTACGTCGAGGTCAAGAGAGTCGACTTTGCAGATAATGCAGCAAATCCACTAACAAAACCTTTAGGCCAGTAGAGGATCGAAGCCCACTTTGAGAAGATGGGACTTAGATTTGTAGCCAATTGACTTTAGGTCAAGTAAGAGTTTGTTAGATGTGTGCCCTAGAAGTCAGATTGACTAACACTTGTAATACACTTCTAAGGGCAATTCTATAATTTTTACTATAAATTAATAAAAAAATTATTTTCTATCATAGTATGTATTTAAAGTGTATCCGATACATCCTTTGAGTTAATGTAATGACAATTCATACTTTTAAAGAGTTAAAAATTTAAGACATGAATTTTCATAATTAACTCATAAACTACTCTCGATCGTAGGATCATCATGAGGGTGATGATTGATCCAGAAGATTGGTGTATGATCATTTTCTTTGAGTAGATGAGTCTTGAGTCTACGGTGTGGAGACACTAGAGCGAGTGTATAGGTACTCATTTGAGAATGAGAGCACTGAGCGTTTCCACCTCGAGCATTCATAAGGAAGTCTACCTTCTCATCGATGACTGGCTCGATGTTGCAGTAGTGTGTTTAGTTCTTTGACCTGAGGTGCATTGATAATTCACCTTGAGGGTGTTATAGTTTGACTATACCATAACTCGATCTCCTAGGCATTCAGAATCCTAAGGTGTATGTTAGCTATAGTACGTTCATTGTAGGAATTGGATTGCACCAATAAGAGATCTATCTATCTTGGTAGATGAGGAGTAGCCTTATGATGATCATGAGAATTGAGTCTATAAGCCCATGGCCATGGTAGAGTGAAGATGATAGAAAGTGTTTCTATAAAGAGTTTTACATAGGACTCGAATCGAATGATTAATTTATATGATAGATATTGGGTTTGATGAGTTCACCTTAACCCTAATCCTATTGAAGCTCAAGATAGAAGAACCCAATCATATAGGTAGCTGCGTCGAGAGGTTCACTTTTAGTTTTGATGGATTGCCACCATATACTGCTAGGCGTCATTGGTGGATTTTGGGAGCAATTAGAATGATTTTGATGATCGATCATTCTAATTATGTGAATCAAAAAAGTTTTGATCCATTAAAATATATTTCAATGATGTCGATGATGGAGATCATGATGTCTCATTACTATATGGAACTAAATCTAACTGGATCACACAAACAAGGGTTTGGGTCTGGATGTCATCAATTAAGAAAATTGAGAGAATTAAGGGTCATATAATCAAAGAATTTTAGAAATTTCTATAGAAATTATTCTGAACTAATTTTTGGATATGTGATAGGGCACGAGTTTTACTTTGGGTGTCCAAAATTTTCTGATTTTTGGAGGTGCCTAGACTAGGTTTTGATAGAGTCTGATTTGGATCAAACTCTTGAGGGAAGAGTCCTAAACGCACATAGACTCTTCCTTATCCTTTCATGCTGCCACCTTTCAAGTGGATTTTTGGCATCAAAACTATATGGGATCTGGGGTTATTCATGGAGATCAGGTCTAGGAGTCCCAATGGTCAAATTAATAAGGTTTTTGATCAAAAAGGGACTCTTTATGGCGCTATATCTAGTATAAGAACTCTTCTCACGAAATTGCCTCAATGAAATTTATTTTTCTCATATGTAAAGGAGCCTTTCCTCTGATATCCACAACCCCTCTATCCTCTCTCTCTCTCTCTCTCTCTCTCTCTCTCCTACATGCCTAAAAGGTTAGGCACAAATTTGAGTTGAAGGTCCAAGGTTTTCGGCATAAGATTCAGCATCTATGTGACGGTGTTCGTGAGATGAATAGGCTGCCCTCAAAAGTCATTTTGAAGATTTTTCAAATCAGATCTAGATCTAATTTTTGGAGGAGAGATTCATGAGGAGAAGATGTTCAGATCTTGCCTGAGTGGATACTGGTAGAGGCCAAGCACATGTGTAGCTCCTTTCAGAACCTCAAAAATCAATAGGATCATCACAGGATAATTAGATTACTAAATCAGGTATTTGAAATTAAATCTAATTTAATTTTATTTTAACTTTTAATATTAGATCTCTATGATTAGATCCAAAAAGTCTTAGATCTGATTAGAATTTTAAAAAAAAAATTTAAAATATTTCTTCAGATCCAATTAGATCTGAATGATCCTACGCTAGAAAAATAGGTTTTTTTTTACCTTCGATCATCCTGCATCCCGAATATGACTCTGGGTATGAAAATATGTCAAATCCAATATCATATTTATATTTCTCTTAATCTTTTGATGATGATTTGATTAATGAAATATTAGAAACTATTTCTAATTTTCATCATGCTTTGATCAAGGACTTTTTGAATCATAATTTGATTGAAGTAGGTAGGATGCGATCTCCTCTTACCAGGAGTGATCGATTCCATGTTAACCTACTCACAACCTTCATATGTAATCCACCATATCTAGAACACCTCATACATGACTAAGTCATGAATGAGTATGAACCAAAATATGGATTCATATATATAAGGTTCTATGGTAGTCTCAGGTCAAAGGACTACATGCACAACTCCCACTATGAGAACCATCTATTGAATGTAGATAAGACTCCATTAGATATTCTCGACTTGGATCAATTTAGTAAACTCATTCTCTAATGAGCACCCACATCCTTATATTAGTCTCGCACATAAGTGATTGTGAGATCAATCATCTTCTCCGTCGAGTATACATAGGATGTGCCAGTCTTACCAAAAATATTAATCCCCAAATCAATATTCTTTCGATCAAAAATATTTAAATTAGGATTTTAAGATTTTAGATCTCATTAGTATGATCTTATCATAATTCTAAAATTATAGTCCTAATTTATGAGATTCATCATAATCTTAAATAAAGATGCAGCATATGATGAAATAAATAACTTTATTTATTTGAAAAATGTCATTACATGAGTTTGGAAGACAAAGAATAGCCCATCAAAATATAAATTTTGATTGGCTTGAGGGCATATTCCTTTTAATCTCCCACTTGCACTAAAGCCAATCGCCCTTATATTTTAATCCCATACATTCAAGGTGGCGATCGAGCTGCTGCTATGGTAAAGCCTTGGTGAATGGGTCTGCTATGTTGTTCTTTGTATCTATTCGTTCAATGACAACATCTTATTTTTCAATAATTTCATGAATGAGATGAAAGCATCTCAGAATGTGCTTGGATTTATGATGAGGCCCTCCAGTATTTTCATAATAAAATAGTATTGGGTTCTCAATTTTAGGAACAACACTCAATTTAGTGATGAACTTTCTTCATCCAGATAGCATCCTTGGCAGCTTCTCTTGCAACTATGCATTCTACCTCAATGGTTGAGTCAGCTACAATTGGCTACTTGGTACTCTGCTAACTCACTGCTTCACTATTTAGAGTAAAGACATATCCTAAAATGGATTTACTATCATCTGGATTTGATTGAAAACTAGAGTCAGAATATTCTTCTGGTTTAAGATCAGATCCTTCATATATAGAAAAATATTCTTAGTCCTTCTCAAGTACTTAAGAATATTCTTCACAACTTTCCAATGATCCTCTCCTGGATCAGCCTAAAATCTATTTGCAATGCATAAGGCATAAGCAATATTAGGCCTGGTGTTAGATATGTGTGCCCTAGAAGCTAGAATTGGCTGACACTTACTGTACACTTCTAAGGGCAAAATTATAATTTTGACTATAAATAATAAAATAGATTATTTTCTATCACAATGTGTATTTAGTGTCTGTGATACATCCCTTGAGTTAATGGTAATGATAATTCTTATTTTCAAGAGTTAAAATTTTAAGATATGAATTTTTGTTATTAACTCATAAAATGCTCCCGACCATAGGATCATCATGAGGATGGTGATTGATCTGAAAGATTGGTGTACAATTGCTTCTTTATAGTAGATGAGTCTTGAGTCTATGGTGTAGAGAAACTGGAGCGAGAGTATAGGTACTCGTTAGAGAATGAGGGCACTGAGCGTGACCACCTCAAGTAGTCATAAGAAAGTCTACCTTCTCGTCGATGACTGGCTCGAAGCTATAGTGGTGTATTTGGTTCTTTGACCTGAGGTGCATCGGCAATTCACCTTGAGGCTGTTGTAGTTTGACTACACCATGACTCGGTCTCCTAGCCATTCGAAATCCTGAGGTGTATGTTGGCTATAGCATATTCATTATGGGAATTGGATTACACCAAGAGAAAATCTATCTACCTCGGTAGATGACAAGTAGCCCTATGATGATCATGAGAATCAAGTCCGTAAGCCCATGGCCATGGTAGAGTGAAATAATAGAAAGAGTTTCTATTAAGATTTTTACATCAGACTTGAATCAAATGATTAAATCATATGATAGAAATTAGGGTTTGATGAGTCCACCTTAACCCTAATCTGATCGAGGCTTAAGATAGAAGAACTTAATCACACATGTAACTGCACCAAGAGGTTCATTTTTAGTTTTGATGGATTGCCACCATATACTGCTAGGTGTCACTGGTGGATTTTGGGAGCAATTAGAATGATTTGGATGATCGATCATTCTAGTTGTCTGAATCAAAAAAGTTTTGATCCATTGAAAGGTGTTTCGATGATGTCAATGATAGAGATCACGATATATCCCATTACCATACAAAATTGAATCTAATTGGATCACACAAACAAGGGTTTGGATCTGGAGATCATCAATTAGACTAATCCAGTTCAATTGATTTGAATTAGATTCAATTAGGTTCAAGAAAATCATGCTAGAACACGATTGAGGCTAATGTTCTCCTTTTACAATCATCAAAAGTTGTCTCAACTAAGCTAAATGTATTTAGACTCACTCAAGTACCTTTACTTAATCTGATTGGAGCTTGTTCAGATTAGAAAAGGATTGTCTTAATTTATAAGATAAATTTGAGACAACACCTCCCATTTTTCGTTACCTACTAATTCTTATCTTTTGACTTTGGTCAAACGTTGACACTTAGACATCTGCCCATGTGTCTTGCACCCATAGGAGAGCAGATAGGGGATTGTCCCCTTGCTAAAAAGAGGAAAGGAGGGGGTGCATACCTAGGGAGGCATGCACCCAAGGATAAGGACGCCTGGAGTCCCATATAGATGGGACTCTAGGTTGCTTCTTAGAATCAAACTAGGTGGCACCAAAGGACTCTGCTTTGACCAGTCTTGATGCCACCTAAGGGTGTTAGAGAGGGGCTCTCATTTGATTGGATCAGGTGATGTCATCCCATCAATTAGATTTAGATCTGATTGCATGAAGAGATGTGATTGGTCGGGATGATGTGGCACTACATGGTGCAGTAGGGTTTATATAAACCCTGTCTGTGCCTAGCTCTGAAGAGGTTCTCCCCTTGCCCATGCCACATAGCCATCTCCCTCTCTCGTCCATGCCTACCTCTGATCCTCTCTCTCCTCTCTACGTCCAAGGGGCTTTGGGCTTCAGTTTGGTGCGATCCAAGCAAGAAAAAGACGACAAGAAAGAAAGAAGGCAGCACTGCTGCAAGAGACGACATCGAATCTTCAAAGGTTATTTTGAAGACCTTCAAGATCAGATCCAGATCTGATCTTTAGAAAAAAGATTGAGAAGGAGGAGATATCTAAATTCTATTCAAGTGGATACCGATAGAGGCTTGGTGATTGCATGGCTATATCCAGAACCTCAGGTAATCAGCAGGATCATCACTAGGTAATAAGATTACCCAAGAACAAGATATAAATTAAATCTAATTTAATTTAATTTATTTTATTTTATTAGATCCATCAAATTAAATTTGAAAAGTATCAAATCTAATTTAGATCTAAGAAAAAAATTTTTAAAATATTTTTCTTGATCAAATCAAATCTAAATGAACCTGATCCAGAAAATAAGTTTTTTCCTTCAGCTGGTATCAGAGCTAGGTTTCCATAAAATTATTAGATCTAATTTTAATTTAATTTTGATCTAATAATTTGATGATTTTAGATGTCACATGAGATGTGATTAGATCTAAAATTAGAAAAATTAAAATTAAATAATTTTGATCTAAGTTCTACAAGATGTATGACTAGTTGTGAAATAGAATTATTCTATGTATAGTCTTGCATGATCATAATTTAATTTGATTAAGTTATAATTTTAGATCAATTTATTTACTATTTTTTGATGTTATAAATATTATAATAAGATCTAAAAAATAGAAAATAAAATTATTTAATTTTTGGTTCATATGAGATATGATGAATGCATGTTTAGACTAGTTGTAGAATAGTTCTACATAATTATCTAGAATAGAATTTATTTTGATGTGATCAATTTAAATTTAATTTTTTAGATAATTATGAGATAATTTAGATCTAAAAATATGCATGATATGATACATGAGATGTATGCAAATATATTTATATTTAGATTAATTTTTATATATGAGATATATGATGTAGATCTAACTAGTTTTATAGTTTTTATATTTCTGATTAAGGCATTCTCCTTGACCGTCCGATCATAAGAACAAAGTAGGATTTAAGTGCCCTCTCCTTCCATTCGATGGGGTGTTCTTATGATGTGTAGGGGTGCTGCGCATTCGTCCTTAATCAAAAATCAAGAATTTATTTTCTGTAAAATCCTAGATCCTGAAATCCTAGGATTTTATTTACATATTTTGTTTGTGAACCCTAAACTTAATTAAGAATTAAGATTATGAAATATATATTAGGTCTAAAATTAAGAATTTTAGATCTAAAATATATTCATAAAATTAGATTCGGACTTGGGTAGCTCAATTAGGTCTAAGCAGTTGATCAAATCGAATCAAGAGTTGGTTAGATGGGATCAAGAGTGCTTAAATTGACCAGCCTAATAGGATTAAGTCTGGATTAAGATCGAATCACATGAGTGATTGATCAAGCTAAGATCTAATTAGGCTCAATGGTTAGAGTCTGGATTGTAGACTAACTCGATTAGTTCTAGCTCAATAATTTGGTGTCTAAGATATGTTTGGCAGATGCAATCGACTGATTTTTAATTGGGAGCTACTTGACTCGAATGTGTTCTTATCGAGTTAATGTTATATCCCTTCCATCGATCTCACTTACCTGGCCATATTTCTTGGCTCAGTCTTGATCTGAGGTGGCCAATAATCTGAGCTAACCCATGCCACTAGGTTAGTCATAATTTTATAACTATGTCAAGTCTAGTTTAATAAGGCCTAAATCAAATCTTTCTAAGAAAAGATTAAGTCTAAGATCTTCCACCATTGTAGATGTGCAGACCCTCTCCGGGGTTAATTATTCTCGATTGGTTACAGTGGTTCAATTGCATCAAAAAGTTGCAACCATGTCTATTAGGCATTGGATGCTATGGGCTGGAGGATGGATTGAGCTCAATATTTTGGATACGATGAGAGACTCAATTAGGAATCTAATCTATGCAAATGGTGGGTCAGACTTAACTAAAGAGCGGATCAATATTCTGGGCGTGGTGAGATTCATAAATTAAAGATCAAGTTTGGATGCACCATGATTAGAAAATGATTGAACAAGAGTTGTTCACTCATTAGCTAACCCATCACCAATAATTGTTAGGTGAGATGATGAGTTAGTTAGTGGGACCGCACCACCCATTAGAAATCATTAATCATGGAGATTTTCACATCTCTATAGAGGGAGTGTAGAAATCTGAGAAAATAATGGAAGCTAATTTATTTAAAAATAAAATTTCTAAACAAATTGGTCAAGTCTTAATTACAATATCTAACTAAAATTTTTGACTCTCTATAGAAAAATGTCTGCATCCAATCCACTAGCACGTATCCTGGACACCCATAGACTGACTGGATCCAATTACAAGGATTGGCTTCAAAACTACAAAATTATTTTGGGTTTCGAGAAGTTAACTCATGTATTGGACTTGGATCCTCCCACCTTACCAGCTCATCCATTCATTGAATAGAGAGCATCTCTTGATAAGTGGATAGACGAAGATAACAAGGCTAGATATTACATGTTGGGCTCGATGTCTGATGAGCTTCAGTGCCAACATGAAGATATCAAGACTGCCCACCAAATATTAGCTCACCTATAAGAGATGTATGGTGAACAGAGTCGTGCAGCCAAGTATCAAGTCACTAAATGACTATTCAAGGCTAAAATGCATGATGGGCAATCAGTCCAAGATCATTGTCTGATGATAATTAAGGACTTGAAAGAGCTAGAGAAGCTCGGAGTAAAGTTGGATCTAGATCTGCAGAATGATATAATTCTACAATCTTTGACTGATGCATATGGATAGTTCATCATGAACTACCATATGCATAAACTTCAAAATTTTTTGACTGAGCTCATGAACATGCTGGTTACTACTGAGCTTTCTACGAAAGGTTCTAAAGGCTCAGTGCTTGCTATGGAACAGACTTCTTCTAAGAGAAAGTCTTTTAGAAAGAAGAAGTCTGTGAAAATGCAAAAGATAGAAGAAAGAAAGAAGAAAAAGACAAAGCTGAAGAAGAAAATCGCTGACAAAGAAAAGTGTTTCCATTGCAACACTGATGACCACTACAAGTGGAACTGCCCTACTTACCTGGCCACCTTGAAGAATAAGGAGGCAGGTCCTTATTGAGGTATGCTCGTTGAGTCTAATCTTATGATTTCTTTTGCATCCAGTTGGGTGCTTGACTCTGGTTTCAGTGCTCATTTGTGCACTTCAATGTAGGGTCTTGAGGATAGCAGGAGGCTGATGGATGGTGAGATGATCCTATGCATCCAAAATAGAGCAAGAGTTGCTGCTGTGGCCGTGGAAGCATACCCTCTTCGACGACCATCTGGTTTAGACTTAGTATTAAAAGATTGTTATTATGTGCCTGCAACAAGCAGAAATTTGATTTCTGTTTCATGCCTAGCACTAGAAGGCTATGTAATTAGTTTTCTTAAGGACCATTGTAACATTCTTTATAAAAGAAATAAAATTGCAAGTGGTTTCCTTATTAACGATCTTTACCAGTTACATATTGATGTATCTATTTTTAATATCGAGCAAAATGTGAATACCATGAAAAGACCTAGGGATAGTCCAAATGATAGATATCTATGGCACCTAAGACTAGATCATATAGTAGAAGATAGGGTTAATAAATTAAAAAAAATCAGGCTATTGAGTCCATTGACTTTCGAGTCATATCCAATTTATGAATCTTGTCTTCATGGCAAAATGACTAAGCTCCCTTTTGTAGGACATGGGGAAAGGGCCATAGATCTTCTTGCCCTAGTACATACTGATGTGTGCAGCCCATTTGATGTGCCGGCTAGAGGCAACTTTGTCTACTTCATAATCTTTATCGATGATTTATCTAGGTATGGATATGTGTATCTTATGAGACACAAGTCTGAAGCTTTTGAAAAGTTCAAGAAATTTAGACATGAAGTAGAAAAGCAAACTGAAAAACCCATTAAGGTTCTTCGATCAGATCGAGGAGGTGAATACCTTAGTCAGAAATTTCTAGACTATCTCAAGAAAAATGGCATAGTCTCTCAATGGACTCCATCTGGAACATCTCAACTCAACGGAGTTTCAGAATGGAGGAACCGAATCCTATTAGATATGGTCCGATCCATGATGAGCTTCACAGACCTTCCTGATTTTTTTTGGGGACATAGTTTGTTAACGACAATATACTTACTGAATAGGGTTCCTTCTAAAATCGTTCCTACCACACCGTATGAGATATGGCATGGTAAGAAACCAAGTCTGAGTCATCTCAGAATTTGGGATTGTCTGGCTTATGTCAAAAGACAACAAATGGATAGGTTAGACTTTAGATCCTTTAGAGCTCGATTTATAGAATATCCTAAAGAGTTATTAGAATATTATTTCTACATTCCAGAAGATCACAATGTGATTATGAGTCGATATGCCATCTTTCTTGAAAAATAGTTTATTCAAGATAGCAGCATTGGAAAGCAGATCAAGCTTGAGGAGAAAGTCTTATAAGAGCAATGAGCTAAGGACCAAATGAAACAAAATCAGGTTGAGCCAATTCAATCACTACCTCCTCCATCTTATAGATCGAAAAGAATTTTCTATCTCCCTGAGAGGTACTTAGGTACTATTTTAGAGAAAGTAGAGAAAATATTCCCCGTAGGTAATGGGGTTCATGGTGATGATCCCAAAATCTATGACGAGGCGATATCAAATATTGACTTCGAGAAATGGTTAGAGGCAATGAAGTCAGAAATTGACTTGATGCACTCAAACCAAGTCTGGACCTTGGTAGATCCTCCAGAAGGTATAGTATCTATTGGGTGTAAATGGATCTACAAGAGAAAGATTGGTGCAGATGGGCATATGGAGACATTCAAAGCTAGATTAGTGGCAAAAGGGTATAGTCAATGCGAAGGCATTGACTATCAGGATACCTTTTCGTTAGTAGCTATGCTGAAATCCATCCATATATTGCTTGCTATTGCAGCCTATTTCGATTATGAAATATGGCAAATGGATGTGAAAATGACATTCTTAAATGGATATCTTGAGAAAGATATCTATATGGAATAGCCGCTAGATTTCACATCCAGTGATGCTGATCATAAGGTATGCAAACTACAAAGGTCCATATATGGACTTAAGCAAGTATCTCAGAGTTAGAATACTCATTTTAATGATGTGATCAAATTATTTAGTTTCATCAAAAATAAGGAGGAACCATGTATCTTCAAAAAGGTCAGTGGGAGTGCTATTGTCTTTCTCATATTGTACGTGGATGATATCCTTCTTATTGGAAATGATATTCCCATATTGACCATAGTTAAAATATGGTTATCCAAAGAATTCGAAGGACCTAGGAGAAGCATCCCATATTCTAGGAATTAAGGTCTATAGAGATAGACCGAATAGGATGCTAGGACTTTCACAGAAGATGTACATAGAGGAAGTGCTAAAGAGGTTTAGCATGAAAAACTCTAAGAGGGGTTTGGTACCCTTCTGACATGACATTCATCTCTTCAAGAAGATATGCCCTAGCACACCTAAGGAGATAAAATGCATGAGCAAGATCCCTTATGGTTTAGCAATAGGGAGCCTCATGTATGCTATGTTATGTATGTGACCTGATATAGTCCATGCTGTGAGTATCACGAGCAGATATCAGTCGAATCCAGGTTAAGAACACTGAACTTCTATGAATTGTATCCTTAAGTACTTGAGAAGAACTAAGGATATGTTGTTAGTTTTTGGTAATGAAGAACTCCAAGTCCAGGAGTATACAGACTTGGATTTTATATCCGATGTAGATGATCGAAAGTCGACATCTGAGAGTCTATTTGTGTGTAATGGTGGTGCTGTCAGCTGGAAGAGTTTCAAGCAGACAGTGATAGCAGATTCCACCATAGAAGCAGAATACATCGCTGCATCCGAAGCTACGAAGGAGGCATTCTGGTATAAAAAATTTACCATAGAGATCAGAATGATGCCATTAGATGTCATTCCTCTTTACTGCGATAATAATGGTGCCATAGCTCTTGCTAAGAAGCCGAGGTCTCACTAGAAATCCAAGCACATCGAGCGACGATATCACCTCATCCGTGATTACCTTGAGAAGGGTTACGTCGAGGTCAAGAGAGTCGACTCCGTAGACAATGCGGTGGATCCACTCACAAAGCCATTGGGTCAGCAGAAGATCGAAGTCCACCTTAAGAAGATGGAATTTAGATTTGTAGCCAATTGGCTTTAGGTCAAGTGGGAGTTTGTTAGATATGTATGCCCTAAAAGCCAGAATTGGCTGACACTTGTTGTACACTTCTAAGGATAAAATTATAATTTTGACTATAAATAATAAAATGAATTATTTTCTATCATAATGTATATTTAGTGTTTGTGATACATCCCTTGAGTTAATGGTAATGATAATTCTTATTTTCAAGAGTTGAAAATTTAAGACATGAATTTTTATTATTAACTCATAAAATGCTCCCGATCGTAGGATTATCATGAGGATGGTGATTGATTCAGAAGGTTGGTGCACAATTGCTTCTTTATAGTAGATGAGTCTTGAGTCTACGGTGTAGAGATACTGGAGCGAGAGTATAGATACTTATTAGAGAATGAGGGAACTAAGTGTGACCATCTCGATTAGTTATAAGGAAGTCTACCTTCTCGTCGATGACTGGCTCAAAGCTGTAGTGGTGTGTGTGGTTCTTTGACCTGAGGTGCATCGACAGTTTACCTTGAGGGTGTTATAGTTTGACTACACCGATCTCCTTGCCATTTGGAATTCTGAGGTGTACGTTGGCTATAGCATGTTCATTATAGGAATTGGATTGCACCAAGAGGAAATCTATCTACCTCGATAGATGAGGAGTAGCCCTATGATGATCATGAGAATCAAGTCCATAAACCCATGGTCATGGCAGAGTGAAATAATAGAAAGAGTTTCTATGAAGATTTTCACGTCGGACTTGAATCAAATAATTAAATCATATAACAGAAATTAGGGTTTGACAAGTTCACCTTAACCCTAATCTGATCAGGGCTTAAGATAGAAGAACTTAATCACACATGTAACTGCACCTAGAGGTTCATTTTCAATTTTGATAGATTGCCACCATATACTACTAGGTGTCACTGGTAGATTTTGGGAGCAATTAGAACGATTTGGATGATCGATCAATATAGTTGTCTGAATCAGAAAGGTTTTGATCCATCGAAAGGTGTTTTGATGATGTTGATGATAGAGATTATGACATATCCTATTACCATATAGAACTAAACCTAACTGGGTCACACAAATAAGAATTTAGATCTAAATATCATCAATTGGACTAACCCAGTTCAATTGATTTGAATTAGATTCAATTAGGTTCAAGAAAATCATGCTAGAACATGATTGAGCCTAATATTCTTCTTCTACAATCATCAAAAGTTGCCTCAACTGAGCCAAATATATTTGGGCTCACTCAAGTACCTTTACTTGGTCTGACTGGAGTTTATCCAGATCAGAAAAGGGTTGTCTTAATTTATGAGATAAATTTGAGACAACACCTACCATTTTTCGTCACTTGCTAATACTTGTCTTTTGATTTTGGTCAAACATTGACACTTAGACATCTACCCATGTGTCTTGCACCCATAAAAGAGCAGATAGGGGCTTGTCCCCTTGCTAGAAAGAGGAAAGAAGGGGGTGCATGCCTAGGGAGAAGCGCACCCAAGGATAGGGATGCTTGGAGTTCCATACAGATGGGACTCCAGGTTGTTTCTTGGAATCAAACTAGGTGGCGCCAAAGGACTCTACTTTGACCAATCTTGGTGCCACCTAAGGGTGTCAGAGAGGGGCTCTCATCTGATTAGATTAGGTCCACCAATCAGATTTAGATATGATTGCACAAAGAGACGTGATTGGTCGGAATGATGTGGTACTGCATGGCGCAACAGGATCTATATAAACCCTGTCTGTGCCTAGCTTTGAAGAGGTTCTACCCTTGCCCATGCTACATAGCCATCTCCCTCTCTCCTCCATGCCTACCTCTGATCCTCTCTCTCCTCTCCACGCCTAAGGGGCTTTGGGCTTTAGTTTGGTGCGATCCAGGTAAGAAAAAGGTGACAAGAAAGGAAGAAGGCAGCACTGCTGCAAGAGACGACATCGGATCTTCAAAAGTTATTTTGAAGACCTTCAAGATTAGATCCAAATTTGATCTTTGGAAAAAAGATTGAGAAGGAGGAGATATCCAAATCCTGTTTGAATTGATACCGGTAGAGGCCATGCGATTGCGTGGCTACATCCAGAACCTTAGGCAATCAGCAGGATCATCATAGGATAATAAGATTATCTTAGAATAAGGTATAAATTAAATCTAATTTAATTTAATTTATTTTATTTTATTAGATACATCAAATCAGATCTAAAAAGTATCAGATCTAATTTAGATCTAAGAAATTTTTTTTTGAAATATTCCTCTTGATTAAATCATATTTGAACGAACTTGACTTGGGAAATAGATTTTTTCCTTCACCTGGTACATGACATGGCATACATAATTGATCCTACAGTTGAAGCATAAGGAATAGAACTCATTCTATTTCTCTTCAGACATCTTAGGAGACATCTTCTTAGAGAGATGTATGCCTTGACTCATGGGTAAGTAACCTTTTTTATTTCCATCCATACTGAACCTTTTCAATATTAAGTCAATGTACCTAGACTAGGACAAGCCTAGCATCCTCTTAGATCTATCTCTATAGATCTTTACTCCAAGTATATAGGATGCTTCTCCCAAGTCTTTCATGAAAAATTTATTTGATAGCCATAATTTGATCGATTGCAATGTTGAGATATCATTCCCAATTAGGAGTTTGTCATCTACATACAGAACCAAGAAAACTATGGCACTCTCACTAGTCTTCTTGTACACATAAGGTTCATCCACATATTTTATGAAGCCAAACTCTTTGATTGTAACATCAAAGCAGATGTTCCAACTTCCCGATGCTTGTTTTAATCCATATATGGATCTTTTAAGCTTACATATCTGATTTGGTCTCTCATTTGAGACAAATTCCTGTAGCTGTGACTTGTAGACCTCCTCCTCTAGAAAACTATTAAGGAAGACGGTCTTCACATCCATTTACAATATTTTATAATCATGGTATGCTGCTATGACAAGCATAATCTGAATAGATTTAAGCATGGTAACAGGTGAAAATGTTTCATCATAATGAATTCTCTATTTTTGCCTGAAACCCTTAGCCACCAATCTGGCTTTATTGGTTTCAACTTGACCATCGGCTCCAATCTTTTTCTTAAAGACCCATTTGCATCCAATAGGGTTTACACCCTCTGGTGCATCCACCAAAGTCCAGACTTTATTAGTGTACATTGAGTCCATTTCAGATTGCATGGCAACCAGCCATTTGTCTGAGTCCCTACTCATGACTGCTTCCATATAGGTTAGAGGTTCATCATTCTCAATGACTTGGGCTTCATTATTCTCAATAATGAATCCATACCTCAAATGTGCATGTCGCACTGTATCAGACCTATGGATAGGAGTTGTGTATTCTAGTTCTTCGATATTTATGTATTTATTTGATTGAAAAATATCTATTTATTCTTCTTGAACTTCACTAAGTTCAATATTTCTCTCACTGCCTCTTTCTAGGATAAACTCTTTCTCCATGAAAGTGGCATGCCTACTTACAAACTTCTTTTCTTCAGTAGGGTGGTAGAATAGATATCCTATACTATCTCTAAGATATCTAATAAATAGACATCTGTCTGATCTAACATCTAGCTTATGTCCAAAATTTCTTTTGACATATGCTGGACAATCTCATATCTTAAGATACTTAAGATTAGATTTTTTACCTCTCCATATCTTATATGGAGTACTAGATTCAGACGTAGAAGGTACTCTATTTAAAATATACACTGTGGTCTCTAGGGCATGACCTCAGAAGGAAATAGAAAATTCTATGAAGCACATCATGGACCGTACCATATCTAATAAGGTATGATTTCTCCTTTCAGCTACACTATTTAATTATGGCGTATAAGGAGGGGTCCATTTAGAGAGAATGCCATTTACTTTAAGATAGTCTAGAAATTCATTGGATAAGTATTCTCCTCTTCAATTAGATCGAAGGATTTTTATACTCTTTCTAGTTTGTTTCTCGACCATACTTTGATACTCTTTAAATTTATCAAAGGCTTCAGATTTATATTTCATAAGATACACATATCCAAACCTTGATAAATCATCGATGAACATTATAAAATAAGAGTATCCTCCTCTGACTTGAGTTGTCATAGGATCCCATACATCCGAATGTACAAGTCCTAATAACTCATTTGTCCTTTTTCCATGTCCACTAAATGGAGTCTTGGTCATTTTGCCCATGAGACATGATTCATAAGTTCCTAATGATTCATAATCATAAGGTTCAAAGAACTTTTCTTTGTATAACTTGTTGATCCTGGTCTTACTAATATGACCAAGTCGATAATGCCAAAATAAAGTATTATTAATATCTTCTCTCTTACATTTTCTATCAATATGAAAAATATTATCATCCAAAAATAGAGTCAACAAGCCATTGTTAAAAATACCAGAATAAATAATTTTATTAGAATATTTAATCGAGCAATCTTTGCTCGTTACATCAAAACTATAACCTTATTTTAATAACAAGGGTATAGATACAATATTTCTAATGATCATAGGCATATAATAATAATTTGTTAGCTCTAAGATCTTCCCAAAAGGTAATTTCATTATATTTGTCCGTATAGCTTCTGCTTGGATGGACTCTTCTCTAGCACCATAGAGCTTGAAGTCACCTTTATTCAAACTCTTAATATTCTATAGCCCCTGCAATGATTTGTAGATATAAAAATTGTAGTCGATATCCAATACCTAAGAGTTTGAAATGAAAGAAATTAATGACAAAATTGTATGTATCTTATACATATCTTTTGGTGCAACACTTGCACCAATCTTCACAGTTGCAAGGTAAGCCTTGCAATTCCTTGTCTAATGACCTACTTTGCCGCAGTGAAAATACTAGAGGCCTTCTTCTCCTTCTTTCTTTTATTTATGCCACCTTTAAGGTTTAGCCTCCTTTTTGAATCCTTTTTACCTGTCTTCTTCTTGGAGATCCTATCTACAAGAAAAAGAGGAGCCTTATCCTTCTTGATATGGCTCTCTGCTGTTTTTAACATATTTAACAGCTCTGGCAGGATAGTATTCAGTTTGTTCATGTGATAGTTCATAATAAACTAAAAAAATAATTCTGGGAGTGATTGTAGGATCTGATCCTGACTTAACTCCCCATCCATAACAAAACCTAATTGACTTAATTGAGTGATTAGGTCAATTACCATTAGAACATGATTTTGAATGGATGTTCTTTCTACTATCCTTGCATGGAATAATTACTTAGATATCTCATATCTAGCAGTTCTACTCCGCTCTCCATAAAGCTCTTTTGAATTAAGCAATATGGACTAAGTATCCATTTCATCATGCTGCCTCTGTAACTCATTACTCATAGAGGCCAGTACGATGCATTTGATAGTAAGAGAATCATTTTGCCAATTTTTATAAGTGGCTTTTTCTTCATTTGTGGCATCTTCTCCTAATTTCTTAGGATCAGGAGATTCGAGGATATAGAAGAGATTCTCCTGATTGAGTACTATTTTAAAGTTTCTCAACCAATCCACATAATTGGATCCGATCAATTTATTTAAATCCAAAATTGAATGTAGTGAATATGAAGAAGCCATTTAATCTACAAAATAAAAAACATTACATAAGCAAACAACTCATGATGACAAACATAATTAAATTAGGACTTTAATTCAATTGTGTCTTCCACTATTTTATTGAAAATCATATCCCTCTAATATGATAGTTGAGAAACCCTAATTGATTTTCTTAGCAGGATTGAGATCCTAATTTCTTATAAAAGATCTTGTGTTAGCACAACAAACCTTTTATAAGTTCAAAGGTATGAAACTCTTTTCAATTACATCTCATGCAATTCTCATTATAACCCTAGCCTCTAAAACATTAATATCCCTATGTTAGCACAGCAAACTATAATATTTTAGCTAAGTAAGATCCTTCATTTCTATACAGTCAAAATAAAATATAACTGCTCTTGTGGTTGCACAACAAAACAGTATATCCAAAATGCTGTAAGCATCTCAATGCACTAGATTAATATTACATCAGTCTCCATAATTGGTCTTGTGGTTACACAACAAACCTAATATAATTCATGACATAATAATGACCTAGCATGAAGGAAGGCCTTAATGTAGTGAATATAGCTTTAAGCACCCTAATTTAGAATTAAATTAATCTAATCAGCCAGGTAAGTGGGAGAGAGGTGGGAGTCCTCCCGTTGCTTTTCTTAGATACCAATAAATTGGCCAGATCAGACAACAAAATCAATTAGAAACCATATTCTCTTTACCAATAATGAACCACATTCCTAGACATCGATTGATCAATTAGACATCCAGACTGTTCTGCTATCGATTAATTATACTACAACTTAATATAATTTTTTATAAAGAGCTTTACATGGTCTCCTGCACATTCTAATTTAAAATCATATTGAATACATGAATATATATCAATCATGATATATTACAAACATAATAGCATGTATAATCATTCTAGGACAACCATCACTACATAGTGAACTTATCCAACTATGTCAGGGCAACCTTTATAGAATGATTTATACATCATAATCTAATTATGATTAAACAAATATGATCTCATCATATAAATAACAAGCTAAATAGATTAAATATGATCATATCATATTCATAATTATGCCATTATTATATAAATATAGGAAGATATAATTTAACCTAATAAGGCTTGCTCTGATACCACTATAGGGTTTGGTGTATAGGGCAAAAGCATGGATGTTAAAGCAAAATTATGAAATAATAAAATCAAATCTAAATCCTAGGACCACCTTATTAGAATTTAAATCATATAATATGCATTTATAACATATAAGAGGGTATTGGTACATACCTCAATCGCTAAAACCTAATTTGACTCTGATTGCCAACAACAGTCCATTAGGGTTTCACCAGGTGCCCACGTGTTCACCCTCCAATGTTGATCCACATGGGGACTTGATCAAGACACCAGCACCTCTGATTAATTTAATTAAAATTTTTATGACAAGAATTTTAATTATTTGGGTAGAACCTTTCTTAGCCTTTTATGTCACCCTCCGAGCCTTTTTTCTTGCCTTCCTTTCTTTTCCCTTGTCTTCTTAATTTTTCTTTCTAAACTCTTTGTCTTAAGGAAGACTTGTTATCCTTATTAGGATCTTGTCTAGATAAGAGAAGGGAAGAAAGAAAATTGGACAATAAGGAACACTTGTAAGAAAGGAGGAATTTTTGATGCTTTGGACTCTCGGTGTGCACCCTTATTTATAATGTACATAGGGGTGCCATCTTAATTTCTCATGCCCTTCCCACATCAACATCTCATGCCCCATCATCATATCTCATGCCCATCTAAATTTTGCACCATTTAAAATTATGTAGACTTAGTCCAAGTGGTGCCTTAAAGTAGAAGGACTCTTCGGACTAATTCTACGTAAGTTTTATGAAGAGTCGCATTAATTCATTCAAGTGGTGCCATTAATCTCCACCATTTGATCAGAGATGTAGGCCATCCAATGGCCTAAAAAATGGGACACCATACAAGAGGGGAGGCATGGAGATAAGAGTGGAAAAGTCAAAGCCCCATGGGTTTTGACTTGGTCCAAGGGCGCCAAGGTAGAGTGGGCGGCAAGGAGTCCTCCTTATCCCATTTTTCAGAGAGATTACAGAGGAGTTTAAGAAGCAGAAGGACTCCTCTACACCTCCTCATAATCTAAAAATTACATAACAACATTTATGTAAAATAAAAGGTGGAAAGTCAAAGAAAGTTGGCGCCAACCATCTATGCGCCAAGAAGTCCCTAGTGCATGAAACACCTTCCCACGCAGAAGAGAGAGAGAGTCTCTGGCATGTGGGACTTAGGTAAGTGGTGCCCAAAATTAGGTTAATAAACCTAGGCTTCATCCAATTCAAGACCAAATCTGATTTGGCTCAAATTGGAACCCAATTCGAATCCATGCTAGGGTTTGCAACATGTGCTAGCATATTCAACTTGCAAACATGGTCTAATCCAATTTGACCCTTGATCAATTCTCTTTGTGTATGATCCATTGGATTCCATATCTAGCCAGCAGTGGATCTGAATGTGATTTGACCTAATCTAGTTAAAACTCAACCAAAATGATTTAGGTTAAAACTAGCTAACCCAATTTGACCAATTAGAACAATTTCTAATTAATGATCAAATTAAACTCTTTAATTTGATTGAACCCACAAGATAAGATTAACATCTTGCAACATATCATGTTTATCAAAAAGATATGGAATTTTGATGAAAATACCAAAAATATCCTTCAATGGAAAGTTATCATGCAATAGGATCCTTCGATCACCAAGCATGCCAAATATGACTCTGGGTATGGAAATATGTC
Source organism: Cocos nucifera (assembly GCA_006176705.1). Lineage (NCBI taxonomy): Eukaryota > Viridiplantae > Streptophyta > Magnoliopsida > Arecales > Arecaceae > Cocos > Cocos nucifera. The sequence continues at coordinate 36,188 of QRFJ01002832.1, read as the reverse complement.
AAACCCAATATCATACTCATATTTCTCTCAATTTTATGATGACGATTCAATTAATGAAATGTTAGAAATCATTTTTAATTTTCATCATGCTTTGATCAAAGACTACTTGAATCATCGTTTGATTGTAGGAGTGATCGATTCCATGTTGACCTACTCACAACCTTTATATATAATCCACCATATCCAAATCACCCCGTACATGACTAAGTCATGAATGAGTATGAACCAAAATATGGATATATATATATAAGGTTCTATGATTGTCTCAGGTCAAAGAACTACATGCACAACTCCCACTATGAGAATCATCTATTGACATGTAGATAACACTCCATTAGATGTTCTCAACTTGGATCAATTCAGTGAACTCATTCTCTAATGTGCACCCACATCCTTATATTAGTGTCGCGCATAAGTGATTGTGAGATCAATCACCCTCTCCATCGAGCATACATAGGATGTGCCAATCTTACTAGAAACATTAATTCCTAAATCAATGTTCCTTCAATCAGAAATATTCAAATTAGGATTTTAAGATTTTAGGTCTCACTGGTATGATCTCATCATAACCTTAAAATTATAGTCCTAATTTATGGGGTTCATCATAATCTTAAATAATGATGCAGCATATGATGAAATAAATGCTTTTATTTATTTAAAAAATATCATTACATGAGTTTGGAAGACAAAGAATAGCCCATCAAAATATAAATTTTGATTGGCTTGAGGGCATATTCCTTTAAATCATGTGTGAATTGGATAAGAGAGAGAGGTTGTGTTTGTTCCAATCTCTAACCAAAAAATCTTGAATTCAAAATTCAAGACTAAATTCAAACCTTCTCCATCGCATGGAAAGGTGATTAACACACAGAAGGACTCTTCTTTTGGTGTGCACACCTACTTTTAATTTGATTAAAAGTGGTGATAAATTGAAGGAAAGCATGGGAATGGATAAGGATGGAAGGTTGAAGTTGTTTCAACCTCCCATTTGAATTCATAATTCAAATCATGCCTTATCTTAATCTAATGCAAGACCAGGTCAAAAGGGTGCACAAAATACTTCTTAGGCATGGGAGAAATTAGAAAAACTCCATATAAAAATGGATTATAGAGAGAGCATTAGTAGTGTAAAAGGTGATGGCACAGGGATATTTAAATTCACATGCTTGAACTTGTCCAAATTGGTTATGTCCAAACCCATTTGTCCAGAGCAAATTAGACAAGGATAAACCCAATTAGATTAGGCTCAATCTAACTTAATTAAATTCTAACCAAATTAGAAATTAATTAAGTCTAGGTCCTAATCAAGTTAGGGTCGAATCTTTCATAGTGATTAAGTCATCTCATAACCTAATCAAGTCAAATCCAACCAAATCAAATTCAATTAGATTTGATCGAATCCTCATTGCTCAATAAAATTGAGCTAATCAGCAATCTAATTGCTAATTAATTCTCTAATAATATTAGAGTTTTAGTTTAGTGGGACTTGAGAAGGTAGAGTTCTAGTCTAGTAGGACTCCTGATCATAGAGTCCCAGTCCAGTGGGACTCTTGACCACAAAGTTTCAGACCATTAGGACTCTTGATCACCCATCAAATCAGGCAAGAACTTTTATTATGTTTAACCCATAGGTTCGAATCTTAAGCTGGTAGCACCAGAATCAATTCTTGTACTGATCGATGTGACCATCTAGCAATGGTACCCAATGTCTGGATAGATCAAATAGTCGCAATGCAATATCCTTAAACCTATGGCATATGGTTATCATATAATTCATCCTTTTAACCTCAATGCTCAGAGATGACCTAGGTTTTAACTATCAACCATGAAAAAGTCATCTATATTATATTTTAAATTTCAATATCCATCATATGGACTATCCCGACCAAGAATTTGCTAAATTAAAATATAGTGATGCATTTACTCAAACATTTAGAGGGGTCAATCTCATCTTGATTCACAAACTGACTAAATAAGTACTTGACTGCACCCAATAATCTTCCATCACTAAATTAAAAATTCAGGTAGTACGGTATTAAAGTATAATGAGTTGCTTAAAAGTCGGGTGATCTCAGGTCTAAAGGATACTTATACCCATATCCTTCATCAGCAACTCTTGATAGCAGAGAGCTCCATATTCAGATCACGTTCAGTGAAATATACCTATACATTTCACCTGCATGCCATATCAGTATCTTCATACTCCTTGATTAAGAGAACAATCAATGTATATGGTACATAATAACCTACACTCGATAAATGTTGTCATCCTGGATAACAACGTATCATTTGATCGTGAACAGGTTTAAGGACTAAATGACAAATCATCCTTTGTCAAATCTAAATGGTCATAAGAACTTCATCACCGAAGAGTTCATTAAAAAAAGATGCACATGAGTGATAAAAAGCTAGAATAATAATTTTATTCATTAATAATTCAAGTATATTTTACAATGAGCTCAACTGTCTACTATCTAGATTATTGGCTTTAGGACACAATTTTTAATAGACTATTGCTCTCTAGTTTATTACTCAAGAATATGAAGACTTGGACCAGTCAAACAAAGAAGATGAAGATGAAGAGCTTGCACTCATCACTCAAAAATTTAAAAGGTTCATGAAGAAAAAGAGGCAAGGATTAAGAAGAAAGCCATTAACCAAGGAGAAGCCAAACAAATAGAAGAAGAAAGAGCAACCCCTGATATGTTATAAATGCAAGAAGCCAGGGCACTTTAGATCTGAATGCCCTCAACTTAAGAAGGTCCCTAAAAAATTCAAAAAGAAGGCTATGGTGGCAACTTGGAGCGACAGTGATGAATCAAGCTCCGATGATGACACCCATGAACAAGCCAATCTTTATCCCATGGCACATGAAAATGAGGTAACATCTGAACCCTTAAATGACTTTAAAATTGATGAATTGCAAGAGACTTTTAATGATCTATTAGATGATCTAAATAAGTTAGGATTAAGGAGCAAAGAGCTGAAAAAGCAAAACCAATGTTTGCTCAAAGAAAAGAAAGATGTTTCAACTATAAACAAAATTTTAACCCAAGAAAATTAGAACCTAAAAACTAAAGTAAATAAGCTGAAGTCTATTATAGATAAATTTATCTTAAGTTTAAATAAACTAAATATACTTCTTCAAAATTAAAGGGCTATTTATGGTAAAGCTGGTCTTGATTACAACCCCCTAAAGAAATAAAAATTTTTAAAGAATATATTTATGAACTCCTCTTAAAGTACAATCTCATGTTTCAGCTATGATAAATTAGGCCATAAATCCTTTGCATGCTCTTCTAATAGATTTGGTAGTTCTCATGTAAAAATTGTGTGGTTTCCTAAAGGAACTATTATGACTAACCAAAAAAGATCCAAGAAAGCTTGGGTATCTAAAGTTAAAACTTGATTTTCTTTGTAGGTGTGTCATGCATTCTAAGAATCAAAGAGAAATTAGTATCTTAATAGTGGATGTTCAAGACGTATGACTAGTGATAATCTCAATTCATCACTCTTGAAGCAAAAGATGGAGAGATGGTCACCTTTGGAGATAATGACAAAGGAAAGATCATTGGTATAGGTAATATTAGTATCACTCCCTCCATATTTATTGAAAATATTTTACTAATAGATGGTCTTAAGCATAATCTTTTAAGCATTAGTCAATTATATGATAAAGATTTTAAAGTTATATTTGAATCTACCTTGTACAATGTAACTAATCCTAATAATGATGGCCTGAAATTCATCAGATATAGACATGGTAATATTTACATGATAGATTTGAATGATTTATCTTTACAAAATATGCAATGCCTAATAGTCATGAATGCCAAGATTAATGAGACTAGTTGGCTTTATCATCATAGGCTTGCACAAATTAGTATGTACTCTCTTTCTAAACTCATCAAAAAAAATTTAGTTATTGGACTACCTAAACTAAATTTTGAAAAGAAAAATATGTGATGCATGTCAACTAGAAAAATAAACTAGAGTTTCATTCAAAAGTACAAATATTATTTCAACTTCTAGGCTCTTGAAATTATTACATATGGATATATTTGGACCCACTAGAACTACAAGCTTAGTTGGAAAAAGATATGATTTTATGATTATTGATAATTTTTTTTAATTTATATGGGTTTTATTTTTGGCATCAAAGGATGAATCTTTTCAGCCTTTACCAAGTTTTATCGAAGAGTTTCAAATGAAAAAAGTCTTCAAATTTTTAAAATTCATAGTAATCATGGAACTGAGTTTGAAAATCATGATTTTAAAAAGTTTTGTGATGAAAAGAATATTGATCATAACTTTTCTACACCTAGGACACCATAACAAAATTGGATAGTAGAAAGAAAGAATAGAATACTTGAAGAAATAGCTCATACCATACTATGTAAAAGCCATCTTCCAAAGTATTTTTTGATAGAGGCAATTAACACAGCATGTTACATTTTAAATCGTGCTCTAATTAGACCAATTTTAAAGAAAACATCTTATGAACTTTAGAAAGAAAGAAAACCCAACATTGCAAATCTCCATATTTTTGGTTGTCTATATTTTATTTTAAATAATGATAAATATAAGTTAGAAAAATTTAATGCTAAATCTAATGAAGCAAATTTTCCTGGTTACTCCACTTTGAGCAAGGGTTTTTAATAAAAGGACCTTAGTTATAGAAGAATCAATACATGTTATTTTTGATGAGATTAATGATCTTCCATCAAGGAAGAGAGATGGTACTGATGATGTAGGTCAAATTATTGAAAGCATGAATGAGCTCACTATAAAGGACTCAACAGTCCAAAATAAAAAGGAACATGAAGACAAAAATGAGGATGAAGAAGAGGAATAACAAGATCAACAAGAATAATCCAAAAGTATAAATAACCTTCCAAAAGAATGGAGGTATGTTCATAATCACCCCAAAGAACTTATCATTGGTGATCCTACAAATGGAATAAGAACTTGATCCTCACATAGAGATGTAAATAATTATTTTGCTTTTATCTCTTATTTTGAACTAAAAAATATTGACGAAGGCAAAAAAGATCACAATTGGATAAATGCAATACAAGAACTTAATCAATTTGAAAGAATAATGTATAGACCCTAGTTGAAAGACCAAAAGATCATCCTACAATTGAAATTAAATGGGTATTTAGAAACAAGTTAGATGGAAATGAAAATGTTATTAGAAACAAAGCAAGACTAGTAGCTAAAGGGTAAAACCAACATGAAGGAATTGATTTTAATGAGACTTTTGCACCTGTTGCTAGATTAGAAGATATAAGACTCTTACTTGCACATGCATGTTTTATAAATTTCAAACTATTTCAAATGGATGTAAAAAGTGCCTTTCTAAATAATTTTATTATGCAAGAAGTATATGTAGAACAATCCTCTAGTTTTGAAAAACATGTTTTTCAAAATCATGTTTAGAAATTAAACAAAGCCTTATGTGGTTTAAAACAAGCTCCTAGAGCCTGGTATGAAAGATCAAGTAAATTTTTGTTAGAAAATGATTTTTCAAGAGGATAAGTGGATGCAACTTTTTCTATAAAAAGAAAGGCTAATGATATTCTTGTGATATAAATATATGTTGATGATATCATTTTTAGATCTGCTAATGAAATTTTATGCCAATACTTTACTAAGCTCATGTAGGAAAAGTTCGAGATGAGCATAATGGGAGAACTCACCTTCTTCCTCGAACTCCAAATTAAACAGTCTAAAGAAGGAATCTTTATTTCCCAAAGCAAGTACATAAAAGAATTTTTTTAAAGATTTAGGATGGAGACCTGTAAAAGCATTGGCACACCTATGAGTCCTTCATGCAAGCTTGACAAGGATGAAAATGGTAAGAATGTTAATTTAAATAGAGGTATGATAGGATCCTTGCTATATCTTACTGCTAATAGGCCTAATATCATGTTCAGTATTTGTATGTGTGCAAGATTTCAATCCAACCCTAAAGAATCATACTAAAATGCTGTTAAAAAAATTTTAAAATATTTAATTAGAACTCAAACATTAGACATGATTTTCCAAACAATCATTTATAAATTTAATAGGATACTCAGATGCATATTTTGAGGATGTAAGTTAGATAGAAAAAGCACTAGTGGAACTTATCAATTTCTCAAAATAAACTTAATCTATTAGTTTTGCAAGAAACAAAATTTGATGGCATTATTTATGGCCAAGGCCGAATACATTGTAGTCAGAAGTTCTTGTGCTCAAATCTTATGGATTAAGCAATAGCTCGAAGATTTTGGTATATAACTTAATAACATTTCCATAAGGTGTGATAATATTAGTGCTATTAATCTAACTAAAAACTCAATTCAACACTCTTGGTTAAAACACATTGAAATAAGATACCATTTCATATAAGCACATGTACAAAATAATAATATATTGATTGACTTTGTTTGCTCTGAAAAATAATTAGCAGACATTTTTACAAAACTATTAAATGAAGATAAATTTTGCAAAATTAGAAGGGAGCTAGGTATATTCGATCCACATGCTTCGAGATCTCAAGTTATTTTTCCTCCAAGCATCCCATGAATAATCTTTTAAGACATAATCTGTGAGGATTGGTGGTGCTCCCAAGCCCTAGGATGCCACGGGAGGAGTCAGGGTGTTGACTTTGGAAGACTAGGATAGGTGTGGTCCTAGAGTAGGACAAGAGTTATCCAAGGGTGAATGCAATGTGTAGCCCTCCATGGGCTTGAGGTCTAGGTGTTGAGGATCTTGAGGGATTTGGTTGGTGCATTGAAGATCTGAGACACAAGATGGAGCAAGAAACTAAAGCTAAGGCATCAAGACTATAGAAAAGGTCATTTCTGTAGGTTAGCCAGCTCATTCTGAAACTGGATCGGCTAAATCTCAAAGGATAGGCCAAACAGAGAGATGAATGTTCGGGACTATAAGCAAGGCATGCAACTAGGTCGGCTCAATTTTAGCTGGGTCGACTCAGTCTAAAATTGAGCCCTCAGTCTAAAATTGAGCCGATCGAGTTCCAAGTTAGCTAGCTTAGTGCTGAGACTGAGCTGGCTCAGTGCACTGGCAGAGCTACACGAGGGTCTATTTTAGACTAGGATAAGAACTTATCCTAGGGGTCTTAAGGCTTGGTTTGAGAGCTCTTAAGAGGGTTAATTCATGTATGGGTCAGGTTTAGATCCAGGGGATGAGAGCATGGGAGACATGGGTGTACATAGGCTCGTTGAGTGCTTTTATGTATTGGATTAGCTAGGGGAGTTTTCGGTCGGACCTAATGGCTATGTATAAATACATAGGTTGTATTAGGATTTTTATTAAAGTAGTGAATATAGATCTTTTGTCTTTCAATCTCTCTTCTCTCTTCTCTCTAGTGTCATTGCCCTAGGTTCTTGAAGAAGCTCTAGAGAGGGGGGGTGCCTCCCTCAAGCCCAAGGAGGGAGGCATCCCAGCATAGATCTAGGTGATGATCTATGGTATGCTGTCCTTATAGAATAAAGGTCTCTCCATATCCTTGCTAAAGATCAGGGATTTTTGCAACATCGTATTAGAGCATGGTGATGCCAGGACAATAATTGATATCAGAGCTAGGTGATGTCATGGTGATGCACCAATAATTAGTATTAGAGCTTGATGGTGCATGAAAGAGATGGAGAAGTGATACAAGGTAAAATAAAAAATTTGCATGTGTATTCCATGGTATATCTCAGATCTACATTTATTATTACTGTGGTTTGGCCAATCAGGAGCAACAGGTTAAACATGGAGGCTGAGAGGAAAAATGAGAAAGATTTTTTTCAGGGTGGAAGCTTTAGGTGCATGATTTACTGATCGATCTTGGTGGAAAAGCTGAGGTGTATGATGGTAGATAGGCAGGGAGTGCTGGAGTGCTGCAATAGTGCTTCCATTGAGATGCAGAGCTAAGAGAGGCTCGATAATGTAGCAGCTGAGGGAGGTATCTCAGTAGAAAGTATCAGGATTCTTTAAGAAGATGGATAGTATGGGGTTGTTTGATGGATGAAGAGAGGTTTCTCATGAGATAATGATCGAAGGAAGGCTGAAGAAGTGGCTATACATCATTCAATTGCAAGAAGGAGGAGAAGTAGTCGAAAATGTATTCAGTGGTTTGACCAGAGCATGGATTTGTGAAGCCTTGGAGGTGATGGAGATGGATGATCCATGGAGGTCCAGCAGGTTAGGACTGGACAGCTATCGAGTAGCATAGAGACGAGTCAGGGAGTGCTAGAGTGCTACAGTAGCGCTACCCTAGAGGCATAGGAGCTAAGAGAGGCTTAGTGATGCAGCAACTAAGGAAGGTATCTCAATAAAGAATATCAGGGGCATCTCAAAAAAATTGAGAGCAGGTCTTAGGAAGAGCCAGGGAGTCTCAGGGAGTGCCAGGGGCATCTAACAGTCGGGAGTATCTTGGATCAGGTTTCTTTTGCAAGAGCATCAGGAAGAGTCATGGTTCAGGTGGAGGATGTTTTATGTGCAGCAAGAGAGGATCCGAATACCTATAAGGAGGCGATGTTGAGATAAGGTAGGAAGCACTAGAGTGTTATAGTAGTGCTTTCTTGGAGGCACGGGATAAGAGAGGCTTGATAGTGCGACAGTCATGGGAGGTATCCCAGCAGAGAGTGTCAGGAGGCATCTCAGGGAGTTCAGGAGCAGGTCTCAGAAAGAGCTACGAAGTCTCGAGAGCCTCGAGATGAGATAGGTGGGTCTAAGCCATGGATGGGGTTTGAGCTGTAGTTCCTTTGAGCATAATTGAAGCGATGGTTGGTGCAGGAGCAGAAGAGGAGAAGGTTAGGATGGAATTTTCTAGGGTTCAATCATTAGATTTAGAAGAGTTAGATGAGCTCTTGGGTTTTGAAGGTGTCCAAGGGTTATGGGGGTATCTAAGATGGCTTCAAAGAGGGCTGCAGAGTGTGGAGGATTTGAAGGGGCAACGATGGTGTTTGAGGTGCAATGGCAAGCCCAGCAGTGTAGCATTGGATGGTTGTCCTCAAGGGACTTGAGTATAGAGTCAGCTTCTGCGGCATCAGGTAGACTTTGATTTCAAATGGACCACTAGATAGAGGTGGTTTCATCGATGGAGATATGACATGAGTTTAGAGTAGAAGGGTGTAGGAGGATCGATATCCTAGCTCCAGCATCGGTGATGCATAGTTCTAGATAGAGCAGCATGTGCAGGAGGACAGGCATAGCTCTGAGATCTTGTCAGGGTTTGCAGTGAGTGTCGGTACAGGAATGCTATGGGTTCTCCAGTAAAGTCCAGAAAAAGTGATGCAACTGCTAAGCAGAAGGGATTCTACAATTTTATGATGGTGCGAAGAAGCAAGCAAAGGTCTTCAACGATGGAAGTGGTCATACCAAATGCCTCAAGGGTGCACAATAGTTGAATAAGATTGGCAAAGATGATATTTGCACAAAGGGCTATCAGGGTGCGCAGCGACAGTGGGATCATGCAAGAGGGCATTGCCAAGGGTTTGCCACAGCTTAGGGGCACCAAGATGGAGATTGTGAGGATTGGTGGTGCTCCCAAACTTTGGAAGGCTACAGAAGGAGTTAGGATGTTGACCCCAGGAGACTAGGACAAGTATGGTCCTAGGGCCAGCACAGGAGTTGTCCTAGGATGGAGGCAGTGTGTAGCCCTCCATGGGCTTGAGGTACAGGTGTTGAGGATCTTGAGGGGCATGGTTGATGCTTTGAAGATCTGAAATATAAGGTGGAGCAAGGAACTAGAGCCATGGCATCAAAACTAAAGAAAAGGTTATTTCTACAGGTTAGTTAGCTCAGTCTAAAACTAGAATGGCTAAGTCTCAGAAGATAGGCCAAACAGAGAGGTGCGCGTCTGTAACTGCAGGCATGGCATGCAACTAGGTTGGCTCAGTCAGCCTTAGATTAGTCAGCTCAGTGCACGAGCAGAGCTACATGAGGGTCTATTTGGTGCTAGGATAGGGACTTATTCTATGGGTCTTAATTTCTAGTTTGAGAGGTCTTAAGGGGCTAACTCATGTATGGGTCGGGTTTAGATCCAAGAGGTGAGAGCATGGGAGACATGGGTGTACATGGGGTCAGTGAGTGCTTTCGTGTTTTGGGTTAGCTAGGCGAGTTTTTGGTCAGGCCTAATGGCTATGTACAAATACATAGGTTGTATTAGGATTTTCATTGAAACAGTGAATATAGATCTTTTCTTCCTCCATCTCTCTTCTCTCTTCTCTCTAGTGTGGTTGCCCTAGGTTCTTGAAAAAGCTTTGGAGAGAGGGGGCACCTTCCTTAAGCCCAAGAAGGGAGCTGCCCCAATATAGATTTAGGTGATGATCTATGGTCTGCTGCCCTTAGAGAACAAAGGTCTCTTCGTACCCATGCTAAAGATCAGGGGTTTCTGCAACATGGTATCAGAGCTTGGTGATGCTAGGACAATAATTAGTATCAAAGCTAGGTGATGCCATGGTGATGCACCAACAATTGATATCAAAGTCTAATAATGCGTGGAAGAGAAAGAGAAGTCATACAAGATAAAATCAAAAATCTACATGAGTATTTTATGGTTTGTCTCAGATCTACCTTTATTATTGATGTGGTTTGGCCAATTAGGAGTAGCTGGTTGAAGGTGGAGGCTGAGAGGAATAATGGAAAGGATTTTTCCTAGAATGGAAGGTTTGGGTGTATGATTTGCTAGTCAGTCTTGGTAGAAAAGCTGAGGTGTATGATGATAGATAGGCAGGGGGTACTGGAGTGTTGCAATAGTGCTTCCTTGGAGATGCAAGGCTGAGAGAGGCTCGACAGTGCAGCAGTCGAGGGAGGTATTTCAGCAGAGAGCATCAGGGTTCTCTAAGAAGATGGATAGTGTGAGTCTGTTTGACGGATTAGAGAGGTTTTCCATAGGATAATAGTTGAAGGAAGGCTGAAGAAGCAGCTATACATCCTTCGATTGTAGGAAGAAGGAAAAGTAGTCAGGGATGTATTCAGTGGTTCGACTAGAGCATGGATTTGCGAAGCCTTGGGAGTGATGGAGATGGATGATCCATGGAGATCCAGTAGATTACGGCTAGATGGCTGTCGAGTAGTGCATAGATGAGTCAGGAAGTTCTAGAGTGCTGCAGTAGCACTACCCTAAGGGCATAGTGGTTGAGAGAGGCTTGGTGGTGCAACAACCAAGGGAGGTACCTCAACAGAGAGTGTCAGGGGCATCTCAAGGAGATCAAGAGTAGGTCTCAGGGAGAGCCAGGGGGTCTCAAGGAGCGCCAGGGGTATCTAGCAGTCAGGAGTATCTTGGAGAGTCATGATTCAGATGGAAGATGTTTGATGTGTAGTAAGAGAAGACTCAAATACCTATGAGGAGGCGGTGTTGGGATGAGGTAGGGAGCACTAGAGTGCTGCAGTAGTGCTTTCTTAGAGGCTTAGGATTGAGAGAGGCTCGGTAGTGCAGCTGCTGAGGGAGGTATCTCATGGAGAGTGTTAGGAGGCATCTTAGAGAGATTAGGAGTAGGTCTTAGGAAGAGCCAGAGAGTCTCGAAAGTCTCGAGATGAGATGGTGGGTTTGAGCCCAAGATAGGGTTTGAGTTGCAGTTTCTTTGGGCACTACTGAAGTGATAGCTAGTGTAGGGGCAGAAGAGAAGAAGGCTAGGATGAATTTTTCTAGGGTTTAGTCGCTAGATTTAGAAGAGTTGGATGAGCTCTTGGGTTTCGAAGATGCCCGTAGGTTGCAGAGGTATTCGAGATGGCTTCAAAGAGGGCTACGTAGTGCAAAGGATTCGAAGGGACACCCACGGTGTTTAAGGTATAGCGGTAGATTCAGTAGTGTAGCATTAGGTGGTTGGCCTCGAGGGACTCAGGTATAGAGGTGGACTTTGATTTCAAGTGGAGCACTAGGCAGAGGTGGATTCACTGGTGGAGATATGACACAAGTTCAAAGTGGAGGGGTGCAAAAGGATCGATATCCTAGCACCAGCATCGGTGATGCATAGGTCTAGGTGGAGTAGTATGTGCAGGAGGATAGGTGTAGCTTTGAGGAGACTATGTCAGGGTATGCAGTGGGTGTCGGTATAAGAATGCTTTGGATTCTCCAGAGAAGTCCAGGGAAAGTGATGTAGCTGCTAAGCAAAGGGATCCTACAATTCAATGGTGGTGCGAAGAAGCAAGTAAAAGTCTTCAGCAATGAAGGCGGTCATCCCAAAGGCCTCAAGGGTGCACAACAGCTGAAGAGGATTGGCGGAAGTGATGTTTGCACAAGGGGCTATTAGGATGTAAAGAGACAGTGGGATCATGCAGGAAGGCATTATTAAGGGTTTGCCAAGGCTTGATGGAACCAAGGTGGAGATTGTGAGGATTCGTGGTGCTCCCAAGCTTTGGGAGGCTACGGAAGGAGTCAGGATGTTGACTTGAGGAAACTAGGATAGGTGTAGTCCTAGGGCTAGGATAGGAGTTATCCTAGGGTGGAGGTGATGTGTAGTCCTCCATAGGCTTAAGGTCTAGGTGTTGAGGATCTTGAGGAGTTTGGTTGGTACTTCAGAGACCTGGGATACAAGGTGGAGCAAGGAACCAAAGTTGGGGCATCAAGACTGTAGAAAAGATCATTTCTGCAGGTTAGCCAGCTCGGTCTAAAACTAGGTCAACTAAGTCTTAGAGGACAGGCCAAATAGAAAGGTGCACGTTTGGGACTACAGGCATGGTACGCAACTAGGTTGGTTTAGTCTGAAATTGAGCCGACCCAGTCTTAGATTAGCTGGCTCAGTGCTGAGACTGAGTCGACTCAGTGTGCGGGTAGAGCTATGCGAGGGTCTATTTGGGGCTAGGATAGGGACTTATCCTAAGGGTCTTAAGGCCTAGTTTAAGAGATCTTAAGAGGGCTAACTCATGTATAGGTCGGGTTTAGATCCAGAGGGTGAGAGCATGAGAGATATGGATGTACGTGGGCTCGATGAGTGCTTTCATGTATTAGGTTAGCCAGGAGAGCTTTTGGTCGGATCTAATGGTTATGTATAAATACATAGGTTGTATTAGGATTTTCACTGAAGCAGTGAATACAGATCTTTTCTCTCTCAATCTCTCTTCTTTCTTCTCTCTAGTGTTGTTGCCCTAGGTTCTTGAAGAAGCTCTAGAGAGAGGAGGCACCTCCCTCAAGCCCAAGAAGGGAGGTGCCCCGGAATAGATCTAGATGATGATCTATGGTATGCTGCCCTTGGAGAATAAATATCTCTCCATATCCATGCCAAAGATCAGGAATTTTTGCAACATGGTATCGGAGCATGATGATGCTAGGACAACAATTGCTATCAGAGCTAGGTGATGCCATGGTGATGCACCAATAGAATCCTCTTTCTCTCATTCATAAAAATTCTTTGGTTTTCACTCTTGAGCCTCTATTCTGTTCAAAAAGAAGAGAATCTATTTTTGAATTGAAAGGGATGCCCCCTTCATCACCCCATGCAAAAAAGGGACGACCCAAGGGATGCCCCTTGGGCATTTTCATCTTTTTTTTGGCCTTAAAAGAACAAGACCCTTGTTCATCCTCCCTTCTTCCCATAGCTCGACCCTTTTCTTTTCTCTCACTTAGGTGTTTTCTTCTCTTCTCCTACCGAACCCCTTCGTGCTTGAATCCCACTGTAAATTCCTTCCAAACCTTTTCAAACCCCCCCAAAAATGATCTCCCAAGAGTTCCTTCTCCCATCTCATTTTATTTTGATCCTTTTGCTCTGTCCTTGAATCTACCGTAAGCACTAATTTCTAACCGAACTCCATTTTTTTGGCAAAATCCACATTCTCTAACAAATCCTTCACATCATTCGACCTTGTCCCTTCCTTTCCATCATTGTCTTGATTCCTCTACCCCTGCTCAACAATGCCTCTCAGATGAAGCTTCCTCAACGATGCAAATCCACCCACAACCTTGAAGAAGAGCAGAGAAGGAAGAGAGCTGCTCCAATATTTGCTCCCGCACTGATTTTGTTACCCTCCACCACCAAGTAAGAAACCCCTTTTCGGAAGAAAAATCTCTCTTAGTAGAAATATTGATTTTTGATTTCTAGAAAAAGATGATTTTTCATTCAGAGAAAAGATCAAATCTCTAGGATGGGGTTCCTTCTGCATAATGAGAGAAATGATTTATATCGACTTAGTTAGGGAGTTTTATCAGAACTTTATGTTTTATGATGGAAGGGTGAGATCATTAGTAAAAGGTGCAGAGGTGGAGTTTGATGCACAGCAGCTTGGTTTTCTTATCTGCCTACCCTATGAAGGTTCTACATCTGAAAGATTGCTGAACAATGAGAATGGACTGAAATTAATTTTGCAAAGAGATGATGTCAGTGGAATTGAAAAATTAGATGCGAGCAAGGATCTTAGTTTGGAAATGAGAGTACTTCACCATATTGTTTGCACTATCTATTTTCTTAGAGTTGGTAGATTTGACTTTGTGTCTAGTCGGGACCTTTTTATTATGCACCATATAATGTGTGAAATCCCAATGAATTTGCCAGCCTTAATGATTGATGCCATGAGAGAGGTAGTGAATAGAATGAAAGCACCTTTACCTTATAGCATCTAACTCACTAGAACTTTTAGAAGCCATGGGATACATTTTGAGGGAGAGGCTGCTATCATCTATCTTGCCCACACAGACACCTACAATGCTAACTCCTTACGTCGTATGGGTTATACCAAGGTAGGTGATCATTGGACCAAGGGTGCAGATTTAGCTGAGGAGGAGGATAGACCTGAGGAGGAAGGATCGTCTTCACCACCACGACCATAGAGCTTCTCTAAATAGACAGTTTGTCTCTAATCATGAGGGAGGTCCTTTGGAGGCAATTGTAGGCACCTCTTCTAAGCAATGATTTGAGCATCATCACCAACATTCAACTATCAAACTAGCTAATGACCAGCTTCACTCTCTTACATAGGAGGTTGCCAGCATCATCCTATCAGCTTGAGGAACTACACAAGGGGAGAGCACTTTCTCTGCACCTACTACTAACCACTCTATCGCTCCTCATATTACCACAGTTATCTCTGATATGAGTGCAACACTTGAGCACTCAGTTTAGATCATGACTGCACTCAGTTCCAGAGTTGCTGATTTGGAGAGAGAGGTTAGGAGTTTTTTCCTTCCTGCTAGCCAAGATTCGAAAGATCCCACTCAGATCTCAGATTTGTCAGCTGAAGCTGTGAGGCTTCGTGCTTTTATGGAGTCAAGGATCATAGCTATGAAAGAGATGATGGGAAATATATTCTAAAGCCAATCATCTAGGTTGTAGATGATTGAGCTAAATATAATTTTACTTGAATTTTAATTAAATAAAATTATTATTCTGATAATTTCATCGCTTTGTGCATCTTCCTATAATGAACTCTTGGTGATGAAGTCCTTAGGACTATTTAGACTCAATAAAGGAGGATTTATCATTTAATCCTTAAACTGATCACGATCAAATGACTCGTTGTTACCTAGGATGATAATGTTAATTAAGAGTAGGTCATTGTGTACCATAAGTGTTGGTTGTCCTCTTAACCAAGAAGCATGGTGATGCTGTTATGGCATGTAGGTGAAATATAGGGGTATATTTCACTGATCGTGATCCAACTATGGAGCTCTCTTCTGCCAAGATTGCTCATGAAGGATATGGATATATGTGTTCCTTAGACCTGAGATCATCATGGTGACTTGCAACCAACTCACTGTACTTAGGTATCGAACTACCTAAATTTCTAATTCAGTAATGGAAGGCTACTAGGTGCAGTCAAGTACTTGGCTTGTCGGTGCATGAGTCAAGATGGAATTGACCCCTCCAAGTGTTGGAGCACGTGCATCATTGTATTTTAATTTAGCAAATCATCGATCGATGCAGTCCATATGATGGATGTTGAATTTTGAAATATAATATGGATGAATTTTAGGATTGGCAGTTAACCTTAGATCATCCTATGAGCATCATAGTCAAGGGGATGAATTATACGATAACCATATGCCATAGGTTCAACGATGATGTATTGTGACTATTCGATCTATCCGAATGTTGGGTACCATTACTAGATGGTCACATCGATTAGTATAAAAAATTAGTTCTTGTGCTATCGGCTTAGGATTTAATCCTATGGGGTGTTAGATATATGTGCCCTAGAAGCCAAAATTGGCTGATACTTGTAATACACTTCTAGGGGCAAAATTATAATTTTGACTAAAATCAATAAAATGGGTTATTTTCTATCACATATGTGTATTTAGTGTCTGTGATACATCTTTTGAGTTAATGGTAATGATAATTCATATTTTCAAGAGTTGAAAATTTAATACATGAATAATCATTATTAACTCATAAAATGCTCCCGATCATAGGATCATCACGAGGATGGTGATTGATCTGAAAGGTTGGTGTACAATCACTTCTCTTTAGTAGATGAGTCTTGAGTCTACAGTGTAGAGACATTGAAGAGAGAGTACAGATACTCGTTAGAGAACAAGGGCACTGAGCATGACCGCCTCGAGTAGTCATTAGGAAGTCTACCTTCTCGTCAATGACAGACTCGATGCAGCAGTAGTGTGTCTAGTTCTTTGATCGAAGGTGCATCGGTAGTTCACCTTAAAGGTGTTATAGTTTGACAATACCATAACTCGATCTCCTAGCCATTTGGAATCCTGAGGTGTATGTTGGTTATAGCATGTTCATTGTAGGAACTGGATTGCATCGAGATGGAATCTATCTACCTCGGTGGTAGAGGAGCAGTCCTATGATGATCATGAGAATCAAGTCCAGAAGCCCATGGCCATGGTAGAGTGAAATAATAGAAAGAGTTTCTATTTAGATTTTCACATCGAACTTGAATCGAATGATTACATCATATGACAGAAACTAGGGTTTGACGAGTTTACCTTAACCCTAATCTGATCGGGGATTAAAATAGAAGAACTTAATCACACAGGTAGCTGCACCAAGAGGTTCGCATTTAGCTCTGATGGGTTGCCGCCATATACTGCTAGGTGTCACTGGTAGATTTTGGGAGCAATTAGAATGATTTAGATGATCAATCATTCTAGCTATTCGAATCAAAAGAGTTCTGATCCATCGAAAGGAGTTTTGATGATGTCAATGATAGAGATCATGATATATCCCATTACCATACAAAACTGAACCTAACTGGATCACACAAACAAAGGTTTGAATCTGGTGATCATCAATTGAGCTAATCCAGCTCAATTGATCTGAATAAGATTCAATTAGGTTCAAGGAAATCGTGCTAGCACTCGATTGAACCTAACGTTCTTCTTTACTATCATAAATAGTTATTCTGACTGAGCCAAAGAAGTTTGTGCTCGATCAGAGGCCTTCACTTGGTCTGACTGGAGTCTGTCCAGGTCAGAAAAGGGTTGTCTTATTTTGTAAGACAATACCTACCATTTTTGGTCACCTGCTATTTCTTGTCTTTTGACTTTGGTCAAAAGTTGATCTTTGACTGGTCAAATGTTGACCATTGATACTTTGACTTCTGTCCACGTGTCATGCACCTATTGGTGAGCTAGTGAGGGCTTGTCCCCCTGTCAGAAGCTGACAAGGAGGAGGGCGCACGCCAGCGCACGCCACCCTTGGCGTGTGCCCAAGCTGGAGGTGCCCAAGAGTCCCTGTTGGACAGAGACTCCATCTTCTTTTTGGATTTCGATTAGACTTCTCCTAAGAACCAAGTTTGATTGGTCTTAGGCATCATCTAAGGATGAATCCAAGAGACTCTATTCCCACCAATCAGATTTAGATCTATTTTCATAAAGAGTTGTGATTGGTTGGGAAGAAGAGCAGTTGGATCACGCATAGTCTATAAATAAGACCCTACGCCCAACTCAAGGAGTATCTAAAAATTCCCCAAGCCCCAAGGCTGCCTCTCTCCTCCTCCTCCATGCCAAGTCCATCTTCTCCCTCTCCTCTCCATGCCAAAAGTAGTTTGGGATCCAAGTTGATGCAATCCAAATGAGAAAAAGGCGACAGAAAGCTAGAAGGCTGCGCTGCTGCAAAGGACAACTACTAATCTTCGAAAGATATTTTGAAGATCCTCCAAATCAGATTCAGATCTAATTTTTGGAGACATGATAGAGAAGAAGAGGATCTCTAGATTCAATCTGAGTGGATATCAGTAGAGGCCAGGCACTTGCGTGGCTAGATCTAAAACCTTCTGCTGCTTACAGGATCATCAATGGGTAATAGGATTATCCTACATTAAGGTAAATTAAATTTGATTTAATTTATCTAAATTTATTTTAATTATTAAAATAATAAATATCAACTTTAAAACATCTCAAGTCTAATTTAAATTAAAGAGAAAAATTTTTAAAATATAACTCTTGATCGAATCATATCTGAATGAACCTGATCCAGAAAATCAAGATTTTCCTTCAACTGGTATCAAAGCCAAGGTTCTAAAGTATTTAGATCTAATTTTAAATTTATTCTAATTAAAAAATAAGTAATTTTAGATGTCACATGAGATGTGATCAGATCTAAAATTAAAAAAATTAAAATTAAATAATTTAGATCTAAGATTAGAAAATATGCATGACTAATTCTAAAATAGAATAGTTCTATAGAATAGTCTTGCATGTTTACAATTTAATTTGATTAAATCATATTTTAGATCTATTTATTTATTACTTTTTGATATTATAATTATTATAATAACATCTAAAAAATAGTAAATAAAAAATTATTTAATTTTAAACATCATATGAGATATGATTGATGCATATCTAGACTAGTTGTAGAATAGTTCTACATAGTTGTTTAGATTAGAGTTTATTTTGATAAGATCAATTTAAATCTAATTTTTTAGATTATTATGAGATAGTTTAGATCTAAAAACATGCATGATTTGATACATGAGATGTATGCAAAATATGCCATGATTAGATTTAATTTGTATATGAGATACATGATATAGATCTAAAACTATTTTGTAGTATTACATGTTCCTGATTAAGACGTTCCTCTTGGCCGTCTGATCATAAGAATGAAGAAAGAATTTAAAGGCCCTCTCCTCTCATCCGATGGGGTGTTTTTATAACGTGTAGGGGTGCTGTGCATTCGTCCTTAATCAGAAACCCAAAACTTACTTTCTATAAAATCCTAGATCCTGAAACCCTAGGATTTATTGTGCATATTTTATTTATGAACCCTACTTAATTAAGAATTAAGATTATGGAATATTAATTAGGTCTAAAATTGAGAATTTCAGATCTAAGACATATTTATAATATTGGGTTCGGGCTTGGATAGCTTAATTAGGTCTAAGCGATTGATCAAACTGAATCAAGAGTTGGTTAAATGGGATCAACAATGCTTAAATTGACCAACCTAATAGGATTAAGTCTGGATCAAGATCGAGTCACGATCAAGCAAGACCTAATTAGGCTCAGAGGTTAGAGTCTGGATTGTAGGCTAACCCAATTGGTTCTGACTCAACAATTTGGTGTCTAAGATAAGTTTGGCACATACGATCGACTATTTTTAATTGGGAGCTACTCGACCTGAATGCATTCTTGTATGAGTTAATGGCATATCCTTCCACCGATCTCACTTACCTGGCCATATCTGTTGACTCAGTTCTGATTTAAGGTGGTCAATAATCCGAGCTAACCCATGCCACTAGGTTAGTCATA
>QRFJ01002832.1:0-15540 GCA_006176705.1 Cocos nucifera | reverse complement strand
TAACCCTAATCTGATCGGGGCTCAAGATAGAAGAACTTAATCACACAGGTTGCTGCACCAAGAGGTTCGCATTCAGCTCTGATGGGTTGCCATCAAATACTGCTAGGTGTCACTGGTGGATTTTAAGAGCAATTAGAATAATTTAGATGATCGATCATTCTAGTTGTTCGAATCAAAAGAGTTCTGATCCATCGAAAGGAGTTTCGATGATGTCAATGATAAAGATCATGACATATCCTATTACCATATAGAATTGAACCTAATTAGGTCACACAAATAAGAGTTTGAATCTAGTGATCAATTGAACTAATCTAGTTTAATTGATCTGAATAAGATTCAATTAGTTTCAAGAAAATCATGCTAGCACTCGATTGAACCTAACATTCTTCTTTTACTATTATAAATAGTTGTCCTGACTGATCTAAAGGAGTTTGTGCTTGATCAAAGGCCTTCACTTGATCTGACTGGAGTCTGTCCAGTTCAGAAAAGGGTTGTCTTATTTTGTAAGACAATACTTGCCATTTTTGGTTACCTGCTATTTTTCGTCCTTTGACTTTGGTCAAAAGTTAACCTTTGACTGATCAAATGTTGACCATTGATACTTTGACTTCTATCTACGTGTCATGCATCTATTGGAGAGCTGGTGGGGGCTTGTCCCTCTATCAAAAGCTGGCAAGGAGGAGGGCGCATGCCACCGATGGCGTGCGCCCAAGCTGGAGGTGCCCAGGAGTCCCTGTTGGATAGGGACTCCATCTTCTTTTTGGATTTTGATTAGACTTCTCCTAAGAACCAAGTTTGATTGGTCTTAGGCATCATCTAAGGATGAATCCAAGGGACTCTATTCCCACCAATCAGATTTAGATCTAATTTCATAAAGAGTTGTGATTTGTTGGGAAGAGGAGTTGGATCATGCATAGTCTATAAATAAGACCCTACACCCAACTCAAGGAGTATCTAAAAATTTCTCATGCCCCAAGGCTGCCTCTCTCCTCCTCCTCCATGCCAAGTCTATCTTCTCCCTCTCCTCTCCATGCCCAAAGTAGTTTAGGATCCAAGTTGGTGCAATCCAGATGAGAGAAAGGTGATTGAAAGCTAGAAGGCTGCGCTGCTGCAAAGGACAACTGCTGATCTTCGAAAGGTATTTTGAAGATCCTCCAAATCAGATTCAGATCTAATTTTTCGAGACATGATAGAGAAGAAGAGGATCTCCAGATCTAGCCTAACTGCATATCGGTAGAGGTCAGGCACTTGCGTGGCTAGATCCAGAACCTTCCGCTGCTTATAGGATCATCAACGGATAATAGGATTATCCTACGTTAAGGTAAATTAAATTTGATTTAATTTATTTAATTTTTTTTTAATTATTAAAATAATAAAGATCATATTTGAAACATTCCAGATCTAATCTAGATCAAAGAAAAAAAATTTTGAAATATATCTCTTGATCCAATAAGAACTGAACGAACCTGGTCCGAAAAATCAGGATTTTCCTTCAGTGGGATCACACACAATAGGAGTTTCCTACCTGATCTAATTGCTAATCATGATTGGATGTCCCATTAGATTGGTACTTAGTTATTATTGAAGGATTAATTAGCAATTAGATTGCTGATTAGCTTAATTTGATTGAGCGATGAGGAATTGATCAAGTCTAATTGAATTTGATTCAATTAAGTTTGACCTAATCAGATCATGTGATGATCTAATTGCTATGGAAGATTCGACCCTGATATGATCAGGGGATGGATCTAATTAATTTTTAATTTGATTAGAAGTTTATTGATTTGGATTAAGCCTAATTTGGTTAGGTTTAACCTGATCTAATTGGATCTAGATAAATTGATTTGGATGAAACCAATTTGGACCAAGTCCAATGGTTTTTGATTTTTGAATCAAATCTCCCTATGCCATGGTACTTTGATACATTCTTTTTCTCTACGCACATTGTGAATGTGCATGGGATTTCTCCACACCCGAATAGAGTTTGCGCCCTCCATCTTTCTACTTCTTACTTGATCCAAGGGTTGGACTAGTTCAAACTAAGTTGAATTTTGAATTCAACTTGGTTGGTTAGAAGTTCAAACCTCCTAACTCCCTATGCCTTATCTAGTCCCTGCGCCATTCTCCTTTTGTCACACATTTTTATGCGATTTTCCAGAGAGAGGCACATAGAAGGAGAGTCCTTCAATGTGCTTCTCACTTGTGTAGGTGCAGGAATAGGATAAGAAGCATTTGATTTCAAGTTAAGAGGTTGAAACCTCCTAACCTCCAATCCTTATCCTACCATCTCAGGTCACCCATTATAAAATAGGATTTTTTTGTGGGCGTGTATTTAAATGTGCGAGTAATCTGAGATGGGTATGCATGAGGAAGAGAGAGTTTTTATGAGGGATTTTTGTGAGACAGAAATTTGAGAGGGGCAATCCTTTTTGGCATGAGGTTTTTCGAAGAGAGAAGAGGGTCAAGATCCTTATAGGTGAGTGCAGAATCCTAAAGTTGGGACTCTAGATTTTAGGTGGAAAGATTGAACGCTGTGAGTGCCAGATCTCTATCGATTTTCATCACCACCTCGTTAACCTCCACAGATCATTTTCTAGTCTTTCGGAGCATTCGAGAGATCTAAAAGTGGACCATTAATTGGATCGATGGAGATTGGCTATCGAAGGCTCCAATGAGGAGCTAGCACTTTGAAGGGGCTGATCAGAACTAAGGGCTCCGTATGGACTCATCATGGAGGCCAGACATGTGTGTGGCTGCAGCATAATGGGAGAGCATCTTTCGATGAATTTGGATTACAAAATTCATCTATCCGTATGTAGGTACTATGTTATGAATATTGATCGGTCAGCAAATGTGATTTGCTGATTGAGTGCATTTTATTTTTTTGATTCATATTAACATGTCAAAGATCCTGAGTAGGATTTTATAATTAGATCATAGCGTGCATAGAATTAATATAGATTAATTTTTTTTTTGCTACTATATATTTTGAAAAGTTTTGAATAGCATGCTCACAATCCTATAAGGTTTCCTTAAAACGGTATCAGAGCAAGGGTTGCTCGACATGCTTAATATGTAAATTAGAAAAATTTAATGTGTAACATAATGATCGCACGGACTATAGATTGTCTTGCTATAAGGTTTATCCCTTACAGTAGAGATGTTGTTCTGGTACATTGCAATCTATAACTTTGATCATAAAAATTTTAGATATGATCTAATAAATTTTTATGATATATTTTGAATTGGTTTTAATCTAAATTTTATCATGAATTTATGTTTAGATTAGATCTAAATATTTCATGATTTTTATGTAATGTACATAGGTTTAGATTAAACAAGAATAGAATCTTGTGAAGATTCTATTCACTGCTCGAGCCGGCTATCTAAGGAATCAAGCCAGCTTGACTAGTGTGCTAACCTGCAATGGCTCTGTGGCCTTTTGTTTGGACTGGCTCGATCAAAAACCAAGCTGACTCAGCTTCTATTCAGGCCAACTCCAATGGGATTCGAACCAGCTCGACTAAAAGATGGCCTTCGGGGCTTCTATTCGAGCTAGCTATCTTAGGTGATGGGCTGACTCGATGTCTGCTCAGACTGGCTTGGATCCTATCCGAGCCAGCTCGATAGAATGAAAGCTTGCGAGCTTTTACTAAAGCCAGTTGTCTCAGGTGATGGGCTGACTCGACGTCTACTCGGGCCGACTCGGATGGGATCTGAGCTAGCTCAACTGAGAAGCTGGCTAATGCTATTCAATGGCAATTTTTATGTATTCTAACCTATAACTAGTGCTTGTTTGTAAAATAAGTCGATCCATTTTTGAAATGAGTCGAACTATTTGGTGAAACAGTGCTACATTGTAAAGAATCTTTCAAAACTAAAGATTGTTTTTGAAATGCCGAACTCCAATCCATCAGCCTAAAACTTAATTTAAAGAATTAAGTGTTGTCTAGTTAGGTCTAGAATTGTGAATTAAAGACTTAAGACAATTGCATAATACTATGGGTTAAAGGGTTAGATGAATTAGGTCTATTAATTGGGTTAGACCTAAGGTTAGTTAAAGAATGGATTAATCTAGAGTAGTTGATCAAATCTAACCAAGTGTTGACTTAAATTAGATCAAGGACACTCTAGACTCAACTTCAATAGTTATAGTTGAATGAGTCCATGTCTTTAACAAAATCAAGATGGACTTAATTTATGGCTAAGCGGTCTAGCCCAAAATTACTAGGTTGATCTGATTAAACCTAGTTAATCGGTTGGTGTCTAAGGTAAGTTTGGCAGTTTAGACTAGTGATTTTTAATTGAAAGCTACTCACACTGATTTGATTTTTCATGAGTTAATGGCGTATCTGTTTCACTGATTTTAGTTACTTGGCTGATATGGTCGATTAGGATTTGATTAAATCACTTAATGATTTGAGCTAACCCATGTCACTAGGAATCAGTTTGACTGATTTCAATTCAGTAAGACTGAATTAGGTGCCCATGGACTGAAATTGATCCTAGTCCTCATCAATTGACTTGGTAAAGTAGTAGGAGGATTTAACTTGGTGAAGTCAGTGGGAGAAATATGGACTACGTTCTTTCAATCTCAAATTATAAGTAAATTAAATCCTCTAATTTATTAGGTCCTTAAAATGATAAGGTTGTGGGGATAACCGAGTCATAGCCTCCCATTAAGCTGAATAGTAATGAGTCTAACTTTCTAGGTGGACATTGGAGGTGCCTTACACCTAGTGTTCATCTAGATATTAGAATTATTATCCATCATATGATGATTAGGTCGTACTATCTTAATGATGGTCAGGTTAGCTAGAGCTTTTCTCAGGCCTGGTTATCATTGGTTTGATGCACCGAAGTCAATCATGTTAATGGTTGGACCTAACCAGACCTTTTAATAAAGGCCATAGCCTACTGAATTAGCTTCTAGGGCAAAACCTAATTACTAAAAATTATTTAGAAAAATAATTGATTATGAACCTACCGTAGATGCACGCGGGTTAGCCAGAGCTTTCCTCGGGCCCGTTGATAGTCTATGTGGATTCTAATATCCACTAAGAAGTTAGTATAATTCCTTGAATTAGAGGTAGAGGCTATCAATTCATTTAAAAATAGTGGAAGGACCTTTAGACTAAAGTCCAAGTCTTTAGGGTTAATTAATTCAAGTACTAATAAGATTTCATGTTATTCTTTCAGATAAATAGGATGGCTAGTATAAGTCCGCTCCATTCGTTGTTGGACAGTGACAAGCATTTAGGACCTAAGAACGAGGAGTCTAGTGTTAATCCTAATTAGGCAGATCCAAAGAAGAATTATCCACTTGATCTAAATAGGCTAAACAGGAGAAATCAGCAAGTAATTGCCGATTAAGGTTGTTATATAATAACACCTTATAATTTCTCCGTATGTGATACATCTACCTGGGTATTAGATACTGGGAGTCCGATTCATATATGCAATTCATTGCATGGACTTTAAATTGGTAGAAAGTTTGAGAATGGTGATAGATTCCTTAATGTTGGGGATGGAAGTAAAGATCCAGTCCTAGCATTGGAAACTCTTGAGCTATTTTTAGTGATTGTCACTATTATCCATCCTTTATGATGAACATAATATCTATTAGGCTTTTTGCCTAGGATGGTTATTGTTTGTTAATAAAAAAGAATTATTATGATATCATTATGAATGATATTACAGTAATGCAAGAATAATTAAAAAATGATATTTATATTTTATCACAGTCTATTAGTGTAATGTACACATCTAATAAATGCCCAAAATTAGATATTGTCACTGATGCTTATCTTTGGCACTGTCAGCTAGGTCATATAAACAAGAATAGGATCAACAGGTTAGTCAAGGAGCATATCCTTGACATCGATGATTGTGAATCATTGAATACCTATGAGTCCTATCTTCTTGGTAAGATGACTAAATCATCTTTTACTAAAAAGGATGAATAGGCTACTGATCTTCTAGGTCTAGTACATCCTAATGTATATAGACCTGTGAGTACATATGCTAGAGGTGGGTTCTACTACTTCATTACGTTTACTGACAACTTATCTAGGTATGGATATGTCTATCTTATGAAGAGTAAATCTGATTCGTTTGAAATGTTCAAATGATATCGAAATGAGGTAGAAAAATAACTTGAAAAGAGTATTAAAACTCTTCGATCTGATCGAGAAGGTGAATACCTTTCCAATAAGTTTTGAACATATCTAGGAGAAAATGGGATTCTCTCATAATGGACCCCTCCTTGAACACCACAGCATAATGGTGTATTGAAAAGGAGGAATCAGATCCTATTGGATATGGTTTGGTCCATGATGGGGTTTGCAAGTCTACCAATTTTATTTTGGGGGTATGCACTTCAGACTGCTTATTTTGTTTTGAACATTATTTCGAACAAGTTTGCTGTAAAGACTCCATATGATATATGGACTAGTCATAAGCTGACACTCGCTCACCTTAGGGTTTGAAAATATCCAGCTTATGTAAAATATTTATAGCCAGAAAAGCTTGAACCTAAGTCTGATAAATACTTATTCATAGGGTGCCTCAAGAAAACTAAAGATTATTACATCTACCTTGCTGAAGAGCAAAAGGTATTTGTCAGCAATAGGGCAATCTTTTTTGAAAAGAAGTTTCTTATGAAAGGAACAATTGCCTCTAATGTTGAGCTTAGTGAAGTTCGACAGGTAGAAGAACCGACACATTCTAACAAACCTGCAGAACTGAATTTGATAAGATGAAATCCAAAGCCCATTGTAGAGGCACCCTTAAGGAGATCCGGTAGAGTATCGCGTCAACCGGATAGATACTACAGTTTTTTGATCTGAGATGGTGATCCTATTGATCTTGATAAGAATAATGAAGATCCGATCACCTACATGGATGCCATGCAGAGGTCTGACTTTGATAAGTGGCTAGAAGCCATAAAGTCCGAAATGGAATCCATGAACGTCAATAGTGTATGGACACTGGTTGATCCACCTGAAGGGGTAAAACCCATTGGATGTAAGTAGATTTTCAAAAGAAAAAGGGGCACAGATGAAAAGTTGAAAACCTATAAGGCCCATCTAGTTGCCAAGAGATATCATTAGTGTTATGGTATTGACTATGATGAGATATTTTCTCTAGTGGCAATGCTCAAATCCATTCGGATTATGCTTGCGATAGCAGCATAGCTAGACAATGAGATCTGGCAAATGGATGTGAAGATGTCTTTCCTTAATGAGAGCTAAATGAAGAGGTGTATATGATATAGCCTGAGGGGTTCACATCCATAGATGAGTCCAAGGGTGTGCAGGCTTCAGAGATTTATCTATGAATTGATGCAGGTATCTTGGAGTTAGAACATGCATTTTGATAAAGTGATCAGAACATATGGCTTCGTTAAGAATGGAGAGAAATCCTGCATGTACAAATGGGCTAATGGTTCTGTAGTTGTGTTTCTTGTACTGTATGTAGATAATACTCTCTTAATCGAAAATGACATCCTTGCATTATAGGAAATAAATATTTGGCTGTCATCGCAATTCTCCATGAAGGACTTGGGAGAAGCTTCCTACATTCTAGGGATATAGATCTATAGGGATAGATCTAAAAGGTTGCTTGCATTGTCCCAGTCCACGTACATTGATACCATACTAAAGAGGTTCAACATGAAGAATTCCAAAAAGAGCTATCTCTCGATAGGCCATGGAATTTCTCTCTTAAAGAGGGATTATTGATAATTCGATGGATTGTCTGAAAACTCCTTAAGAGAGAGCATATGAGTAGAATACCATATGCTTCAGTAGT
Source organism: Cocos nucifera (assembly GCA_006176705.1). NCBI lineage: Eukaryota > Viridiplantae > Streptophyta > Magnoliopsida > Arecales > Arecaceae > Cocos > Cocos nucifera. The sequence goes on along the minus strand of QRFJ01002832.1, from coordinate 7,728 downwards.
GGATTCTATTATGTATGCCAAGATGTGTACGAAACTAGATGTGGCATACTCACTAGAAATAGTAAGCAGATACCAGTCTGATCCAGGTGAGAATCATTGGAAGGTTGTGAAGACAATCCTAAAGTATTTAAGAAATACCATGGATCAGTGGCTCATCTATGGAGATACTAACTTGAAACTTATGGGATACACTAATTTTAGTTTTCAATTAGATCACGATGATAGAAAGAGTGTGTCAGGTTAAATATTTATCCTGAATGGTGGAGTGATATGTTGGAACAGCTCCAAGCAGCACATTGTGGTCGATTCTATGTGCGAGGCGGAGTATGCCGCGACATCTGATGCTACGAAGAAAGCTGTTGTTAGATATATACCCTAGAAGTCAGATTGGCTAACACTTGTAAAATAGTTCTAAGGATAATTTTATAATTTTAACTTAAATTAATGAAAAATTAATTTTTATTCTATTACATTGTGTAAATAGTGTCTGTCATATATCCTTTGAGTCAATGAAAATGACAACTCATATTTTCAAGAGTTGAAAATTTAAGACATGAGTTTTCATAATTAACTCATAAATAGCTCACGACCATAGGATCATCATGAAGATGGTAATCGATCCGGAAGGTTGGTGTATGATCACTTTCTTAGGATAGATGAGTCTTGAGTCTATGGTATGGAGATACCAGAGTGAGAGTACAAGTACTCTCGTTAGAGAATGAGGGTAATGAGCATGACCACCTCAAGCAGTCATAAGAAAGTCTACCTTCTCATCAATGACTGGCTTGATGCTGAGTAGTGTGTCTAGTTCTTTGACCTGAGGTGTATCGATAGTTTACATTAAGGGTGTTATAGTTTGACTATACCATTACTCGATCTCCTAGCCATTCGAAATCTTGAGGTGTATGTTGGCTATAGCATGTTCATTGTAGAAATTTGATTGCACCAATAGGGGATCTATCTACCTCAGTAGATGAGGAGTAGCCCTATAATAACCATGAGATCGAATCCATAAGCCCATGGCTATGGCAGTGTGAATATGATAGAAAGAGTTTCTATTAGTGTTTCATATCATACTTGAATTGAATGATTAATTCATATGATGGAGTTTGGGTTTGACGAGTTCATCTTAACTCGAATCCAATCGGAGCTCAAGATAGAAGAACCCAACCACACAGGTAGCTGTATTGAGAGGTTCACTTTTAGTTCTGATGGATTGCCATCATATACTGCTAGATGTCATTGGTGGATTTTAGGAGCAATTAGAAAGATTTAGATGATCAATCATTCTAATTGTATGAATCAAAAAAATTTTGGTCCATCGAAAGGTGTTTCGATAATGTCGATGATAAAGATCACGACATGTTTCATTACCATACAGAACTGAACCTAACTGGATCACACAAATAAGAGTTTGAATTTGGATGTTATCAATTAGGCTAATCTAGTTGAGTTGATTTGGATAAGATCCAATTAGGTTCAAGAAAATCATGCTAGCACACGATTGAATCTAACATTCTCCTTTTGTAGTCATTCTGATTCATCTCGACTGAGCCAAATTTATTTGGACTCACTCAAGAATCTTGTCTTAGTCTGGCTGGAGCTTGTCCAGGTCAGAAAAGGCTTATCCTAATTTATTAGATTGATTTAAGACAACACCTACCAATTTCTATCACCTACCAATTCCTATTTTCAGACAAGGGTCAACAGTTGACCCTGGATACTTGGACAAAGGGCCATGTGTCATACACTCATTGGAGAGCACCTGGGGCTTTTGTCCCCCTATGGTGTGCACCCCATGAGGATAAGGCTGGAGTCCCATGTAGATAGGATTCTAGGGTATGTGGTTTTTTAAGGGACTCTCATATGATTAGATCAGATTACATCATCCCACCAATTAGATTTAGATCTAATTTAATGAAGGCCTCTGATTGACTGGGATGATGTGGCACAGCAAGGTCTATTCAAATCCTATTTGCTCCTAGGGTTTGTGTGCTTCTTCCTTTTACCATGCTGCAAGGCTGCCCTCCTCTCTTCCATGCCTTCCTCTGATCCTCTCTCTCCCCTCTCCATGCCCAAGGAGTTGGGCATAAGTTCAAGAGAAGTCCAATGTGTATTGGCGCTCAGATCAGGAAGAAGGCAGCACTGCTGAAAGAGAAGACTGCTGCTTCTTCAAAAGGAGTTTTGAAGAACTTCAAGATCAAATCAACATATGAGTTTTAGATCATTGATTCAGAAGGAGAAGACATCTAGATCCTATCTGAGTGGACTATAGTAGAGGCTAGGCACATGTGTGGTTCGATCCAGAACCTCAGGAGTGTCAGGATCATCATTAAGGTAATTCGATTATCCAAAAATAAGGTATGAAATATAAATTAGATTTAATTTAATTTTTATTTTAATATTAGATCTTTAGGATCAGATCTGAGATATCTCAGATATGATTAAAATTTTTAGAAAAATTTTTAAATATTTTTTCAAATCCAATCAGATCTGAACAATCTTATGACGAAAATATGATTTTTCCTTCAATTGGTATCAGAGCTAGGTTGGCAGTTCTTCAGATCTATTTTAGATTCAATTTAATTTTTATTTATGATCTAATATTAAAAAATTTTATATGTCACATCAAATGTGGTTAGATCTAAAATCAAATTTTTTTTAGAAAATTATATGATTTAGATCTATAATGTATGAGATGCATGACTAGATAAGGAATAGAATAGTTCTTTGTATAGTTTAGTATAATCATGTTGTTAATTTAATTAAATATAATTTTAAATTTATTTTATTTTTATTTTTTTGATGTTATAATTTTTATAATAAAATCTAAAAAATAAGAAATAGAGTTTTTAATTTTTAATTTATTCATATGAGATATGAAAGATGCATGCTTAGACTTATTATAGAATAGCTCTATAAAATATCTAGAATAGTTTTATTTCGATGTGATCAAATTTAAAATTTTATTTTTTAGATTTAATATATAATACATCAGATCTGAAAGTATGCATGGTTGATTGAGTTATGATACATGAGATGTATGCAAGGCATGTATTAGTTAGATCAATAATTGTATATGAGATATATGTTTTAGAACTAACTTGTTTTATACTAGAATATATATATATATTTTATTAAGGCATTCCCCTTGGCCATTTGGTCATAAGAACAAAGTAGAATTTAATGGCCCTCTCTTCTCATTCGATGGGATGTTCTTATGGCATGTCGGGGTGCTCTGCGCTCGTTCTTAATAAAAAATTAGAGCTTACTTTTTTTGCAAAACCCTAGATCCTAAAACTCTAGGATTTTGATACATGTCTTGTTTATGAACCCAAACTCAATTAAGAGTTAAGATTATGAAATTAATTAGATCTAAAAATTATGAATTTTTAGATCTAAGACACCTTCATAAGATTGGGTTTGAGCTTGAGTAGCTCGATTAAGTCTAGTGGTTGATCAAATTAAATCAAGAGTTAGTTAGGTAGGATCAAAGAAAGCTTAGATTTGACCAGCCTAATAGGATTAAGTTTGGGTCAAGGTCGAATCATATTGAGATGTGACTCGATCAAGTCAAGATCAGATTTGGCTCCATGGTTTGAACCTGGATTGTAAGCTAACCCAATTGATTTTGGTTTGACAATTTGGCATATAAGATAAGTTTGGTAGATACGATCGACTGATTTTTAATTGGGAGCTACTCGATTCGAATGCATTCTTGTCGAGTTAATGGCATATCCCTTCCATCCGTCTCACTTAACTGGCTATATGGGTCGACCCAATTTTGATTAGAGGTGGCTAACAATTAGAGCCAACCCATGCCATTAGGTTGTCATAATTGTTATGACTAAGTCAAGTCAAGTTTAAAGAGACCTAAATTAATTTTTTTGAAGAAAATATTAAGTCTAAGGTCTTCCACTACTGTAGATGTGCGGACTCTTTCTGGGGTTGATTGTTCTCGACTGGTTATAGTAGTTCAGTTACACCAGGAAGATGAAACCATGTCTATTAGACATTGGATGCTATGGATTGGAGGGTGGGTTGGGCTCAATATTCTAGGTACGATGAGGAATCCAATTCATGCAAGTTACGGTCTGACTTAACCAAGGAGTGAAGCAATATTCCGAGCACGGTAAGCTTCTTGAATTAGAGATCAGGTTTGAATGCATCATGATTAGGAAATCATTGGATAAGACTATTAGATATGTGTGCCCTAGAAGCCAAAATTCACTGATACTTGTAATATACTTCTAAGGGCAAAATTATAATTTTGACTATAAATAATAAAATAGGTTATTTTTTATCACAAATATGTATTTAGTGTCTATGATACATCCCTTGAGTTAATGATAATGATAATTCATATTTTCAAGAGTTGAAAATTTAAGACATGAATTTTTCGTTATTAACTCATAAAATGCTCCCGACCATAGGATCATCATGAGGATGGTGATTGATATGGAAGGTTGGTGTACAATCGCTTCTTATAGTAGATAAATCTTGAGTCTATGGTGTAGAGATACCAGAGCGAGAGTACAAGTACTCGTTATAGAATGAGGGCACTAAGCATGACCACCTCGAGCAGTCATAAGAAGGTCTACCTTCTCGTCGAAGACTAACTCAAAGCTGCAGTGGTGTGTCTGGTTCTTTGATCTGAGATGCATCAGCAGTTCACCTTGAGGGTGTTATAGTTTGACTACACCATGACTCGGTCTCCTAGCCATTCGGAATCCTAAGGTGTATGTTAGCTATAGCATGTTCATTGTAGGAATTGGATTGCACCAAGAGGGAATCTATCTACCTCAGTGGATGAGGATCATGACAATCAAGTCCATAAGCCCATGGCCATGGCAAAGTAAAATAATAGAAAGAGTTTTTATTAAGATTTTCACATTGGACTTAAATTGAATGGTTAAATCATATGACAGAAATTAGAGTTCGACGAGTTTATCTTAACCCTAATCTGATCGGGGCTCAAGATAGAAGAACTTAATCACATAGGTAGCTGCATCGAGAGGTTCATTTTTAGTTTTGATGGGTTGCCACTATATACTGCCAGACATCACTGATGGATTTTAGGAGCAATTAGAATGATTTAAATGATCGATCATTCTAAGTTGTCTGAATCAGAAGAGTTTTGATCCATCGAAAGAAGTTTTGATGATGTCGATGATAGAGATCGTGATATATCCCATTACCATACAGAATTGAACTTAATTAGGTCACACATACAAGAGTTTGGATTTGGATATCATCAATTGGACTAATCCAGTTCAATTGATTTGAATAAGATTCAATTAGGTTCAAGAAAATCGTGCTAGCACATGATTGAGCCTAACATTCTCCTTCTACTATCATTAAAAGTTATCTCGACTAAGCCAAATATATTTGTGCTCACTTAGGTACCTTCACTTGGTCTGACTGAAGCTTGTCTAGGTCAGAAAAGGGTTATCTTAATTTATGAGATAAATTTGAGACAATACCTATCATTTTCTGTCACTTGCTAATTCTTCTCTTTTGACTTTGGTCAAACGTCGACCTTTGACACTTAGACATCTGCCCATGTATTATGCACCCATAGGAGAGCAGATAGAGGCTTATCCTCTTACTAGAAATTGGAACGAAGGGTGCACACGCCTAGGGAGGCATGTGCCTATGGATAGGAATGCCTGGAGTCCTATACGGATGGGACTCTAGGTTGCTTCTTGGATTCTACTTAGGTGGCACCTAGGAATAGACTTTGACCAGTCTTAGGTGCCATCTAAGGATGAATTAAGGGAGCTCTCATCTGATTGGATTAGGTGATGTCATCTCACCAATCAGATTTAGATCTAATTGCATGAAGCAACATGATTGACTGAGATGATGTGGCACTGCATGGCACAGCAGGGTCTATATAAATCTTGTCTGCGCCTAACTTTCATATAGTTCTCTCTTAGCCCACACCCCAAGGCTGCCCCTCTCCCTCCTCTACACTAACTTCTAGACCTCTCTCTCCTCTCCATGCCCAAAGGAATTTTGGGCTCTAGTTTGGTGCGATCTAGGCAAAAGAAAGGTGACGAGAAAGGAAGAAGGCAGCATTGTTATAGAGACGACTGCAGATCTTCAAAAGAAGTTTTGAAAATCCTCCAAATCAGATCTAGATCTGATATTTGGAGAGGTGATAAAGAAGGAGAAGATCGCTAGATCCAGTCTGAGTGGTTATCGGTAGAGGCCAAGTGCTTACGTGGCTAGATCCAGAACCTCAGGCAAACAGTAGGATCATGAAAGGATAATTTGATTACCCAATATCAAGGTATAAATTAAATCAGATTTAATTTATTTTTATTTTTATTTATTAGATCTATAAAATTAGATCTAAAATATTTTAGATCTGATCTGGGTTTATAAGAAAAAGTTTTAAAATATCTCTCTTGATCCAATCAGATCTGAATGAATCTGATCCAGAAAATCAGGATTTTCCTTCAGCATGATACATGTGCAAATGTCTAAGTGTCAAAAATCAACGTTCGACCAAAGTCAAAAGACAAAAATTAACAGATAATGAAAAATGGCAGGTGTTCTCTCAAATTTATCTTATAAATTAAGACAATCCTTTTCTGACCTGGATAAGCTCCAGTCAAACCAAGTAAAGATACCTAAGTGAGCACAAACACATTTGGCTCAATCGAGACAACTTTTAATGATAGTAGAAGGAGAACGTTAGGCTCAATCATATGCTAGCATGATTTTCTTGAACCTAATTGAATCTTATTCAAATTAATTGAACTAGATTAGTCCAACTAATGATATCCAGATCCAAACTCTTGTTTGTATTGCCTAATTAGGTTCAGTTCTGTATGGCAATGGAATATGTCATGATCTCTATCATCGATATCATTGAAACATCTTTCGATGGATCAAAACTTATTTTGATTCAAACAATTAGAATGATCGATCATCCAAATCATTCTAATTGCTCCCAAAATCCACCAGTGACACTTAGCAGTATATGGTGGCAATCCATCATAACTGAAAATGAATCTCTTAGTGTAGCTACTTGTGTGATTAAGTTCTTCTACCCTGAGCTCCGATCAGATTAGGGTTAAGGTGAACTCATCAAACCCTAATTTTCATCATATGATTTAATCATTTGATTTAAAATTCGATATGAAAATCTTAATAGAAACTCTTTCTATTATTTCACTCTGCCATGGCCATGGGCTTAAGGACTTGATTCTCATGATCATCATAGGGCTGCTCCTCATCCACCGAGGTAGATAGATTCTCTCTTGGTGTAATCCAATTTCTACAATGAATACTGCTATAGCCAACATACACCTCAGGATTTGAATGGCTAGAAGATCGGGTCATGGTATAGTCAAAATATAGCACCTCAAAGTGAAACTATCGATGCACCTCAGTCAAAACCAGACACATCACTGCGCTTCGAGCCAATCATCGACGAGAAGTAGACTTTCTTATGACTTCTGCGATTAATTCGAGTTTTCATGCTCAGTGTCCTCATTCTTTAACGAGTATATGTACTTCTACTCTGATATCTCTACATGAGACTCAAGATCTATGATACTATAAAAAAGTAATTGACACCAACTTCCAGATCATCACCATCATATGATGATCCTACAGTCTGGGAGCATTTTATGAGTTAATAATAAAATTTCTATCTTAATTTTCAACTCTTGAAATGAAGAATTATCATTATCATTACTAAGGTGTATTACATCT
>QRFJ01002831.1:178070-282318 GCA_006176705.1 Cocos nucifera | reverse complement strand
ACTCCTATTTCGTTTCCTCCATCTATGTGAGTGCCCTGCTTTGATTCTAGAGATGTTTTCGATACAAACAATTCACTATTTTCTTTCGATGCAGTGACTTATTAATTGAAGGAGGTGAACGGACAGTAAGGGGGAGGTGGGCATTTTTATGTAACTATCAGTATGTCAACGTTCGCTCAAGCGAGAGGTTGTATACTTGGTTGGATGATCAGTGGTAGCTGCTATAAGCAGCTCATGTCTCGTACTACGAATAAGAAAGTTGCAATAATAGAGATCTCTTTCCTCATCGAGTTTGTTGGCCTGGGATGCGGATTCGAACCGCGTGGTTTATCGGTTGATCGATCTACCATTTGATCTCACGGGGAAAAAAAGAGTAGGCACACCCGGCTTTTGCGAAATTTCAATTAGAAAATCTCAAAACTATGAACAGAGTCGCCGGTCAAACTAGATTTATAGCATCATTAAGGTAAATAAAAATGAAGATTGCAGGGTCTTTAGACACTTTACTGGCGGGGGAGGCATAAGGAGGTTAAGTACTCCATTTTGAATGACCACATTTGATGCGTCGACACTCGGGGTCTGACGAAATGAGCATTCAAACAGACCAAAATTGTCCTCCCTAGGGCCACGCATAGAGATCAGTGATAGACATAACCTAGCACTACCAGTCGAATAAAAAAAAACTTCCAGCCAGCAACCACTCACCACTCGGAGGTAGGAGGAGGACTCAGGGTTCACATAAGAAAGGCATGGGACAACCTTCTCTCTTAAGCCTTATCTCTCATCGGATTCGCTTTGTAGTCTCGTTCTAGCAGCTCAGCGCTGTGGGGAGCCGGGAAGGCATGCTTAAACTTGACAACTAGCGAGAGCGGGGAAGTAGCCGTGAAGTTCGTGTAATTACCCCCCTTCTCATCCAACTATTTATACACGCCGAACTTAGAACAGTCAGCTCAATTAGGAACAGGTTGCCTTGGTCAAATATCGTAAGGCCCACCCTTTCTTGGAATGGTATAGGCCGCCCACTTCTTCATTTTTTAGATATGGCAAAGCTATGCGACCCCCATTTCTTCAGCCTAGTCATGTGCAGTGGCGTCGACTATGCAAGTCTTTCCGCTGGGGAGCTCACGAGCTCCCGATCCGGCCCGAACCAACGGTCAACACTTACCTAACACTTACTTATCGAACATAGAACCCCAAAAATGGGAACGAATGAGCTGCGGTTTCAACCAAACACCTGACCTTTAGTCTTTTACAGAATCCTCATTGATCTTTTTTTCCGCAGGACGATTACTGAGGAGCTTCCTCGAACGAGCTTTGTCCCCTAAAAACAACAAAAAAGTCAAAGCACTCGCTCTTCGCGGCGAGGGCTCTTGCTCCTTGTCTAAGGAAGCGAATGCTTGCTTTTGAGGGAATATGTCCTACGAAAAAATGAGATTCCTCCCCTTCCAAGTACTTATGAGATTGCTGATAAGTACTTTTTTTTCAGACTTATGGGCTTCCTCTGCTGTACTTGGAAGGCTATTATTGGCCTAGGAAACGGACGTACAGATCCCTAACCAACGTGGTTCTACAAAGAACTCTCAGCAAAATTTATTTAGGCAGTTCTACCATTTGTTGTATTCTAATACATATTATCCTTACTTTTTTTTAATGCTCATGAGATTGTTTAGGCCTAAATGTTTACCCTCGAGGCAGTTTCAAAATAATCCCAACAAAAAATGGAGGAAGGGGTCAACTGCCTCAGCTCAGAGCTAATCCATCAAAGGTTTTGACTTTCAGTCTGACTGTTACCGTCTCATCCTCGATAGAATGATTAGTGCAGAGATCTTGAAAGTTTTGTAGTCTTCAGCAGAGTAAGATCCTGCACCAAAGAACTTTGGGAAGTCCTCTAGGATTATGAGATCCGGCGTGGGCCCTGGAGGGGGCTATAATGCCAATGGGGTGGTGGATAGCCAGTGTTTTGGAGGAGTATTCATCATCTGATGGTTCTATTTGTGTGCATCTGAAAGTTCAAGGATACACAGACTCGGACTTCATGTCTAATATAGATGATCGAAAGTCGACATCTGAAAGTCTGTTTGTGTGCAATGGTGGAGCTGTCAGCTGGAAGAGCTCCAAGCAAACTGTGATAGTAGATTCCACCATGGAAGCAGAATATATAGCTGCATCAGAGGCTGCAAAGGAAGCATTCTGGTACAAGAAGTTTGCTGCAGAAATTGGAGTAATGCCATCAGATGCCATTCCTCTTTACTGCGACAACAATGGCGCCATAGCCCTTGCTAAGGAGCCAAGGTCTCACCAGAAGTCCAAGCACATTGAGCGGCGATATCATCTCATCCGCGATTACCTTGAGAAAGGTTACGTTGAGGTCAAGAGAGTCAACTCCACAGATAATGTGGCAGACCCACTTACAAAGCCGTTGGGCCAGCAGAAGATCGAAGCCCACCTTGAGAAGATGGGACTTAGACTTGTAGCCAATTGGCTTTAGGACAAGTGGGAGATTGTTAGATATATGTGCCCTAGAAGCCAGAATTGGCTGACACTTGTAATACACTTCTAGGGGCAAAATTATAATTTTGACTATAATCAATAAAATGGGTTATTTTCTATCACATATGTGTATTTAGTGTCTGTGATACATCCTTTGAGTTAATGGTAATGATAATTCATATTTTCAAGAGTTGAAAATTTAAGACATGAATAATCATTATTAACTCATAAAATGCTCCCGACCATAGGATCATCACGAGGATGGTGATTGATCCGAAAGGTTGGTGTACAATCGCTTCTCTTTAGTAGATGAGTCTTGAGTCTACGGTGTGGAGACACCGGAGCGAGAGTACAGGTACTCGTTAGAGAACGAGGGCACTGAGCGTGACCACCTCGAGTAGTCATTAGGGAAGTCTACCTTCTCGTCAATGACTGACTCGATGCTGCAGTAGTGTGTCTGGTTCTTTGACCTGAGATGCATCGGCAGTTCACCTTGAGGGTGTTATAGTTTGACTACACCATTACTCGGTCTCCTAGCCATATGGAACCCTGAGGTGTATGTTGGCTATGACATGTTCATTGTAGGAACTGGATTGCATCAAGATGGAATCTATCTACCTCGGTGGTAGAGGAGCAGCCCTATGATGATCATGAGAATCAAGTCCAGAAATCCATGGCCATGGTAGAGTGAAATAATAGAAAGAGTTTCTATTTAGATTTTCACATTGGACTCGAATCGAATGATTACATCATATGACAGAGACTAGGGTTTGACGAGTTCACCTTAACCCTAATCTGATCGGGGCTCAAGATAGAAGAACTTAATCACACAGGTAGCTGCACCAAGAGGTTCGCATTCAGCTCTGATGGGTTGCCACCATATACTGCTAGGTGTCACTGGTGGATTTTGGGAGCAATTAGAATGATTTAGATGATCGATCATTCTAGCTGTTCGAATCAGAAGAGTTCTGATCCATCGAAAGGAGTTTCGATGATGTCGATGATAGAGATCATGACATATCCCATTACCATACAGAACTGAACCTAACTGGGTCACACAAACAAGGGTTTGAATCTGGTGATCATCAATTGAACTGATCTAGTTCAATTGATCTGAATGAGATTCAATTAGGTTCAAGGAAAATCGTGCTAGCACTCGATTGAACCTAACGTTCTTCTTTTACTATCATAAATAAGTTGTCCTGACTGAGCCAAAGGAGTTTGTGCTCAATCAGAGGCCTTCATATGGTCTGACTGGAGGTTGTCCAAGTCAGAATAAGGTTGTCTTATTTGTAAGACATTACCTGCCATTTTTGGTCACCTGCCATTTCTTGTTCTTTGACTTTGGTCAAAAGTCTACCTTTGACTGGTCAAACGTTGACCATTGACCCTTTGACTTTTGACCACATGTCATGCACCTATTGGAGAGCTGGTGGGGGCCTGTCCCCCTGCCAGAACCTGGCAAGGAGAAGGGCGCACGCCAAGGGTGGCGTGAGCCCAAGTAGGAGGCGCCTAGGAGTCCTTGTTGGACAAGGACTCCACCTCCCTTTTGGATTCCAATCAGAGTTCTACTAAGAATCCAGTTTGACTGGTCTTAGGCGCCCTCTAAGGAGGAATCCAGGGGTCTCTATTCCAACCAATCAGATTTAGATCTGATTTCACAAAGGGTTGTGATTGGTTGAGAGGAAGAGGAGTTGGATCACAAGAGGTCTATAAATAAGACCCTGCGCCCAACTCAGATTCTAATGCGAATGCAATTCAATTGAGAAACCCCACGCCCCAAGGCTGCCTCTCCCCTCCTTCCTCCATGCCATAGCTTCTTCTCCCCTTGCTCTCCACGTCCAAAAGTGTTTTGGATTTAGGTTGGTGCGATTCAGATCAAGGAAAGGCGATCAAAAGCAAGAAGGCTGCGCTGCTGCAAAAGGACGACTGCAGATCTTCAAAAGAGTTTTGAAGATCCTCCAGATCAGATCCAGATCTGATTTTTGGAGGTGTGATAGAGAAGAAGAGGATCTCCAGATCCAACCCGAGTGGATACCGATAGAGGCCAGGCACTTGCATGGCTAGATCCAGAACCTTCTGCTGCAATCAGGATCATCTATAGGGTAATAGGATTACCCAAATCAGGTAAATTAAATTTGATTTAATTTATCTTATTTTATTTTATTTATTAAAATAATAAGAATCAGATCTGAAACATATCAAGATCTGATTGAGATCAAGAGAAAATTTTTGAAATATATCTTTTGATCTAATCAGATCTGGACAAACCTGGACCAGGAAATCAGGATTTCCCTTTAGGGGGGACTCCCACCGACCTTACACTTACCTGGCTAGTTGATTGGCTAATCCTACACTTGGAGGGCTTGAAGGTGACCTTGACAGTTAGGAGCTATCTAGATTTAGGATAACCCTTAGTCAGGATTGATTGATCAATTTGATTGCTAACCAACATCAAACCTAATTAAACTTAATTCTTCTCTCTCTTCTTAGTTCTAGGACTCCTTAGGACCTCTTCTTTAGAACTTTTCTTTCTTTCTTTTTCTTTCTCTTCTGAAAAATAAAATAAAATAAAATAAAAATTAAATTAAACTAACTAAAAAAATATTAAAAATAATAATTAAATTAAATTAAATTAAATTAAATTAAAATTAATAAATAAAAAAATTAATTTATAATAAAATAAAAATAATAAAAAAAATATTCTAAATTTTTTTGAACCATACATTAGGGTTACACTAATACATGCATGGTAGGAAATCACTTTTTCTGATTTAGTTGAACTTAATTGAATGGTTGATTCACATTAAACATAATAATCAAATGGCTAATATGAATCTAATAGTCCAAAAATTAGATAAAGTTGACCTTCTTGCTCAGAAAATAGATCAACTCCTAATCCTAGGTCAACAATCTCCTGCACAATTCACATCATCTTCTAATTATCAGGAGAATTATTCAATCTGTGCTAGTCCAACCCATCATGTAAGTGAATGTCCTATGACTGCACAGTTTTCATATTTTATCTAAGAACAAGTTCAAGCTACTCGAGGATACTCCAAATTGATTAATGATCCATTTTCAAATTCATATAATTCAGATTGGAGTAACTTTAATTTTTCTTGGATATCCCAACAGACTCAGGCTCAGACCCAAATTTCACTTGAGCAAAATTATGTCTATAATAATGGTCAGCCTAGTCAGTTTAACCAGCCATCATATTATAATCAGCCTTCATACCCACCTCCTTAACAGACCAATCTAGCTGATGATAGATTTAACCAACTTCAACAATTAATTCTAACTCAACAGTAATCTATCGTCAAACTAGAAGCTCAAATAGGATAATTAGTTGAGCCTAACATGAGAAGAGAACTAGATCAACTACCGAACCTACCAATTTCAAACAACCCACCTAATGACCACCAACCATCTGGATTAAATTATCAATCTAATGTTTCATCTAAGAATCTCCAATTTGAGAATGCCAAAGTAATTTCTGAACTTAAAAGCTATAGGATTCTTATGGATCCATACCAAGACCAGGTGAGAGAGGCTAGTACTGATGCTAGCCAAAATGAAAATTTAGAGGAACTGGTTAGTACTGAGACTAACCACATAGAAGAACCCAAGCCAGGAATTAGTACTGATGCTAGTTCCAGTTTAAATGAGATAGAAATAAGGGAAAAGAGAATAGATGATTTATCCGAGACTTATAAACCTAATGTCCTATTCCCTTCAATCCTAGAAGCTGGTTCTTCTTATAAAAATCAAAAGGCATGTAATGAAATATCAATGGAGTTGTTTAAGCAGGATCACATTAATTTACCTCCAGAATTAAAACTGCCTTTAGTCACCATTCCAGCACCCATTGAATCAAACTTAACTCCTAAAACTCCATTCATGAGCATTTTAGAAGAATAAATAGGAGAAATTCTTAATAAACATGGGTCTGAGAATGGAATCACAAATTATATCCCTAAAATTAACAAAGATTATATCAATAATGGGATTATAAATCAACTTTCTGAGATTGGCAATCCAAAACCATTAAAATTTATCAATCCAATATTCGACACAGGATAGTGAGCTGCATTGTGTCTGACTGAAGACGGTAAACTTAGCACTTGTTGGGAGGCAATCCAATATTTAATTTTTATCTAATTTATTTTTTTTAGTTTATTTTTTTTAGAATAATTTAAATAAGTTAGAGGGAGAGCTCAAATTTTCAAAGGCATGTGCTGGACCCAAAAAAAAAAAAAATACTGAGTTAGGTGTATTCTTTCATGTTCTTTATTACACCCTTTATTTTTTCTTCTCCATTGAGGACAATGTCGATTAAGTTGGAGGAAGAGAAAAATTAAAAAAAAAATTTAAAATTTTAAGTCCTTGAAAAAGTTAGTATTTAGTATTTAGATACTTGATTATGCTTAAGAATCGAATTAAACTAAGCATTTTAAAAAGAAAATTGATGCACAGATTAGAGAATCTATGGGATATTGAGGAATCAAGTATTAAGAAAATTCAATAAAGAGTTAAATCTAGAACATAAAAAGTTTTTTCTTGGAGTATTTCTAATTATTTCTATTAGCATCAAAGAAAAGTCTACTTTTTATAGGCTTGTGTAGGGTAACTATACGTTTCTTCATATAAAAATTTATTTTAATAAAATAGTTTTCAAGTACTTCTCACTGAGTAACCGAGCCTCTTTGCCTAAGCAAGCATTGAGTTTCACATCAAAAAGGTGGGAAGGGCAAAGAAGCTCGTTGTAAAGCTAGTCTTAACTCGTAGCCTATTTGATTCGAGCTAGTAAGCCCGAGGGGTATTCTATACCTAGTGCCCTAAAGCCAACTGATTTGAGGGTCATTGGCCCAAGACTCACTACATGGATCAAATAGAAAGCTTAAGGAGTTAAGACACTCAATGGTGGTACAACGTTAAAAAAAAAATGGTTTTCCACCGAGTAACCGGGTCCCATTGCCTAAATAAGCAATGATATTCGCATCAAAAAGTGGGCAATGTAAAAATAAAAATTAATAAATGAAGGATGGAAGTAGCAATACAGCTGTCTATATGAAAGTTTAGACAAATCAGAGATAAAAGTTGAATAATTTAGAAAAAGTTCTGAAAATTTAATGTTCTTTACTTAATTTTTCTATTGATAAGTATTAATACCCCAATGATATGTTTCATTTAAGCTCTACTGAATATCAATGGCCATTTTAAAAATTGCTTAGGTAAAATTCGAAACTCTAAAGTTAAAAGGTATTTAAAACTAAATTCTTTCTTTACTCGAGGACAAGCAAAGCTTAAGTTGGGGGGTGTGATAAGCATCATAAATTCATCAATAAAAGTATTAATTTATTAATTAATTTATATTAATTTTTAAAAATTATTAATCAATTTATATAATTTTTAAAAAATTCATATTTTTATTAATTAAAAAATTAATTAAAAAATAATAAAAAAATAATAAAAATTAAAAAATAAAATTTTATTATTAATAGAAAGAGCTCATTTTTTTGATCACAACAAAATAAATTTCAAGTAAAACAGAGCTAAAATGGAAAAGATATGAATTTTTAAAAATATAAAATAAATAAAAATTAAATAAAAAAGAAAATGGCTCAGCCGGCTCCGCAAGCCGAGCCACCAAGCCAAGCCAAGCCATCAAAGCCGACTCAGCCGTTGAAGCCATCAGTCGGTCCACGATCCAGGCGTGGACCGCCAGCTCAGCAAAATCCGGCGAATCAGAGCTTGCCACGTGGTGGACCTAGACCCCTAAAGGGTCTACAGAAATTTATCGCGGCTCACAAGGGTAATTTAGTCTTTTTTGCTCGACAACAGAGGCGCTGATTGGTTACGACGTGTGGTGCGATCGGTCTACGCAGTCTATGGGAACAGTGATTGCGCAATCGGACGGATGTGGTTGTTTGCGGTCAGGATCGGACGGCTGTGGTTGCTTTCGGATTTTATTCAGCTACAGACATCACGCGGATCACCATCGGATGGCAGCGCTCGATCCAGGCAACGATCCGACGGTCCAGAAAGCTTCCGACGGTGATCAAACTCTCAGGCGCATGATTTGCGGCCAGATTTCCTCCATGAAGTGCAATCCAACGGTTAGAATTTAATCTAACCCGATCCGAGTTGATCTGCATCCGATTTTGATGATTTTTGGACCGTTGGATTCCTATTGAATGGCTGGATTTTATCAGATTTATTAGAGACATATCAGAGCTATTTTGATTCAAATTTTACTCAAATTCTTTTGTATTTTGATGATTGCAAAGGCTATTAGTCCCACATTGCCTTTAGAAAAAAATATCCAGCCCTCCTAGCACTATAAAAAGGACCCTAGGCCTCCAAAAATCAATATCTCCGATCAAGGTGAAGCTTTGGTACAGGGCGAAGCCAGGCTATGGGTTAAAGGCTGCTTCGAAGCAACGGATGCCGAGAAGAAGAGCCGAGCTTCTACACCATCTTTCTGCCAATGCCGATCCAAGATCAGAGATCAGGCTATTTTATTTTATTTTTTTTTTCTTTTTAAATTTTATGTATTTAAATTCTAAAATTTTAATTAATAAAAATTTTATTTTTACATTTTAATTTCTTACTTTTTATTTTTATTATAATTTAATTTTTATACTTTAATTATTACTTTTTATTTTATTGCAAGTAGATGCTAAGATCTAACTAATAGATCTTAGTACTAAATTTAAATTTCTGCATCTTTTAATTTTTACTTTTAATTTTTCGACTTCACTTCTAATTCCAAAAACTCAAATTCTTTTCTTCTTTTCTTTTCAAAAATCAAAGATTTCAAATCTAAAAACACTACCTTCCCTGTGGATTCGATCCGACTCACTACTATCTATGCATTTTCAATGATTTTAAGAAGTCGGATTAAACTGATAAACATGGTGTCTTAATGACAACATCGCGTTCCTATCAGTAAACTACCAATGCACCTCAGATCAAAGAATCAGACACACCACTGCAGCATCGAGTTAGACATGGATGAGAAGGTAGACTTCCTTATGACTACTCGAGGTGGTCACGCTCAGTACCCTCATTCTCTAACGAGTACCTATACTCTTGCTCCGATGTCTCCACACCATAGACTCAAGATACGTCTATCCTAAGAAAGCGATCGTACACCAACCTTCTAGATCGATCATGATCCTCATGATGATCCTATGGTCGGGAGCAGTTTATGAGTTAATTATGAAAATTCATATCTTAAATTTTTAACTTTTGAAAATATGAATTGTCATTACCATTAACTCAAAGAATGTATCACAGACACATTTAAATACACACTATCATAGAAAATAATCAATTTATTAATTTATAGCCAAAATTATAAAATTGCCTTGAGAGGTGAATTACAAGTGACAGCCAATCTGACTTTTAGAACACACATCTAACATACTCCCACTTGACCTAAAGCCAATTGGCTACAAATCTAAGTCCCTTCTTCTTAAGATGGGCTTTGATCTTCTACTGGCTCAATGACTTTGTCAGTAGGTCAGATGCATTATCTGCAGTGTCGACTCTCTTGATCTCAACGTATCCCTTCTCGAGATAATCGCAGATGAGGTAGTATCGCCGCTCGATGTGCTTAGATTTTTGGTGAGACATCGACTCCTTATCTAGGGCTATGGCATCATTATTATCATAGTATAGAGGGATGGCATCTGATGGCATCACTCCGAGCTCTATGGCGAACTTTTTGTACCAGAATGCCTTCTTTGCAGCTTTTGATGCAGTGATGTACTCTACTTCCATGGTGGAATTTGCTACCACAGTCTGCTTAAAATTCTTCCAGCTGACAATACCACCATTGCATATAAATAGACTTTCAGATGTCGACTTTTGATCATTTATATCAGACATAAAATCCAAGTCTATATACCCATGGACCTAGAGTTCTCCATTACCAAAGACTAGAAACGTATCCTTAGTCCTTCTCAAATACTTAAGGATACATTTCATAGAAATCCAGTGCTCTTCACCTGGATTCGATTGATACTTGCTCGTGATACTCACAGCATGGGTAATATCAGATCGTGTACATAGCATGGCATACATGAGGCTTCCTATTGTTGAAGCATAAGGGATCTTGCTCATGTGTTCAATCTCCTCAGGTGTGTTGGGATATATCTTCTTGGAGAGATGAATGCCATGTCTAAAGGGCACCAATCCTCTCTTGGAGTTTTTCATGCTGAACCTCTTTAGTACCTTCTCTATGTACATCTTCTGTAAGAGACCCAGCATTCTATTTGGCCTATCTCTATAGACCTTAATTCCTAGAATAAAGGATGCCTCTCCTAGGTCTTTCATGGAGAATTCTTTAGACAACCATATTTTTACTATAGTCAATATGGGAGTATCATTCCCAATTAGAAGGATGTCATCTACATACAGTATGAGAAAGACAACAGTGCTCCCACTGACCTTTTTGAAAACACAAGGCTCCTCCTCATTCTTGATGAATTCAAATAATTTGATCACATTATTGAAACGAACATTCCAACTCCGAGATGCTTGCTTAAGTCCATATATTGATCTTTGCAGCTTACAGAACTTATGATTAATATCACTAGATGTGAAACCCAGTGGCTACTCCATATAGATATCTTTCTTAAGATATCCATTTAACAATGTCGTTTTCATATCCATCTGCCATATTTCATAATCGAAATAGGCTACAACAGCAAGCAATATGCAGATGGATTTGAGCATGGATACTTGTGAAAAAATATCCTGATAGTCAATGCCTTCATGCTGACTATATCCTTTTGCTATGAGCCTTGCTTTGAATGTCTCTACATTTTCATCGGCACCTGTCTTTCTATTGAAGATCCATTTACATCCAATTGATACTATACCTTCAGGTGAATCTACCAAGATCTAGACTTGGTTTGAGTGCATTGAGTCAATCTCTGACTTCATTGCCTCTAACCATTTCTCAGAGTCGATATCTGATGTCACCTCATCATAGGTTTTGGGATCATCACCATGAACCCCTTTTCCTATGAGGAACATTTTCTCTATGTCCTCTGAAATAATACCTAAGTATCCTTTTAGAAGGAACGAAAAATCCTTTTTGATCTATGAGGTGGATGGAGGTAGTGATTGGACTTATTGGCTCAACCTGATTGGGTTTCCATAGGTTCCTTAGCTCATGGCTCTTGGAGACTTTTTCCTCAAACCTAATCTGTCTTTCGATGTCATCGTCTTGAATAAACTATTTTTCAAAAAAAATGGCCTGTTGACTTACAATCACATTATGATCTTCTGAAAGATAGAAAAAATATCCTAATGACTCTTTAGGATATCTAATAAATTGAGCTCTAAAGGACCTAGACTCTAACTTGTCTGCCTTGTTGTCTCTTTGACATGAGGTCGGACAATCTCAATTTCTGAGATGACTCAGGCTTGGTTTCTTACCATGCCATATCTCATACAGTGTGATAGGAACGATTTTAGATGGAACCCTATTCAATAAATATATAGCGCTTAGCAGACTATGTCCCCAAAAAAATTGAGAAAGGTCCGTGAGGCTCATCATGGATCGAACCATATCTAATAGGGTTCGATTTTTTCATTCTGAAATACTGTTGAGTTGAGGCATTTCAGGTGGAGTCCATTGAGAATCTATGCCATTATACTTAAGATAGTCTAAAAATTCTTGACTAAGGTATTTGCCTTCTCGATCTGATCGAAGAATTTTAATAAATTTTTCTATTTATTTTTCTACTTCGAGTCTGAATTTCTTAAACTTTTCAAAAGCTTTAAACTTATGTCACATCAAATACACATACCCATATCGAGATAAATCATCAATAAAGATGATGAAGTAGATGTAATTGCCCCTAGCTGGCACATCAAATGGATCGCATACATCAGTATGTACTAGGGCAAGTAGATCTGTGACCCTTTTTTCATATCCCATAAAAGGAAGCTCGGTCATTTTACCATGAAGGCATGATTTATAAATTGGATATGACTCGAAAGTCAATGAACTTAATAGCCTGGATTTCTCCAATTTGTTAACCCTATCTTCAGCTATATGACCTAGCCTAAGGTGCCAAAGATACCTATCGTTTAGACTATTCCTAGGTCATTTGATCCTAAATTCATATTTTGCTTGATATTAAAAATAGAAATATCAATATGTAACTAATAAAGATCATTTATAAGAAAATCACTTGCAATTTTATTTCTTTCATAAAGAATATTACAATGGTCCTTAAGAAAACTAATTACATAACCTTTCTGTGCTAAACATGAAATAGAAATTAAATTCCTACTTACTATAGGCACATAAAAATAGTTCCTAAGTACTAAGTCTAATCCTGACGATAATCATAGAGGATAGGTTCCTACGGTCATAGCAGTAACTCTTGCTCCATTTTCGATGTGTAGGATAATTTCACCATTCCTCAGCCTCCTACTATCCTCAAGATCCTATATGAAAGTGTACAAGTGAGCACTAGAACCATAGTCAAGCATCCAATTGGATGTAGAAAAAACTATAAGATTAGATTCTATAACGAGCATACCTCCAAAAGGACATGCCTCCTTCTTATTCTTTAGGCTAGCTAGATAAAGAGGGTAGTTCTATTTCTAATGGCCGTCGGTATTACAATAAAAATATTTTTTTTTATCAGCGACCTTCTTCTTTGGCTCTATCTTCTTCTTCCCACCATCTGATAAGTGGTAAAAATATACTAATAAAAGTATTAAATTATAAAATAAATTAATCTATTTTATTAGAAATTAATACTTTTATTAATCTTATGCAAGAAAGAAGGCCACCAATGTGAAGATCTTATTTTTCTGATTCTAATGAAAAAAATTTTAGGTAAAACGGACTTCAAACGAGCCCAGAATTGAATTTAAAAAAAAAAAAAAAAACCACCGACGCAATGCTGACGTCAGGATGACGTCAGCATTTTTCACGGTGCACGATGGACCATCTGAAGGGCAATTCAAAAATTTCATAGCATAAAGAGCATGCTGATTGGTTGAAGAACGCGGTGGTCCATGCAACACCGAGCTCGTGCACGGTCTACGGAGGGCAATTTGGGAATTCTGATTGATCTAACGGGCGGTTTTCACTGAAGCTTGATCGGACGGACAAGAAGAAGGCACTGATGGACGGCATCCGCAGCTTCCGATCGAGATCCAACAGCTGAGATTCATCCCGACATTAAACTATAGATTTGAAGCCTTCTTTCAACGTGATCGGACGGCCCAGATTCGATCCAATGGATGATCCAACAACTGATATTAAATCTGACTTGATCTGGGTTATTTTAAGGGCTTTTTGAGTGGTTTTTGGACCGTTTGATCGAGATCTAACGGGCAGAATTACCCAGATCTTAATTTGAGTCGATTTAGGAGTCCTAAACCTAATTTTTGATGGATTTTGGGGGAAATAAAACTCTTTACCTATAAAAGAACCTAGGGTTGCCGTGAGAAAAAAGAGAAAAAAGAGAGAGACAAAGAGAGAGACTGGGAGAAAGAGAGAGAAAGAGAGAGGAGAGAGATAAAAAAAAGTGATTTGTGAGAAAATCAAAAAGGATTTTTTTTTTCTTCAACGATCAAGACATCAAGGAGCCTCTTCTTCATCAAATTCTCCACATCAAGAGCAGCAGACAATCAATTTCAGCAATCAAACAGTCTAATTTCTTCCATGCTTTTTATTTTATTTGTTGTTTTTGAATTTGTTATCATGAACTAAATTTTATTTTACTAAGGCTAAGGTGTAGCCACTCTTTTGATGCAATATTCAGTATGACTTATTTTTAAATTTTATTCATGAGGAGTATATAAATCTGATCTTAATGCTTTTAGATTACTGGCCATCTTCTAATTGATCTGATGAACATAGATGTTACGGACCAAGTACATCTATGTTAATGCTTCTTGATTATATACCTTGTATTATGAATCAAATTAGAATTCATATGCATGCGGGAATTTTAGTGCGCTTTGGATGCAGCGTATTTTAATTAGAGGGTTTCACAAAACCTAATGCATTAATATTTATTTAAATTACACCTGGACCAAAGGGTAATTAATAAATATTAATAGTTTTGCTATGCCTGGACCAAAGGATAGTGAATAAATTAGGAGACTCCACCATCACATGAAATAAAATTAATCTAAAAATCTGAATATTGTATTGACTGAGTTGGTGAACCGATTGCCTTAGTAATCCATTGCTCTTGAATTTAAAACCCTAATAATTTACACTCTCTCTATTTAATTAAAAACTTTTAATTATTTTTTTATTTTTTTTAATTTCTTATTCTCATAAATCGATCTTCTAAATAAAGCATAGGAAAGAGCTTTTCAGTACTTATTTTTCAATCCTCTAGGGACGATACTCTACTCATTCACTTTATTACTTGATCGACTGGTGCACTTGCCATAGCTATAAATTAGCACGCATCAAGTTTTTGGTGCCGTTGCCGGGGATTGTGTCTAAAACAATATTAAAATTTTGATCCTAGCTTTACTTTAGAAATTTATTTTTAATTTTTATTATTAAAAAAAAAAATTTAAGTGCATGACACGTACTGGACATAGTAATTTACTACCTTTAGATCCAGAAATTGAAGGGACTATTAGAAGATTACAACAAGAGAGAAACATGGCAGCTGAAGATCCTAACGACATCAATCTAGGATTGGATATGGTTACTGAAGGACAGCATGAAGCTATTCGACCAGTACATCGTTCATTAAATGATTACATCACACCATCTGTAGTCGATGCAGCTTTGAGCATCAGGAGACCGCCTGTACGAGCAAACAACTTCGAAATAAAGCCAGCGATGATCCAGATGATTCAATCAACTGTCCAATTCAGTGGACACATGCATGATGATCCGAATGCCCATATTTCTAATTTTCTTGAACTTTACGATACTTTTAAAATTAATGGGGTGTCGGATGATGCTATTAGATTAAGGTTATTTCCTTTCTCTTTATGGGATAAAGCTAAAAATTGGCTTCATTCTCTTCCTGCAGGTTCTATCACAACTTGGGATGTTCTAGCCCAAAAATTCTTAGCCAAGTACTTTCCACCTTCCAAAACTGCTAAGATGTGCAACGATATCACTTCTTTTATGCAGATGGATATGGAGATGCTATATGAGGCTTGGGAGCGTTTCAAGGAACTGCTGAGGAGATGTCCACATCATCAACTACCCGTATGGCTTTAAGTACAAACTTTCTATAATGGTTTATCTCCTACTAATCGATCTATGATTGATGCAGCAGCAGGAGGAACCATTAATCGAAAAATGGAGGAAGAAGCCTTCGATCTGATCGATGAGATGGCATCAAATAGCTATCAATGGCAGACAGAGCGCATGATGCCAAAAAGACTAGCAGCTGTGCAGGGAGTAGATTGCGTGCCAACTTTACTAGCTAAAATTGCAGCCCTTAGAGCCGAAGTCAACAACTTAAAGGGAATAGCTATGCATGTTCAGAGCATGACTTATGACCTGTGTGGAGGAGGATACGATACGAGCAATTGCCAGAGAGATAATCCTTTTGCTAAAACAACTGATACAGCTAATTATATTAGAAATTTTTTTAGGCTGCAACAAAACAATCCCTACTCTAACATATACAATCAAGGGTGGAGGCAGCACCCAAATTTCTCATGGAGCAATCAAAATGCAGCACAACAACCACCCCCGGGATTCCAAGTACCTGAAAAGAAGTCCAACATGGAAGAGCTGATGGTCAAATTTATGCAAAACCAAGAAGTAACTATAAAAAATTTGGAAGCCAAACTTAGGCAAGACCAAACAGCAGCAATTCGAAACTTGGAGATGCAAATAGGTCAAATGGCTAAGATAATCTTCAAAGAGACCTCAAGGATCCTTGCCAAGCAATACGGAGACAAATCCAACGGAGCAAGTCAATGCTATCACCCTAAGAAGTGGTACAAAGCTGGAGGAGCTACATCAGAAAAAAGAGACTGAAGAGCCAACTACAAATAAAGAACCATCAACTCAAACTCGTCAGTCACCAAAACAACCAACAGATGGATGGTCTCCAGGTATACGGTTTGCTGATCCAAATATGAAGCCCTACGTGCCGCTACTACCATTTCCAGAGAGATAAATACAGCATCCAGATAAGGAATTTTCTAACTTTTTCAAAATTTTAAAGAATTTACATATTAATATTCCTTTTGTAGATGCTATTACTCAAATGCCCAAGTATGCCAAGTTCCTCAAAGAAATCTTAACAAATAAGAAAAAGCTGAAGGAGCATGAAAGAATAAATTTGAATGAAGAATGCTCAGCAATACTTCAAAATAAATTACCACAGAAGCTAAAAGATCCAGGGAGTTTTACTATCCCCTGCATTATTGGTGATTGTAGTTTTGATAAAGTTTTATGTGATTTAGGAGCAAGCATTAATCTCATGTCTTTTTCTATTTTCAGAAAACTGGGTCTAGGAGAACCAAAGCCTACCATTATTACTTTTCAATTAGTTGATAGATCCATTAAATATCTAAGAGGTATAGTGGAGGATGTCTTGGTAAAAGTAAACAAGTTTATTTTCCCTGTTGATTTTATTGTTCTTGATATGGAAGAAGATTATGATGTACCCCTTATTTTAGGGAGACCCTTTTTAGCTACTGGAGGAGCTTTAATAGATGTTCAACAAGAAAAATTAATTCTTAGAGTCCAAGATGAACAAGTTACTTTTAATGTTTTCAAAGATACTAAACATGTTGATGATAATCAAACTTGTTTTCTAATTGACATTATTGACAATCCATTATATAAAAATTCTGTAGAAAATATGTTTGAGACTATAAAAGTGAGCAATATCAAATTGAATGAGGACTCGATTAAACATGAAAGTATTCCAATTGAAGTGGCACCAGATTGATCCACTTTAGAACTCAAAGAAAGTCAAGCTGAAGACTATAAATCAGAACTACTAGATAGGTTATTTCTTTTCTTTTTAGTTTTGATCATTTTTCTTTTCTTTTATTTTTTAGTAATTTGTTGTTGCTCTTTTACTGCTCTGGTGTGTATTTTCAATTTTGCAGAAAAATCAATGAGAACTCAAGCAAAATTTCAAAGCTCCAAAGAACCAGATTGAATCAAATCAGGTGTATTCTTTCCTATCCTTTATTACATCCTTTATTTTTCTTTCTCCTTTAAGATAACATAGAACAAGTTAAAGTTAAAAAAAAAAAAAAAAAAAAAAAAATTCATGTGTCAAGAAGAAAATCTTGAGCAAGATAAACTGGATAAGTGATAAAAGATAGAATTATTTGCTAATGAATGTAAAGAGTTAAAGAAGTAGATTAGTTGGTCAACTTTTAGCAGCCTACTTAGGTCATTAAAAGATTATTAGCACTTTTTATTGCACATGCACACTAATAAGACAAAGTAGGTATTGATTATAAGGTCAAATGACGATTTAATTATCACTAAAAATTGATAATTAATATACATTCTAATCAAAGAAACTTGAATTTAAGAAAAGAGCTACCTGCCTATAAATAAAGTGCAAAAGATAGAGTGTATGTGGATTGACCAAAGCCTAGTAACTGGGTCTCTGCACCTAGGTCAAGTGTGGAAATTCAAGTAAAACGGTGAAGGAAAGGCCAGGATCTCAGCACAGTAAAAAAATTTTAAAAAAAAAAGGACAGTGTGAAAACTACCTTAATTCATGAGTATAAAATTGAGAATGTATAGAAAATTGACCAAAATAGGTGATAAGAGATGATACTTTTGTTCTTTTAATTTAATACTGAAATGCTAAAGTTAGTCATCACGAACACAAGTGCTATAGATTTTTGATGTATTCTAAGAAAGTTTTTAATTGTATTGACTAAAAAATTTGCTTATGAAGCTCAATGCTTAGTTAGCAGTATTTTCTAAACATTTTGACCTTTAATCCTAGATTTTATCTTTGTGATGGATAATCTTATTGAAATATGGTATTAAATAAAACATTGCTAAGGAACTAGCAATGACTAAGTTGGGGGGTGTGATAAGTGGTAAAAATATACTAATAAAAGTATTAAATTATAAAATAAATTAATCTATTTTATTAAAAATTAATATTTTTATTAATCTTATGTAGGAAAAAAGACCACCAATATGAAGATCTTATTTTTCTGGTTCTGATGAAAAAAATTTTAGGCAAAACAGACTTCAAACGAGCCCAGAATTGAATTTCAAAAAAAAAAAACCCACCGCAACGCTGACGTCAGCATTTTTCGCGGCGCACGATGGACCATCTGAAGGGCAATTTAGAAACTTCATAGCATAAAGAGCGCGCTGATTGGTTGAAGAATGCGGCAGTCCATGCAACATCGGGCTCGCTCATGGTCCACGGAGGGCAATTTGGAAATTCTGATTGATCTAACGGACGGTTTTCACTGAAGCTTGATCGGACAGACGAGAAGAAGGCGCTGATGGACATCCGCAGCTCCCGATCGAGATCCAATGGTTGAGATTCATCCCGACGTTAAACTATAGATCTGAAGCCCTCTTTCAATGCGATCGGACGGCCCATATTAGATCCAATGGATGATCCAACGGCTGATATTAAATCTGACTTGATCTGGATTATGTTAAGGGCTTTTTGAGTGGTTTTTGGACTGTTTGATCGAGATCTAACGGGCAGAATTATCCAGATCTTAATTTGAGTTAATTTAGGAGTCCTAAACCTAATTTTTGATGGATTTTGAGGAAAATAAAACTCTTTACCTATAAAAGAACCTAGGGTTGCCGTGAGAAAAAAGAGAGAGACAAAGAGAGAGACTGGGAGAAAAAGAGAGAGAAAGAGAGAGAGAGAGAGGAGAGAGATAAAAAAAAGTGATTTGTGAGAAAATCAAAAAGGATTTTTTTTTCTTCAATGATCAAGACATCAAGGAGCCTCTTCTTCATCAAATTCTCCACATCAAGAGCAGCAGACAATCAATTTCAGCAATCAAACAGTCTAATTTCTCTATGCTTTTTATTTTATTTGCTATTTTTGAATTTGTTATCATGAACTAAATTTTATTTTACTAAGACTAAGGTGTAGCCACTCTTTTGATGCAATATTCAGTATGACTTATTTTTAAATTTTATTCATGAGGAGTATATAAATCTGATCTTAATGCTTTTAGATTACTGGCCATCTTCTAATTGATCTGATGAACATAGATGTTACGGACCAAGTACATCTATGTTAATGCTTCTTGATTATATACCTTGTATTATGAATCAAATTAGAATTCATATGCATGCGGAAATTTTAGTGCGCTTTGGATGCAGCGTATTTTAATTAGAGGGTTTCACAAAACTTAATGCATTAATATTTATTTAAATTACACCTGGATCAAAGAATAATTAATAAATATTAATAGTTTTGCTATGTCTGGACCAAAGGGTAGTGAATAAATTAGGAGACTCCACCGTCACATGAAATAAAATTAATCTAAAAATCTGAATATTGTATTGACTGAGTTGGTGAATCGATTGCCTTAGTAATCCATTGCTCTTGAATTTAAAACCCTAATAATTTACACTCTCTCTATTTAATTAAAAACTTTTAATTATTTTTTTATTTTTTTTAATTTCTTATTCTCATAAATCGATCTTCTAAATAAAGCATAGGAAAAAGCTTTTCAGTACTTATTTTTCAATCCTCTAGGGATGATGCTCTACTCATTCACTTTATTACTTGATCGACTGGTGCACTTGCCATAGCTATAAATTAGCACGCATCACCATCCATCTTGTACTTCTTCATAGACTTTTTCTTCTTTCTAAAAGACTTTCTCTTGGAAGAAGTCCACTCTACAGCAAGTACTGAGTCTTTAGAACTTTTCATCGAAAGCTCAGCAGTAACCAGCATATTCATGAGCTCAGTCAAGGTATTCTGAAGTTTATGCATATGGTAGTTCATGATAAACTCCCCATGTGCATCAGTCAAGGGCTGTAGAATTATGTCAGTCTGCAGATCCTGATCTAACTTGACACCAAGCTTCTCAAGCTCTTCTAGGTCCTTGATCATCATCAGATAATGATCTTGGACTGACTGCCCATCACGCATTTGAGCCTTAAAAAGTCTTTTAGTGACTTAATATTTGGTTGCACGACTCTGTTCACCAAATATCTCTTGCAAGTGAGCCAACATTTGGTGGTTAGTCTTAATATCTTCATGTTGGCGTTGGAGCTCATCAGACATCGAGCCCAACATGTAATACCTGACTTTATTATCTTCATCCATCCACTTCTCGAGAGACGCTCTCTGATCAGTGGATGGACGAGCTGGTAAGGTGAGAGGATTCTGTTCCAACACATGAGTCAACTTCTCGAAACTCAAAATAATTTTGAAGTTCTAAAGCAAATTCTTGTAGTTGGATCCGATCAATCTATGGGTGTCCAAGATATGGGCTAGTGGATTGGATGCAGACATTTTCATATAGAGAGTCAAAGTTTCTAGTTAGATTTTATAATTAGATATAAATAATTTATTTAAAAATTTTATTTTTAAATAAATTAGGCTTCCATTATTTACTCGAATTCCTACACTCTCTTGATAGAGATGCAAAAATCTTCATAATTATAGATTTTTAGTAGATGGTATGGTCCCACCAACTGAGTCACCACCTCACCTAACAGTTATTGGTAACGGATCAACCGATGAGTGAACAACTCTTGTTCAATGATTCTCTAATCATGGAGCACCCTAACTTGATCTCTAATTCATGAATCTCACTGTGTTCGAAATATTGATCCACTCCTTAGTTAAGTCAGATCCACCATTTGCACAGATTGGATTCCTAATTGGGTCCCTCACCATATCCAAAATATTGAGCCCAACCCATCCTCCAACCCGTAGCATCCAATATCTAATAGACATGGTTGCATCTTTTCGATGCAACTAAACCACTGTATCCAGTCGAGAACAATCAACCTCAGAAAGGATCCGTACATCTATAATGGTGGAAGATCTTAGACTTAATATTTTTTTAGAAAGATTTAATTTAGATCTCTTTAAACTTGACTTGACTTAGTCGTAACAATTATGACTAACCTAGTGGCATGGGTTGGCTCCAATTATTAGCCATCTCAAATCAGAACTGGATCGACATAAATGGTCAGGTAAGTAAGATCGATGGAAAGGATATGCCATTAACTCAATAAGAATGCATTCAGATCGAGTAGCTTTTAATTAAAAATCAGTTGATCGTATCTACCAAACTTACCTTAGACACCAAATTATCGAATCAGAATCAATTAGATTAACTTATAATTCATGCTCAAATCATGGAGCTAAATTAGATCTTGATTTGATCGAGTCATATTTCAATGTGATTCGATCTTGACCCAAACTTAATCTAATTAGGCTGATCAAATCTAAGCTTTCTTTGATCCCACTTAACCAACTCTTGATTCGATTTGACTAACCGCTAGATCTAATTAAGCTATCTAAGTCCAAGTCCAATTTTATGAATATGTCTTAGATCTAAAAATTCATAATTTTAGATCTAATTAATTTTATAATCTTAATTCTTAATTAAATTTTGGATTCACGAACAAAACATATAATAGAAATTCTAAGATTTTAGGATCTAAAATTTTGTAGAAAAATAAGTTCTGATTTTTTATTAAGGACAAATGGGCAACACCCCTACACGCCATAAGAACATCCCATTGAATGGAAGGAGAGGATCTTTAAATTCTACTTTGTTTCTATAACCAGACGGCCATGGGGAACTCCTTAATCAGAAATATAATTTTTACTACAAAACTAGTTAGATTATATATCACATATAAAAAGATCTAACTAATACATGTCTTGCATACATCTCATGTATCATCAATATGCATACTTTCAGATCTAAAATATTACATATTAAATCTAAAAAATAAAATTTTAATTTGATCATATCAAAATTAAAACTATTCTAGACATCTTATAGAACTATTCTATGACTAGTCTAAGCATGCATCTTTCATACCTCATATGAATAAATCAAAAATTAAAAACTTTATTTTCTATTTTTTTAGATTTGATTACAATAATTATAACATCAAAAAAATAAAAATTTAATAGATCTAAAATTATATTTAATCAAATTAAATACATGATCATACTAGACTACACATAGAACTATTCTATACCTAGTCTAGTCATGCATTTCATACATATTAGATCTAAATTATTTAATTTTTT
Organism: Cocos nucifera; assembly: GCA_006176705.1. Classification (NCBI taxonomy): domain Eukaryota; kingdom Viridiplantae; phylum Streptophyta; class Magnoliopsida; order Arecales; family Arecaceae; genus Cocos; species Cocos nucifera. The sequence continues at coordinate 259,591 of QRFJ01002831.1, read as the reverse complement.
AATTTTAGATCTAATCATATCTGATGTGATATCTAAAATTTTTTAATATTAGATCATAAATAAAAATAAAATTAGATTTAAGGTAGATCTGAAGAACTGCTAACGCAGCTTTGATATGAGTTGAAGGAAAAATACTATTTTCTGCCACAGGATCGTGCAGATCTGATCTGATCTGAAAAAGATTTTTCTAAAAATTTTTAAATAATCCAATCAAATTTAAGAGTTCTCAAGTCTAATCATGATAACCTAATATTAAAAATTAAAATTTAAAATTAAATTAAATTTAAAGTATCTGATTGGGTAATCTAATTATCCAGCAATGATCCTATTGATTCTTGAGGTTCTGGAAAGAGCCATGCACGTGCCTAGCCTCTACCAGTATCCACTCAGGCAGAATCTGAATATCTTCTTCTCATAAACTTTTTTTTTCAAAAATTAGATCTAGATCTAATCCGAAGAATCTTCAAAACTATTTTTGAAGGCAACCCATCTGTTACACGAACACTATCGCATAGATCTTGAATATTGTGCCAAAAATCTTGGACTTTCTTCTCAGATTTGTGTCTAACTTTTTAAGCTTGTAGAAGAGAAGAAGAGAGAGGATAGAGAGTTTATGAGATATTAGAGATGGCAGACTTTGGGCATGAAAAATTATTTCTTGCATTGAATGCACTTTGACGTGAGAAAGACTTTTATGTCCAATGCTTACTTAGAGTCCCTTTTGACTAAAATAACTTATTTATTTTATCATTAGGACTTTAAAACTTATTCTCCATAAAAGAACACCAGATCTCATCTTTTTTTTTACCAAAAATAATTCAAAAAGGTATCAGCATGAGTATAATGAAGAGTCCACTGCGCCTAGGACTCTTTTCTTAAGAGTTTGATCTAGATCAAACTCTATCATAACTTAGTCTAGACACCTTCAAAAATCACAAAATTTGGTACATCCAATGGATAACTCATGCTCTATCACATATCCAAAAATCAAATCAAAATAATTTTTAGATAATTTTTTAAAAGTATCTGATTAGGTGACCCTCAATTCTCTCAAATAGGTCAACTTTTGACCCTAGTCCCATTTGACTATGAATGAATTTAATTTCTATAATTAATCTGATCTATACTTGCTCCAGTCAGATAAAAATAAACTCATTCAAAATATAAGAATGAGTCAAATCAAATTTAACTTAGTTGCGATGAATTAGAAAGATTTTAGAAAGAGAAAGTCAGGCTCAATCATGTGCTAGGACGATTACCTTGAACCTAATTGGATCTAATCTAAATCAATCAAACTAGCTTAGCTTAATTGATGACACCCAGACCCAGACCCTTATTTGTGTGACCCAGTTAGGTTCAATTCTGTATAATAATAAGATATATCGCGATCTCCATTATCGACATCATCGAAACACCTTTTGATGGATCAGAACTTTTTTAATTGATACAATTAGAATGATTGATCATCAAAATCATCCTAATTGCTCCCAAAATCTATTAGTGATATCTAGTAGTATATGATGGCAACCCATCAAAACTGAAAGCAAACCTCTCGGTATAATTATCTGTGTAATTGGGTTCTTCTATCTTGAGCCCCGATCAGATTAGGGTTAAGGTGAACTCGTCAAATCCAATATCCATCATATGAATTAATCATTCAATTCGAGTCCAATGTGAAATCTTAATAGAAACTCTTTCTATCATCTTCACTTTACCATGGCCATGGGCTTATGAACTTAATCTCATGATTATCATAGGGCTACTCCTCATCTACCGAGGTAGATAGATCCTTTATTGGTGTAAGCCAATTTCCTACAATGAACATACTATAGCCAACATACATCTCAGGATTCTGAATGGTTAGAAAATCGAGTTATGGTGCAGTCAAACTATAACACCCTCAAGGTAAACTGCCAATGCACCTCAGGTTAAAGAATCAGATACACCACTGCAGCATCGAGTTAATCATCGACGAGAAGGTAGACTTCCTTATGACTACTCAAAGTGGTTATGCTTAGTGCCCTCATTCTCTAACGAATATCTGTACTCTCACTCTGATGTTTCCACATCATAGACTCAAGACACATCTATCCTAAGAAAGCGATCGTACATCTATCTTTCGGATCGATCATCATTCTCATGATGATCCTACGGTCAGGAGTAGTTTATGAGTTAATTATGAAAATTCATATTTTAAATTTTTAACTCTTGAAAATATGAATAGTCATTATCATTAACTCAAAGAATGTATTACAGACATTTTTAAATACACACTATGATAGAAAATAACTCATTTATTAATTTATAGTTAAAATTATAAAATTGTCCTTAGAAATGTATTACAAGTAATAGTTAATCTGACTTCTAGGGCACACATCTAACAGTTGAAGAGGACAGAGGATGACCTTCAAGCTTCTCAAAAGAATGCTTCGGAGGTGATCAAAGAGGTTACTCACATCCAAAATTTACACATAAAGGACTCCGCAAGCTTCAACATATGGAAGGGCAGCTTTGAGAGGGAGATTGCCAAGCTCAAGAAAAATGCCAGCAATAAATCTTGGGCACTAACGACGAAGATCAGCTCTCTTGAAGTCGATCTTAAGATGATGAAAGAAAAAATCCATCTACTGGAGGGGAGTTCACTGTGGTTTACCGATAAAGCTCGATATGACTAAGACTGGTCCAAGAAGATCTTCGAGCTTTAGAAGTGGTTACGAGGCACCAAGGATCGGCACAATAGTTACAAAATAACCTGAGCAAAGAAAATGTCTAGACTTGAATGCGAGCTCAAGGCCGTCAGAGATGAAGCAACTTATTTTTAGAGATGATTGTACAATAGTCGGCAAGCTAGTGCAAGTGGCAAGTTGGAGGAGATCACCTCCTTGAACAGGACCATTGATGAGCTCTCAAAAGCGGTCAGGACGAAGAAGGCTGAGGTTCAATGGCTGAAGCTCCAGCTATCCTACGAACATCAAGCTATCAAGGATGCGGAGGCCGAGTTTGAAGTCTTAAGGAAGCAACAGTGAGAGCTTGAAGGCAAATTTCAACATGTCAATAGGATGTACATAGATGGTCTATATAAGAAGAAGGAGCTTGAGGGGGAGATCCTTAGGCTAAAGTAGGCCTTGGTGATGGCTGGGGCCGACGGTCCAAAGTCTGAGGAGTTCGGTCTGTCTTAGGGCTTCGACCTTTTTTCTTCTTTTTTTTTTTCATGTAATCGATCTTGTCGATCTTTATTTTGCTTATAGTGAACTTATATTTGCAAAAAATGGTATCTTTTTCATCATTTTCTTATACGAATTCAATGCTTTTTAATGGCTTCGCTTTCTTTATCTCATTTTTCTTTGTTTTGTCTTCTAATGAGATGCTTGTTGTGGATGCCGAGCTGGAGATCCCTTCTACGAACTAGGGTGGGATTCTCCTTTCCGTATTTGACATAGTCATAGGGGAGATACATATAAGGATCACTGGTAGGACTTTTTTCTTCTTCTCATTTTAAATTAATGAGGCCTTGGCTTTCCTCCTATTAGGATGAGGTTTTCTTTTGTTCCTTGCGTAATCGTAGGGGCACGTTAGGACCGTTGATGGGACCTCTTTCTTCACCTCATCTTAGTCTAATGAGGTCTTCGATCTTGCTCACATTAGGATGAGGTTCTCCTTCTGTTCCTAATATGGCTGTACGGGCACATTAGGACCATTGACAGGGCCTCTCTCCTTATCTCATCTTAGATTACCGAGGTCTTCAGCCTTGCTCATGTTATGATGAGGTTTTCCTCCTATTTCTAATGTGACTGTAGAGGCACATTAGGACCATTAATAGGACCTCTCCCCTCATCTCATTTTAGATTAACGAAGCCTTCGGCCTTGCTCACGTTAGAAGTAGATTCTTCTTCTATTCCTAATATGGTTGTAGGAGTACATTAGGACCGTTGATAGGATCTCTTCCCTCATTTTATCTTGGATTAACGAGGCTTTCGGCTTTGCTCATGTTAGGACGAGGTTCTCTTTCTATTTCTAATATAGCTGTAGGGGTACATTGGGACCGTTGATAGGACCTCACCCCTCATCTCATCTTGGATTAACGAGGCTTTCGACTTTGCTCATGTTAGCACGAGGTTCTCCTCCTATTCCTAACGTGATTGTAGGGGCACATTATGATCGTTGATAGGGCCTCTTCCCTCATCTCATCTTAGATTAATGAGGCCTTCGATCTTGCTCATGTTAGGATGAGGTTCTCCTCCTGTTCCTAAGTTCGGAGAGTTGATTCTCGCCATTACAAATTTGTAACAGGGATCGGGGTGTTAAAGTATAGGGATCTTATTGCAACCAAATCATTAATAATACATTCGTAGGTTTTTTAATTCCACGGTCGGGATAGATCGGCTCCTCTGAGCTCCTTTAGGAAATATGTCCCGAGCCAGACGACTTTCTTGACTTCGTAGGGTCCTTCCTAATTTGGAGCGAGCTTCCCTTGGTTCTAGGGCTGAGAAATAGCTTCTCATCAAAGCACCAAGTTTTCCACTCTGAATACTTTATCCTTGACTCTGGAGTTGTAGTATTGGGCCATCCTTTGTCTGTAAGCAGCCATTCGAACTTGGGCTTTTTTTCATTTTTCCTCCAGCAGGTCGACGTTAGCTTTGAGGTTCTGCGAATTACGCTACTCATTGAAGGCCTCGACCCATGCTGATGGAAGTTTAAGCTCGATTGGGACAATCGTCTCTATTCCAAAGGTCAAGGCAAATGGTGTTTTTCTAGTTGATAGTTTTTGGATAGTTCGATATGCCCAAAGGATATGGTAGAGTTCATCCACCCAAGTCCTCCTTGCTCTTTCAAGTCTCGCCTTGATACCCTGCAATAGGATCCTATTGGTCACTTCTACTTCATCATTGGCTTGTGGGTGGGCCACCGATGTAAAGTGATGGGAGATGCTCAAATTTTTACAAAACTCAGCAAACCTCATCCTGGCAAACTATCGCCCATTGTCCGTTACAAGAGTTCGAGGAAGACCAAACCTACAAACAATTAATTTTCAGATGAAGTCTTGTACTTTGGCTTCGATAATTTTAGCTAAGGGTTCGGCCTTGACCTATTTGGTAAAGTATTCTATCACAACTAAGAAAAACTTCCATTATTCGGATGCCATCGGGAAGGATCCAAGTATATCTATCCCTCATTGTACAAATGGCCAAGGTGCGCTTAGTGGGATAAGCTCGAAGGCCGGCTGCCTTTGTATACTTACATTCCTTTGGTGGTAGTTGCATCTTTTAACATACTCAACACAATCATGGTGCATGGTTGGCCAGTAGTATCCTTATCGAAGTAGCTTATAAAAAAGGACCTGGCATCCAGATGGCTCCCATAAATTCTTTCATGCACTTTCCATAATGCAAAATCAGCTTTGAAAGATTGGAGACATTTTAAGAGAGGTAGGGAGTATGACCTTTTGTACAGTTTACCTTCATAAAGGACATACTGGGAGGCCTAGTTTCTCAGCTTCCGAGCTTCCTTCAGAACATAGGGGAGTGTCCCATCTTTAAGATAAGCAATCAATGGATCGATCCAGTAGGATTCATGGTCGATCTGCATTGCAAACTACAATTCTTCTATACTCGGGCATTTCAACACTTCAAGGTATACTTCTTTGGAAAGCTCGTTGGCGGCGAGCATGGCCAGCTTGGATAGAAGGTCGGCTTTGGTATTCTTTATCCTTGAAATATACTGAATGGTGAAGCTATTGAATGCTGAGGTCAGACTATTTACTTTCTCAAGATACCTTATCATACTTTCCTCCTGAGCTTCATAACTGCCATTGACTTGTCCCACTACCAACTGTGAGTCACTATAAGCTTGGAGCCGGTCTGCCTCGAGTTCTTTTGCTATCTTCAGCCCTGCTATCAAAACTTCATATTCTATCCCATTGTTTATTATGAAAAACTCAAAGCGTAGAGCATACTCGACGATGACCCCTTCGGGATTGACCAGGATCAGTCTAGCACCTACGTCAGAAGCATTGGAAGAGCCATCCATATACAAGACCCAAAAACCTTTAGGAAGGTCGCTCTTTCTTCAGGGGAGCTCGACTACGACCACGAAATGCTAGCCTCATTCTACTCAGATTCGACCTTGTCTGGGATCGTGCATTCGACTATAAAATCGGCTAGTATCTGAACTTTGATTGATGGCCGAGGTTGATAATTGATGTCAAACTCCATCAGCTCAATAGCCTACTTCGCTACTCTTCCAGACACATCTATTCAATGAAGAACTGCTTTGATTGGTTGGTCGGTGAGGAGTATTATGGTATGCCCCTGAAAGTAGGGCCGAAATCTTCTGACTGCAATCAGAAGAGCATAAGTCAATTTTTTTTAATTTAGTGTACCTAGTTTCTGCATCTCTCAAGACTCGGCTCATATAATAAATTGGTCGTTCCACTTTTGCCTCTTCCTTGATCAAGACCGCTATTAGGGCTATAGGAAAGATCGCTAGGTACAGAAATAATCCTTCTCCAGGCTCGGGCTTTGCCAACAGTGAGGATGAATCGAGGTAGCTCTTGAGTTCTTTAAATGCCTATTGGCATTCTGCCATCTAGCAGAAGTTCTTTGGTTGCTTGAGGACCTAGAAGAAGGGCATACAGCATTCGGCTAATTTTGAGATAAAATGATTTAAGGATGTCATCTTTTCGATCAGGTGCTAAACATCTTTAATTGATTTTGGGGTGGTCATCTTCTGAATGGCTCGGATCTTCTATGGATTAGCCTCGATCCCTTATCTTGAGATCATGAATCCCAAGAATTTTTTTGAGGTCACTCCAAAGGCGCATTTAGCCGGGTTCAGCTTTATCTTGTATTTTCGAAGTGTTGAAGGTCTCTTCAAGATCGACGATGTGATTGGATGAGGTCCGGCTCTTGACAAGCATATCATCCATGTAGACTTTTATGTTGCGGTCGATCTACTCTTTGAAGATCTTATTGACTAGGTGTTGATAGGTTGCACCTACATTTTTAAGTCCGAAGGGCATGACCATGTAACAATAAAGACCATGGTCGGTAATAAAAGCAGTTTTCTTCTCATCCTCTAGTGCCATTCGGATTTGATTGTAGCCAAAGACGACATTCATAAAGATGAGGAGCTCAAGGCCCGAGGTTGCATCCACTAGTTGATCAATTCTAGACAGCAGGTAGCTATCCTTTAGGCAAGTCTTGTTCAGCTTCTTGAAGTCGATACACATTCTTCGTTTACCGTTGGCCTTCTTGACCAGGACCACATTAAAAATCCAACTTGGATAGTGGACTTTTTGGATGAATTCGGCTTTGAGAAGTTTATCCACTTCTTTCGCTATCGCCTGCTGTCTTTTTGGTGCATGGCCCCGAATTTTTTCTTTAACCGGCCTATATTTGGGATCAATAGCTAGCCGATGTTCCATGACCTTGGTATCAATCCCTGGCATATCTGCTGGGATCCAAGCGAAGACATCGGCATTCTTCCATAGGAAGGCAATAAGCTACTCCCAAACTTCCTCTCCTAAGCTGGAGCCAACCTGCACTATGTGTTCTGTATTCCCATCGTTCAAAGGGATGGCCACGAGATCCTCCATGGGTTCATCCCGCTCCTCGGTAAGGTCGTCATGGACATTCAATCTATCAACTGGCAAGGATCAGGATGGCTACCCTTTTGTAAGGTAATGGAGTAACAGTGCCTTGCCAAGGACTGATCTCCCCGATTCCATAGCTTATCGAGAACTTTACTTTCAAATAATAGGTCGACACCACAGCCTGGAGTGCATTTAGACCAGTCGTCTGAGAATTGCATTGTAGGCAGACAAGGCCTTTACTACCAAAAAGTTGATCTACACATTGGTCTATTTTAGGTATTGTCCTGCAGCCACAGATAGCATTATTATTCCTTCAATTGGCACAGCATCGTCAGTGAAGCCCACCAATGAAGAGTTCGTAGGTCCTAGATGGTTATTAGGTATAGACATTTTAGAAAAAATATCATAAAATAAAATATTGGCAGAGCTTCCATTATCTGCTAAAATGCAACATACATCATAGTCAGCAATGTTTAAAGAGATTACAACCATATCGTTATGCGGGAATTGGATCCCTTGGGCATCCTCGTCAGTGAAAGTGATGGGCTCCTCAATCCTCCACCTCTTCGTGGGCCCCATCAATCCACTAGCCTCCCCTTGTCGAAGTCTCCTAAAGATGGTATTGATGATGCCAAGCGGGGACCAATCTCCTTGCTGTTGCTCCCTCCTCAGTAGCTCTGATGGTGGCAGTGCCTCCGACCGATCTTCCTATCCTTTAGGTTGACGTCATAGGAATCGGTCGAGCCTGCCTCACCTGATGAGCTCCTCGATCTTATCTTGGAGCTGAATGCATTCCTTAGTATCGTGATCATGGTCACGATGGTAGAGGTAGTATTTGTTGGAATTGCGCTTGGTAGGATGAGTGCGTATCCTCTCCGGCCTCGACAGCTGCTCCTTGATTTTCATCAGCACTTGGGTTTTTGGAGCATTGAGGGGAGTATAGTTGTAGAACCTTCTGAGGGGGGAGTCCCGTTATGCCCTTCTATCTGGGCTTCTTTGCCTTCGAGTTCGAGAAAAAGTTCGGGCTCGCTTGCGCTTGGAAGGAGTTTGGGAGTGCGATCAAGCTTCACTCAGCTTTTCCTCAGTAGCAGGTATACTTGATTCACCCGCTCGCTACTCTCTAGTGGCTTCACTATCCTTGGCCTTGAAGGCCTCTTCTGCTCGGACATAACCTTCAGCCCAAGCCAGCATTTTAGCAAAATTCCTAGGATACTTCTTCTTCAGGGATAATAGCAAATCATTCTTCTGAAGGCCATCATTCAGTGCGGCCATTGCAATAGATTGGTCCAAGTTTCGAGCCTCCAATGTAGCAGCGTTGAAATGGATGACATAGATTCGTATGGATTCCCCCTCCTTCTGCTTGATGTTGATGAGGGAGTTCGAGTCTCGTTAGGGACGTTGGTTGCTGACAAAATGAGCTACAAACTAGTGGCTCATTTGATCGAAGAAAAAGATAGTACCTGGCTTGAGGGTCGAGTACCAGTTTTTCACTGCCCCCTTCAGGGTTGATGAAAAAGCTTGGCACAGGATGGCGTCTAGTATGCCATGGAGTAGCATCATGGTCCGGAAGGCCTCCAAGTAGTCAACCAAATCAGTAGTCCCATCGTAGCTCTCAAACTAGGGGAGCTTGAAGTTTGGCGAGATCGATTCCTGTATGATTTGATGAGAAAAAGGAGGGTCAGTGCAGATATCATTATCGTGAGAGGAGGAAGCATGGTAGAGTTTCTCGATTCGTCGGTTCATTTTTTGTAGTTTTCGATCTAGAAGATCCTCACGGTCATTGATCTCCAAAGTTTTATGGCTGAATGGGGGTAAAGTCCCCCCAGAGGTTGAATCATGATCGGAGCAGTGGCTCTTTACCCTCTATTTTTCTTGTCCGAAAGTTACTGACTGACTCGCCCAAGTTGGTCATCCCTAGATTGGATCCTAAGATTCCGAAAAAGCCTGCTCTGATCGAATCGGTGCTGGAGGTCGCTGTTGTTGCATGGCATACACTGCTTCAGTGAGGCCCTTAACCTACTAGATCAGGAGGTTAAATTGCTCCACGTCCACCATTGCTGTCGGTAGAACCTGAGATGCCGGGGATGAGATAGGGGCGGGCAGATCTGGATGAGATCTGGCCACGAAGGTGGTTGACCGTCGAGTTGAGGCCTTCTTGGGAGGCATCCTCGTGAGATCAGCTGGAAAAGAAGAACTCCAAGGAAGAAGAAGAGAGACCTTTGCTGAGCACTCCTTTAAGAACAAGGGAACCTCAAGAGAAAGAGGATCCTTTCTCTAGCATCAATCTTGTTGGTGCAAAATTTGGTTGATGCTGGAATCGATGCTGGAGTCGGAGAGGATGGGGTAGTCGTCGACGACCTACAAAACAAGTCTCGTCCAGAGTCGAGGATGGTGGCTCTGACAAGATCCTTCGATGATCAAGTCAATCCTTTCGATCAATAGAAATGGAGTGCTTAGGAAAAAAAGTGGTAGAATATCGAGAAGGAGAAGAAAGCTTAGAAAAGAAAGCATATCTGGAGGGTCTTTTAAATGGCAGAGCCTATAATAAATTGATAGTGACAGCTACAACCATCTGATAGTGGACCGTTCGGGGCCACGTGAAGTTTGTTACGAAGGGTAGTGTCTGTTGCCGTGATGTGCTAGCCTGTTGGGATCTGACAGCTGAAGTTCGGATAGGATAGCTGCAGGCAATGAAGAGTTTTTAGTTATTGTTATTTCAAAGGTGCTCGGAGGTTATCGAGGTTGACTGTGCGTAGGCTGTTTCTTGCTACATCAGGGGCGTGTGTCGAGGTCCTTTTGGGCTACTGGATGGGGTCCGGATGAAATTTTGCTGGGAGTATCTAAGAGAAGCTCGATCGAGCGGAGCCCTTCAGGCAATTAGAAGGAGAAGTCCGATTGAAGAAGAAGTTCAGGAGAAGTTCGACTTGTGGAGATATTTGGCTGGAGAAGAAGTTCGGAAGGAGTTCGATTGACGGAGAAGTCCGGCTGGAGGAGAAGTTCGAAAAGAACTCGATCATAAGAGAAGTTCAGAAGAAGTTTGACTGATGGAGAGGTCTGGCTGGAGGAGAAGTTTGGAAGGAGTTCGACTGACAGAGAAGTTCGGCTGGAGGAGAAGTTTGGAAGGGGTTCGGCTGGCGGAGAGGTCCGATTAGAGTTGAAGTCCGGAAGGAGTTTGACCAGCTCCCAAGTTGGTCAGGCTAGACTATCCAGAAGGCCGCTCTCACTATTCAAGTTTATCTAGAGGGGATCCAATGATAGAAGGGTGGTCGAGATTGCTCTGAAACTAGATATTCAGTCAAATTTTGATAGGAGCGAGTCTATCTCCAATATTATTTATTTTAAATTTAGATATTAACATAGGTTTGAATAGATATTATCCAACCAACGTTTTGTATTTTTAGTACCAATCCATCATTGCATTTTTTTTTTGTTAAAAGAAAGGAGTGAGGGGGCTTTCAATGTAGCTACTTCTTCTTCTGAACATGGCTATAAGAACCTTAAAGAATATACGATACATGATGATATTAAAGATGACTCTGTTATTTTCTATAATATTCAAGTCGACCACGTGAGTACGCGATGGATCTCTCTCCCCTCTTTTACCCTCGCCCTTTCTACCGCCGGTCGTAAGTGGACCCCCGCCTCTGAGAGCTGTGTACATGGACAGAGTCCTGAGTGGTTTGGGATCTGTGTTAAGGTCCCACATCCTCCGACGTGCTACGCGATCTGCAAAAGGATCTCTCTCGCCTCTTTTACCCTCGTCCTTTCTACCGCCGGTCGTTAATGGACCCCCTCCTCTCATCCTCCTCCTCCTCCTCCGCCCCCAAGCGCCCCTGCCCCCGAGATCCCCTCGCCGCTGGCGGCCCTAGGGTTCCGTTGGATCCCGCCGCCATGGACCGCCTCTTGGAGGCCTTCCTCTCCCTCTCCGATCCCTCCCTCGCTCTCGATCACTCCCTCGAGCGCCTCATCAGCTCTCGCGTCCTGGAGTCGGATAGGGACCGTGCCATCGAGGGCGCCATCCGGGTGGGATCGGCCCTTCTGGAGGCCGCCAAGAGATCGGCTCGGAAGCGCGCCTCCAAGCACAACTCGGCCTCCTGGCCTCTTCCCCCTGATCTCACTGTCAAAGTACTTTATCTTTTGTTTCTTAAGACCATCCACTTTTGTCACAATTAAATCCTTCACATACATCCTTAATCTTTTTTTGGTAATCGGATATATCTTTAATATAAAGTGTGCTGATTGTTGTTCTATTGATTCACTCATGCATCATGCTACCCAGTCTCGTCTTTTCAAAATTTAGATGCCATTAGAGCGATGAACATATAAATGGATTGGGGAATGTGCATGTAATGGGTTTTGTAAAGATCGTGACTGTTTGATGATATTATTATCAGTTAGTTTATTGTGGTTTCTGATGCTGGGCGGTTTTCAGGCTGCAGATTTCGTGTTATGTTGTCTGAAACTTAATGTTAAGTTGTTAAAGTATGTATCAAACAAGCAACAAGTGGCTCATTGTGATCAATAAAATTTTCTTTCTTCCTCTTCTCCTCTCTTACATAGATTTCTTGTTTGTCAATTCAAGTTGATCCATGTCGTTTCAGAAGATGCATTTTGAACTAATTACAAACCTATTTAACTGTAGATGGCCTGTTCTAGATTTTATGGTATCTCCGGCCCATGGAATTTGAGTATTGATTTTATGTATATGTTGGAGGCTATAAACCTGTCGCCCGACTCACCAACCTGCAATCGACTGACCATCGGCCATTGATGGTCGTTCGCCAACTAACGATCAATGATGGGAAAGGCCTGCCGAATAATCAATGCATAATGGCCTACCGATTGTCTCGCCGATACAGCGGTGGAAGTGCTGACACATTGCCATCTAATGAATGTTCGTCCGATGGACGATGGCCCAATTATTTCATCAGATCGGCTGTCAATCAATCTCAAACCTTCGACCGACTGTCGATCGGCTGTCAAGTTATCCGATTGACCGACGATCGGTCAGCATAGAATCAATTGACTGAACGGCGGGAGCTCTCCAAATAATTTATTCAATTCCCAATCGGCTCTATAAAATCGATCCCAAAAAGAGTGGGCAATGGCGATTAGTGGGTAGTTTTGACTATCTACCCATGATAACACTACACCGGAAAAAGAGGGACCCACGTGCTCTACAGTTATCACTTCGACACCTATAAAAAGAAGATAAACTAGCAAATTTAGGGGGACGAGATATTCTTGAAAGCAAACTTTGTTTTCTTGCTTCTTGCTTTCCTGTTCGATCAGTTCATTCTACTAATTTAAGCATCGGAGGATCCCATCGGAGTCAACTCCGGTCAGTATGGACTTTCTTTTGCAAGTTTCTCAGCATTTGTTCACAGACACAGGTGGATTGGTGCAACAGATTGGCGCCCTAGGTAGGAGGGATAAAAGAAAACAAAGCAGAAATTACATTTCTGATAATGGCGAAAACATGCGCTCGCAATTCAACCAGCTCCGTCGGCTAGTCGTCCCGACGAGAAGTACTTTCTCCTCCATCACCGTTCGTGGTGGAACTAAGTTCTTCGCGTCCAGCAGCCATGACGGACGCGCAAACCCAGCAATTGACTGTATTGATGCAGTAAGTACGGATGCTGACGGAGGTTGTTCACAGTCTCCAACAGCAACTGTACGTAGTGGCGGAAGGTTCAACGATGTAGGTAGAACTGTCTAGGCACAGCCATCGCACCTCGAGGAGCTCCACCACCCCCTCACCAGAGCGACCATCTTAACATTCCCGCGGGATGGAAACTCCATCTCCTTGCCGCTCGCGAGGAACCGCCTGTCGATCGCAACGCTCCATTTTCCCGTCTTCCCATCGGAGTTAGCACATGGAGAAACGGCCGCGGGACTCGACCACCTCCTCCTCCACCAGTTCTTTAGGAGGATTAATGCTTGGGACATCCCGTCAGCGATGGTTCGATAACCATGAGTGAAACCTTAAAGAAATTGATCGGCGACTAGTCCGGATCTAGGAGAATGCAATAGGAGGGTCCTCTGATGGTCTTCGTGTTCAGACTGCTTCTTTCTCCTTGCGCATCCTGAACGAACCAATTCCATCACGGTTCATGATGTTGCAAGTGGAGCCATACGACGGCTCTACTGATCCAATCGATCATCTCCAAAGCTACAAGACTCTCATGATGATCCAGGGGGCGAATGACGTTCTCATGTGCATCGGCTTTCCGATCACTCTTCGGAAAGCTACTCGAGCCTGGTACTCTGGATTTCAGTCAGGAAGCATCGACTTTTTCGGGCAGCTTGAAAATTCCTTCATCGCTTACTTCGGCACCAGTAGGAGGATGCTACGGACTCCAGACACCCTCTTTTCGATCAAGCAAGGAGAGGGAGAGACCCTTCGGGCCTTCGTGGTACGTTTTAACACCACCACACTTGAGGTCCGAAACCTCAATGAGGAGGTGGCCATCTCGGCCATGAAGCAGGGTCTGTAGGGCTCCCAGTTCACCTATTCGCTGGACAAAAACCACCCTCGGATCTATGTTAAACTCTTGGAGTGCGTGGATAAGTACATTCGCGTAGAAGAAGGCACTTTTGGTCGGCGCCAATCAAACGAAAAAGATCAGAAGAAGAAGAAACAACATGCTGGACCAAACCAACTTATTCCAAATAGGGAAATAGTCTTCTCCCGACTGAACCCAATACCGACCAATATGAAAACTAGGTACGATACTTACACTTCCCTCTCCACTCCGTATGCATAAATCTTGATGGAGATTGAAGGGGAGAATTACCTTCGCCAACCTCCGTCGATGAAGAACCGAAGCAAGGACAAGAGGAAGTACTGCCGGTTCCATCGCGATTATGGCCATGACACCGAGTAGTGCTTCCAACTGAAAGATGAGATTCAGGCCCTCATCCGGCGGGAATTTCTTACCAAGTATCGACTTGATTGCTCGACTCAACCCCATGCCGATCAACCACCAGCATTAGAGGAGATCCATCAGAGCTGACCAACTGTCGGGGTGATCAATATGATTTCTAGACGAACAAGAGTCGGGGGGGCAACATCCGAAGAAGGATTGGTCAAGAAATAATGATCTGATGAACCTATTTCTTTTTCGGATGACGATGTAAGGCGAATTCAAACTTTCCATGATGATGCTGTCGTCGTCTCTATGACTGTTGGAGATAAATCTGCTCCTATCGAAGTTTGGCTAAATATCTAGTCTCGGAGCGATCTCAGTCACCCTCCTATCATTAGATCTCCTTCGGATGAACTTGAACAGTGAAAATGACCTCCTGGGCAGTCTAGCCTGGCCAGCTTGGGGGCTAGTCGAACTCCTTCCGATCGTCTTCGCCAGTCGAACTTCTTTCGGACCTCTTCGCCAGTCGAACTCTTGCCAGACTTCTCCTTCAGTCGGACTCCTTCAGCAGTCAAACTCCTGCCAAATTTCTCTTTTAATCGGACTCCTTCAGCGGTCGAACTCTTGCCAGACTTTTTCTTCAGCTGGACTCCTTTAGCAGTCGAACTCCTGCCGATTTTCTCCTTCAGTCGGACATCTTCAGCAGTCGAACTCCTGCCGATTTTCTCCTTCAGTCGGGCTTCTCTGCAGATTGGATCTCCTCCTGAACTCCTTCGGTCACAGGCCTTCCGCACTCTTTGTAGCCGGATTCCGCAAATCGATGAGAGGAATTGCTTTCGGTCGAGCCTCCTACGGTCATTCGAAAGGACCTCATTATTTGCGCAAGTTCGGCTCGCAATACAGTACAAGCCGACCTACATGCAGGCGACCCTAAAGGTGCCCGAACTTCTCTGGAACCGTCGTGACTCGAAGCTCTTCACCACTAGCGCAACTTCATCCAAACTTCGACCATTAGTCCTCAACGGACATCACTCTTGACTGGCAAGTCGCGACAATGAATACCACTCTCTGTAACAAACTCTACGTGGCCTGAACAGCCTACTACCAGATGATTACGGTTATCACCATCAGTTTGTTATGGGCTCTGTCTATATAAGAGACCCTCCAGATATGCTTTCGAAAAAAAAGCTGTTGATTTCTTTCTAAAAAACCTCTGCTAAAATCTCTGTGAGCACTCCATTTCTGTTGGCCGAAAGAGCTGACTTGATCGTCGGAGGATCTTGCCGGAGCTACCACTCTCGACTCTAGATGAGACTTGTTTTGCAGGTTACCGGTGGCGACCTCATCTTTCTCAACTCCAGCCTCGATTTTGACGACAACCAGATTTTGCACCAATTCTACAGAATTGGTGCTAAAGGAAGGGACCTCTCATTCTTGAGGTTTTCTTGTTCTTAAAGGGGTGCCCAGCAGAGATTTTTCTTCTTTCGATTCAGAGTTTTCTTCCCAGTAAAGATGCCTCCCAGGAAGGCTTTAACCTGGTAGTCAATTACCTCCGTCGCCAAATCTCATCTAGATCTGCTCGCCCCTATTTGTCTCCTGCATCTCGAGCTCCACTAGCTGCAATATTAGATGCAGAGCAGTTCAACCTGCTGGGGTTCAGCAGGCTCGCGGCCTCATTGAAGCAGTGCAGGCCATGCAGCAGCAGCTCCCGACATCGATTCAGTCGGAGTGGGCTTCTTCGGAACTCTAGGACCTAGTCTGGGAACGACTGATTTGGACAAGTCGGTCGGTGACCTCCGGAAAGGGAAAGTAGAGGATGGAGAGCTCTTACTCTGATCACGACTCAACCCCCGGGGGGACTCTGCCCCTACTCAGCCAGAAGACTTTGGAGATCTGCGATCGTGAGGTTCTCCTAGACCAAAAACTATAGGAAATAAATCGACGGATCGAAGAACTCCGCCATGCTTCCTCCTTCCACGGCAATGATATTTGCACTGACCCTCCTTTCTCTCAGAAAATTATGCAGGAACCCATCCCGCCAAACTTCAAGCTCCCCTAGTTCGAGAGCTACGATGGGACTATCGATCCGGTCGACCATCTGAAGGCCTTTTGGATAATGATGCTGCTCCATGGTGCGCTAGACGTCATTCTGTGCCGAGCTTTTTCATCCACTTTGAAGCAGCCAGGAATTGGTACTTGGCCCTTAAGTCGGGTACCATCTTCTCTTTTGATCAAATGAGCCATCAGTTCGCGGCTCATTTCGTCAGCAGTCGGCGGCCCCGCCGAGGTTCAGACTCCCTCATTAACATTAAGCAGAAGGAAGGGGAGTCCATCCGGGCCTATGTCATCCAATTCAATGCTACTGCACTGGAGGTCTGTAATTTGGACCAGTCTGTTGCTTGGCCGCACTGAAGGACGGCCTTCAAAAGAATGATATGTTGTTCTCCTTGGAGAAAAAATATTCCAGAGATTTTGCTGATATGCTGGCTCGGGCTGAAGGTTTTGCCCGAGCAGAAGAGGCCTTTAAGGCCAAGGATAGTGAAGTCGTCGGAGAGCGGCGGGCTGGCGAATCAAGTATGCCCGCAGCTGAAGAAAAGCCGAGCGAAGCTCGACCGCACTCCAGAACTCCCTCCGAGCGCAAGCGAGTCCGAACTCTTCCCCGGGCTCGGAAACAAAGAAGTCCTGATAGAAGGGTACGGCAGGGCTCCCTTCTTAGAAGGTTTCACAACTACGCTCCCCTCAATGCTTCGAAAACCCAGGTGCTGATGAAAATTATGGAGCAGTTGCCGAGGCTGGAGAAAATGCGCACTCACTTAGGCAAGCGCAATCCAAATAAGTACTATCTCTACCATTGTGATCACGGTCACGATACTGAAGAATGCATTCAACTCCAAAACGAGATCGAGGAGCTCATCAGGCGGGGTTGGCTGGGCCAATTTCTGAGATGCCGATCAGAGGTGAGGGAAGATCGGCCAAGGGTACTGCCACAATCAGAGCCGCCAAGGAGGGAGGAGCAACAAGGAGATCGACCCCCGCTTGGCATCATCAACACCATCTCTTGGGGACTTCGACGAGGGGAGGCTAGCGGATCAACGGAGCCCGCGAAGAGGCGGAGGACTGAGGAGCCCATCACTTTCACCAACTAGGATGCCCAAGGGGTCCAGTTCCCGCATAACGATGTGGTTGTAATCTTTTTAAACATTGCTGATTATGATGTACGTTGCATTTTGGTAGATAATGGAAGCTCCATCGATGTTTTCTTTTACGATGCTTTCTCTAAAATGTCTCTACCCAATAACCATCTATGAACTCCCCACTGGTGGGATTCACTGGCGATGCTGTGCCAGTTGAAGGAATAATAACGTTATCTGTGGATGCAGGGCAATACCCGAGACAGGCCAGGGCATAGGTCGACTTTTTGGTCGTAAAGGCCCCATCTGCCTACAACGCCATTCTTGGCCGACCTGGTCTGAATGCACTCCGAGCCGTGGTATCAACCTACTACTTGAAAATAAAGTTCTCAACAGATAGCGGGATAGGAGAGATCAAGCTTTGGTCAGGTACTACTACATCGCCTTGCAAAATGGAAGCCATCTTGCTTCTTATCCAGTTGATGGGCTGGATGTCTGCGATGATCTTATTGAGGAGCGGAGTGAGCCCATGGAAGATCTTGTAACCATCCCTCTGAATGACGGAAGCACAGAGCATACAGTGCAGATCGGCTCAAACTTGGGAGATGAAGTCCGAGAGCAGCTCATTGCCTTTTTACAGAGGAATGCCGACGTCTTCGCTTAGGTTCCAGCGGATATGTTGGGAATTGATGCCGAGGTTATGGAACATCGGTTGGCTGTTAACCCCAAGTACAGACCAATGAAGGAAAAAATTTGGGACCATGCGCCAGAAAGGTAGAAGGCAATAGCGGAGGAAGTGGATAAGCTCCTCAAAGCCGGGTTCATCCGAGAAGTCCACTAGCCAAGTTGGGTTTCCAATGTGGTCCTGGTCAAGAGGGCCAATGGCAAGTGGAGGATGTGTATCGGCTTCAAGAAGTTGAATAAGGACAGCTATCCCCTACCCAGAATTGATCAGTTGGTGGATGCAATCTCGGGCCACGACCTCCTCACTTTCATGGATGCCTTCTCCGGCTATAATCAAATCCGGATGGTACCAGAGGATGAAGAGAAAACTGCTTTTATTACTGACCGTGGTCTTTATTGTTACAGGGTCATGCCCTTTGGGCTTAAAAATGTGGGCGCAACCTATCAATGCCTGGTCAATGAGATCTTCAAGGAGCTGATCGGCCACAACATGGAAGTCTATGTGGATGATATGCTTGTTAAGAGCTGGACGTCATCCAGTCACATTACCGACCTTGAAGAAACCTTCAGCGTCCTTCGAAGATACAAGATGAAGCTGAACCCGACAAAATATGCCTTCGAAGTGACCTCTAGGAAATTCTTGGGGTTTATGGTCTTAAGGCAGGGAATCGAAGCTAATCTGGAGAAGATCCGGGCCATCCAGGAGATGATCGCCCTAAAATCGATAAAGAAAGTCCAGTGCCTGACCGAAAATGTGGTATCTTTAAACCATTTTGTCTTAAAGTCGGTCAAGTAGTGTATGCTCTTTTTCTAGGTCTTTAAGCAACCAAAGAACTTCTGCTGGACGGCAGAGTGCCAACAGGCATTTGAAGAACTCAAGAGCTACCTCGGTTCGTGCCCACTATTAACAAAGCCCGAACCTGGAGAAGAATTATTTCTATACTTGGTGGTCTCAGTTGTAGCTTTGGCGGCGGTCCTAGTTAAGGAAGAGGCAAAAGTGCAACAACCGATCTACTACATGAGCCGAGTCTTGAGGGATGCGGAGATCAGGTACACTAAATTAGAAAAATTAACTTACGCACTTCTGATTGCAGGCAGGAGACTTCGGCTCTACTTCCAAGGGCATACCATAACACTTCTCATTGATCAATCGATCAAGGCAGTTTTTCATCGAATAGATGCTTTTGGAAGAATTGCGAAGTGGGCTATTGAGCTAACGGAGTTCGACATCAATTATCAACCTCGGCCATCAATCAAGGCTCAGATATTGGCTGATTTTATAGTCGAATGCACGATTCCAGATGATGCCGAACCTGAGCGGAACGAGATCAGCATTTTGTGGTTGCAGCCGAGCTCCCTCGAAGAAAGAACAGACCTTCCCGAAGGTTTCTGGACCTTGTGAATGGCTCTTCCAATGCTTCCGATGCAGGTGCTGGATTGATCCTGGTCAATCCCGAAGGGGTCATCGCCGAGTATGCACCATGCTTTAAGTTTCCTGCAACAAACAATGGGATAGAATATGAAGCTCTGAGCAGCCGAGCTCCCTCGAAGAAAGAACAGACCTTCTCGAAGGTTTTTGGGCTTTATATGTAGATGACTCTTCTAATGCTTCTGGTGCAGGTGCTGGACCGATCTTGGTCAATTCCGAAAGGGTCATTGCCGAGTGTGCACTACGCTTTGAGTTTCCTGTAACAAACAATAGGACAGAATATGAAGCTTTAATAGCAGGGCTGAAGATAGCAAAAGAACTAGAGACAGACTGGCTCCAGGCTTATAGTGTCTTACAGTTAGTAGTGGGACTAGTCAATGGCAGTTATGAAGCTCGGGAGGAAAGTATGATAAAGTATCTTGGGAAAGTGAAGAGCCTGACCTCAGCCTTCAATGGCTTCGGCATTCAACAAATTCTAAGGGCAGAGAATACCAGAGTTGACCTTCCATCCAAGCTGGCTACACTTGCCCCAAACGAACTTCCTAAAGAAGTATACTTTGAAGTGTTGAAATGCCCGAGTATGGAAGAGCCACCGTCTATAATGCAGATCGACCTTGAGCCCTACTGGATCGACCCGTTGGTCGCTTATCTCAAAGATGGGATACTCCCCTAGGATCCGAAAGAAAGCTCGGAAGCTGAGAAATCAAGCCTCCCGATATATTCTATATGAGGGTAAGCTGTACAAGAGATCGTACTTCTTCCCACTTTTGAAATGTCTCCAACCTTCTGAAGTCGATTTTGCACTGTGGGAAGTGCATGAAGGAATCTGTGGGAGCCATCTGGGTGCCAGATCCCTATCTCACAAGCTGCTTCGACAAGGGTATTATTGGCCGACTATGCATCATAATTGTGTCGAGTATGTTAAAAGATGCGACCGCTGCCAAAGGAATGCGAGTATACAAAGACAGCTGGCCTCCGAGCTTATCCCACTAGGCGCATCTTGGCCATTTGCACAATAGGAGATGGATATACTCGGATCTTTCTCGATGGCATCCGAACAACGGAAGTTCCTCTTAGTTGCGATCGACTACTTCACCAAATGGGTCGAGGCCGAACGTCTAGCAAAAATCATTGAAGCCAAAGTATAGGACTTCGTCTGGAAGTCAATTGTTTGCAAATTTGGTCTGCCTCGGACCTTTATAACAGACAATGGACAGCAGTTCGCTGGGACGAAGTTTGCGGAGTTCTCTGAAGACTTGAACATCTCCCATAATTTCACATCGGTGATCCATCTGCAAGCAAATGGTGAAGCAGAAGTGACCAATAGGACCTTATTGCAGGGTATTAAGGCAAGGCTTGAAAGAGCAAGAGGAATTTGGGTGGACGAACTCTACCATGTACTTTGAGCGTATCGAACCACTCAAAGACTGTCAATTGGAGAAACTTCGTTCGCCTTGGCCTTCGGAACAGAGGCGGTTATCTCAGTTGAGCTCGAACTCTCGTCAGCACGAGTCGTGGCCTTCAATGAGCAACGCAATTTGCAAGACTTCAGAGCTAACCTTGACCTGTTGGAGGAAAAACGAGAGGCCCAAGTTCGGATGGCTTCTTACAGATGAAGGGTGGCCCGATACTACAACTTCAGAGTCAAGGACAAAATATTCAGAGTGGGGGACTTGGTACTTCGGTGAGCAGCTATTTCTCAGCCCCAGAACAAAAGAAAGCTCGCTCCAAATTGGGAAGGACCCTACGAAGTCAAGGAAGTCGTCCGGCCCGGGACATCACCTGAAGGAGCTCAAAGGAGCCGATCTACCCCAACCGTGGAACTCGGAAAACCTATGGATGTATTATCAATAATTTGGTTGCAATAAGATCCTTCTACTTTAATACCCCGATCCCTGTTATAAATTTGTAATGGCGAGAAACAACTTTCCGAACTTAGTTGCGCAACAAAAACAACCACGTTAGGAATAGGAGGAGAACCTCATCTTAACGTGAGCAAAGCCGAAGGCCTCATTAATCTAAGATGAGATGAGCGGAGAGGCCCTGTCAACGGCCCTGATGAGCTCCTATAGCTACGCTAGGAGCAGGAGGAGAATCTCGTCCTAACATGAGCGAAGCTGAAGGCCTTATTAATCTAGACGAGATGAGGGGAGAGGCTCTATCAATGGCCCTGATGTGCTCCTACAGTCATGTTAGGAACAGGAGAACCTCGTCCTTACGTGAGCAAAGTTGAAGGCCTCGTTAATCTAAGATGAGATGATGGGAGAGGCCCTGTCAACGGCCTTGATGCATCCCTACAGCCACACTAGGAATAGGAGGAGAATCTCGTCCTAACGTGAGCAAGGCCAAAGATCTTGTTAGACTAAGATGAGGCGAGGGGAGAAGCCCTGTCAATGGCCCTAACGTGCCCCTATGATCGCGCAAGGAATGGAAGAGAATCTCATCCTAACAGGAGCTAGACCAAGGCCTCGTTAATCTAAAATGACAAGAAGGAAAAAGCCCTACCGGCGACCCTTATGTGTATCCCCCTACGGCTACGTCAAATACGAAAAGAAGAATCCCACCTTAGTTCGAGAAAGGGACCCCCAGCTCGGCATCCACAACAAGCATCTCATTAGAAGACAAAACAAAAAAAACAAGGTGAAGAAAGCAGAGTCATTAACAAGCATTGAATTTGTATAAGAAAATGATGAAAGAGATACCATTTTATTGCAAATATAAGTTCACTACAAGCAAAATAAAGGTTGGCAAGACCGATTACATTGAAAGAAAGAAAAAAGGCCGAAGTCCTAGGATGGATCGGACTCAGATTTTGGGCTGTCGGCCCCAGCCATCACCAGGGCTTGCTTTAATTTAAGGATCTCCTCCTCGAGCTCTTTCTTTTGGTATAAGCCATATATATATATATATGCTGCTAATGTGTCCGAATTTGCCTTCAAGCTCTAGCTACTGCTTTCTTAGGACTTCGGACTCAGCCTCAGCATCCTTAACGACTTGCTGCTTGCACGATAGTTGGATCTTCAGCCGTTGAACCTCGGCCTTCTTCCTCCCAATCGCTTTCGAAAGCTCACTCTAGAGTCCTCGTCAAGGAGGCAACCTGCTCGGATCCCCTGCTCGTGCCGGATTGATGGCTGTCATCGAGTTGTTTTTGGACCCGGGTCATCTCGCTATTAGCAGCACGAAGCTTTTGCTCAAGCTTGGATATCCTCTCGCTCCAACCCAATCGATAGGTATCATAAGTGAGCTCGGCGTCATACAACTGCTTCTGAAGCGCGGAGAACTTCTTCGATCAATCCCACTCATATCGCGCCTTATCAGAAGACCACGGCGAACTCCCCTCAAATAGCTAAATCTTCTCTTTTACTGCCTGAAACTCGACTTCGAGGGAGCCGACCTTTGCTGTCAATGCCCAAGACTTATTGCTGGCACTTTTCTTGAGCTCTGCTAACTCCCTCTTGAAGCTACCCTTCTTGATGGCGAAGGTCGCGGAATCTTTCATATGCAGCTTACGAAGGCGAGTAACCTCAATTGTCGCCTCCGACACATTCTTTCTAGATTTTTGAAGTTCATCTTCAGCCTTTTTAATTTCTTTCTCAAGTGGTGAACTTCTTCAAATTTTTAACTATCGATTTTAAAGGAATTCCCTGAGGTAGCGGCTCGGCATCAATGGGGGACTGCATCCAACGCATGAAAAGCACTCTATTGATTAAAAGTTCTACTTTCATTGATTAAAATGTTTTCGAGTACAGGATAAAGCGAAAAAGGAAATACAACTAGTAAAGACCCCCGACCTCCAAAGAGGAAGCAGCAGAGAAGCTCGACACTCCAGGGGTAGCCACGGGCTCGGGAACGGGTTCGACCGGCGCTTCGGAGACAATCTCGGGCTCCTGCATGGGCTCGGGCACCTCGGCAGCAGGCTCGAAGACCACTTCGGCGGGGGAGGGGTCAGATGCAGCACTGGACAACCCTGCTTCTTCGTTGGGCTCCTCTTTCAGGAAGCTAAGATCAAGCTCGGGAAACCTTCGGGCCATCCTGCTTTCATAGAGTTCGAAGCCCTTTATGAACGTCTTCTGGCCGAATGCGATATTTAAGTCCTTCATTTCGGAGGAGGCCTTGAACTCCACGGCTCGGGCTGCTGCCTTCGAAACAGACTTCGATATTCTGACTTCCAGCTCGGCGATCTTGATCTTGGCTTCCTTCTTTTTCTCCTCCTCCAGGGTTAGTGCGGCCTTGAGCTTGGCTGAGACGAGCTCCTCCTTTCGAAGCGCTCCTCGGAGACTTGTTTTCCACCGCCTTCTCCTCCGCGAGGCGCTCAACCTCGGTAACCTTCCCCTGAAGGTAATCGATCTCAGCTCGAAGGTCCCCCTGGACCTTCAGCGCTTCCATCTGCTGGCAATTTGTCCTCTTGAGGTGGGCCAGTATGTGGTGGCCCGACTGCCATGGACGAGTCACGATAAGATAAAGGAAAGAAGGGAGAAAAATGAAAAAGAAGTATGGCAAGATGATTACCTTAAGAAAAGTTCCGAGAAACTTCCAGACGAACTGCGTCCGATCGCGGTTGACTAGGCGGTTCACCTCTTCGGGCAGGATGAACTTGTCGATCAGATCCCGATGATGTCCGGGTCGTCGAAGGGGTCCGCCCCCACATCGTCGCCGCTGCTGTTGCTTGATCCGCCCGGACGAGCCTTGCGGACCACCTTCACGACAGCGGCCTTCTTATCGTCTCCATCCCTTCTTTCCCTCTCAGTGGAGGGCTCCAACATCGGTCCTCCTGCAGGGAGGCTTGAGGATGTGGGAGGCTGAGAGCCCGCGCCTCCGACGTTGCCCTCGGTGATCGAAAGGACCTCGGCACCCGGAGCGACTTCGGGAGCGATCGCGGGGACACCCGAAACCTCGAAACTCGGGCTGTCGACCTTTGCCCTCTTCAAGCTCCCGCCTGGGGCCACCCTTTCCTCTTCTTTTGGGCATAAAGGCTCTTGGTGAGCCTCTCCACAGCATCAGTATCCATCTCTACAATAAAGGAAAAACAATGGTCAGCCAAGGTACATATGAAGCTTTATGAGAGTTCATATATATATTTATATACATGCATATAAACACATTTAATATCGGCGGGGTTAAGAGGACTCAGGCCAAGATTGAATAAGATCTGCTCCTTCAGAAGGTTGGGGAAGGAGAAGAGCTCGGTATGCCTTGAGCTTGTTAGAAGACTCGAGATCGATTTTATCTAAACTAGGGACTCGGCGGACTGACTTCCTAAGGAAGTCCCACGGAGGAAGGTCAAGCATTAAGGTTGGACATCAAACGTAGAAGTACTTCTCTTTCCAGTTATGAATGGAAGGAGCACCTTTCAGTAACCCCTTCTTATCGAACCGGGGGGAGAAGTACCACCAGTCCTTTGCGGAAGGATGGCGTTTGAAGGTGTAACAATTTCGAAAGAGTGAGATGGTTGGCCGGACTTCGGCCAGATGACAAAGAGAAAGAAAGCCAATTACGAACTGAAAGGAGTTCGGTACGATGGAAACAAAAGATATTCTAAAAGCAAAAAAGCGCGACGACGAAAGAAGGAAGTGGAAGTCGAAGCCTGGCACGCAAGGCTTCTAGGTATAGACAAAACCGATCGACTGGAGGCGAACTAGTGCGTTCGTTCGACCCAAGGAGCTCGAGGTCGTACTCGGGGGAATCCCATATTGGATGCGGATTAACGAAAGATCGTTCGGAGTCAAAATCGAAGAGGTGGTATCCAGAATAAAAGACTGGTGAGAGATGTTCCTAGGCTAAACCTCGGCCAGGGGTGCGGGATTTAAGAAGGCCGGTCCGGATGAGCTCCAAGAATCAGCGGAATGGGAGGTTTCGGAAGACACTCAAATCAAAATAAAATTCCCGGAAAACCCCCAAAGATCAAGGAAAAACGCACTGTAAAAGCTTCCACCAGAGAAACCGAAAGAGCAAGAAGAAAAAGATGCTAGAAAAATCGAAAATAGGTGATAAAAGGCTGACCTAAGTTGACTGAGAGGGGTAAAGAAATGATGGGTGCGACGAAAATTGAGCAGGGGAGCATCGGAAATCGGAGAGGATGCGGAGAAGAATCGGTGCTTTTGAGTAGGAAGAAGGCAAAGGCTCAGGAGGGAAGAAGACTCGGGTAAGAATGAATTCCGGAGGGGGGAGAAGGCCTTTAATAGCCAAGGAAAGCTCGAGACAGTTATGATCGTAGATCTTATTCGGCTGATCTGTGCGCGCTGTGTCCCACTCATCATGGCAGAGAAGTGGTGATAGGCAGGTACTTAATTGCACCGTACCTTGGGAAGAGTTTTGGCGGGAGGCTCAAAAAACATTTTTTCGGATCACCTCGTATTTATGAAATTTCGATGCCAACGTAGTAGACGCCAAGGCCTCCCATCCTGACGGGCGTGGGAGACTAAAAAGAACTTTGGCAGTTGCATCTGTACTCCCTTCGAATTTTGAACTCGGGAGTAGGGGGACTATTGTTGGGGATAAATCCGCTTCCGACGAAGTTCGGTTAAATATCTAGTCTCAGAGCGATCTCAGTCATCCCTATCATTGGATCTCTTTCAGATGAACTTGAACAGTGAGAGCGGCCTCCTGGGCAGTCTAGCTTGACCAGCTTGGGGGCCAGTCGAACTCCTAGACCTCTTCGCTAGTCGAACTCTTGTCAGACTTCTTCAGTCGGACTCCTTCAGCAGTCGAACTCCTATCGGAGTTCTCCTTCAATCGGACTCCTTCAGCGGTCGAACTCCTGCCGGACTTCTTCAGTCGGGTTTCTCTGCAGATTGGATCTCCTCCCGAACTTCGGTTACAGGCCTTCCACACTCTTTGTAGCCGGATTCCGCCAATCGATGAGAGGAATTCCTTTCGGTCGAGCCCCCTGCGGTCATCCGGAAGGACTTCATTATCTGTGCAAGTCCGGCTCCCAATACAATACAAGCCGACCTACATGCAGGCGACCCTAAAGGTGTCCGAACTTCTCTAGAACCGTCGTGACTTGAAGCTCTTCACCACCAGCGCAACTCCATCCGAACTCCGACCATTAATCCTCAACGGACATCACTCTCGACTTGCAAGTCGCTACAACGGACACCACTCTCCGTAACAAACTCCACGTGGCCTGAACAGTCCACTATCAGACGGTTACGACTGTCACCATCAGTTTGTTAGGGGCTCCGCTTATATAAGAGATCCTCCAGATATGCTTTCGGAAAAAAACTCTTGATTTCTTTCTAAAAAAGCTCGGCTAAAATCTCTCTGAGCACTCCATTTCTGTTGGCCGAAAGAGTTGACTTGATCATCAGAGGATCTTGTTGGAGCCATCATTTCCGACTCCGGACGAGACTTGTTTTGCAGGTCATCGGTGGCGACTTCATCTTTTCCGACTCTAGCCTCAATTCTGATGACAATCAGATTTCACACCAACAGCGACGATAGCAAATACGATGTAAAAAGAATTCTCGTCGATAATGGAAGTTCGACTAATGTATTGTTTTACTCGGCTTTCTCTCAAATGAAATTGACGATGGAACAACTCCGGAAAGTTTCCATTCCCTTAGTTGTATTTACAGGAGATGCCATCGATGTTGAAGGAGAAACAGACCTTCCGTTAACTGCGAGGATAGAATCTCGACAAAGTACTGTCATCTTGACTTTTATGGTCGTTAAAGTCTCGTCGGCATATAATGCCATACTCGAAAGATTGGGACTCAATGCCTTTAAGGCGATAGTGTCGACGTATCATTTATTAGTCTAATTTTCGACCAATGTCGGAGTTTGAGAGATGTGAGATGATCAACAGATTGCTCGACGTTGCCTCACAATTATAGCAAAGGAGAATAAGTCGGAAGGCTCTTCATCGCTAGAAGAAGTTGATCAGCGGGAAGATGAAAAGTGAGGAGAGCCGGCCGAACAGTTGGTCTCCATCCCGTTGCAAGAGAATGACCCGACTAAGCAAATTGGGTCACATCTTCAAGTAATGGAGCGTGAATAGCTGATTCGGTTGCTAAGAGTCAATGTCGATGTATTCGCTTGGTCGGTAACCGACATATCAGGCATACCTTCAGAAATAATCACTCATCGACTGAATGTCAACCCGAATGTCAAGTCGGTGAGACAAAAGAAGCGACCATTTGCCCTCGAGCGATAAAAGATCATCAACGAAGAGGTGGATAAACTTCTCGCCGTAGACTTCAATAGAGAAGCCCATTATCTCGATTGGCTTGCGAATATCGTCATGGTGAAAAAAGCCAACGGAAAATGACGCATCTGCATTGATTATATCAACTTAAATGAAGCATCCCAAAGGATAGTTTTTCACTCCCGAAGATCGATCAGTTAGTCGATGCAACAGCGGGACATCGACTCTTGAGCTTTATGGATGCTTTCACAGGCTACAACTAGATCCGAATGGCACCTGAGGACGAAGAACATATTGCCTTCATCACCGACAGAAATCTATTGCTATAAAGTCATGCCATTCGGACTAAAAATGCGGGAGCGACCTACCAACGGTTGGTTAACAAAGTTTTCAAGCCATAAATTTGGTGGAATATGGAAGTGTATGTCGACGATATGTTGGTAAAAAGCACTCAAAGTCAGGACCATGTCTGAGACTTAGAAGAGGCTTTCGACACAGTCCAATGACATCGAATGAAATTAAACCCGATCAAATGTGCCTTTGGAGTGACGGCCGGGAAGTTCCTTGGTTTCCGTGTTTCACATCGAGGAATCGAGGTAAATCTCGAAAAAATAAAGAAATTGTTGATATGAAACATCCAACCACGAAGGAGGTGCAACAGCTCAATGGAAGAATCGCTATGCTCAGCTGGTTTATTTCCAAGTCTGCCGAGAGATGTCTTCTTTTTTTCAAAACTCTATGGCAAACTAAAGACTTATGGACCGATGAATGCCGATGATCCTTCGAAGAACTAAAGAGATACTTGATGACTCCTCCATTACTTGTAAAGCCAATGGAAGGAGAACCTCTATATTTATATCTGGCCATGATTGACAAAGCCGTTAGTTCGATCTTGGTTAGAGAGGATGAAAGTCAGGTACAGCACCTCATCTACTATGCAAGCAAAGTGCTTCATAATGCCGAAACCCGATACTCGAAGGCGAAGAAGATGATCTATGCCTTGATCATTTCGACGCAACGACTTTGGCCCTACTTCCAAGCCCAAACGGTGCATGTTTTAACCGACCAACCATTGAAATCGATTCTACATCATCAGATACCTTAGGCAGAATGGCAAAATGGATGATAAAGCTCAGTGAATTCGACATTCAATATCGTCGTTGTCCATCGATGAAGGCCCAGGCTTTGGCCGATTTCGTTGTCGAGTGTACCATTTCGGACGACAAGTCCGACCAAAAAGAGGCAACTCGTGAGTCGGCAGTAAACATCCCTAAAATGGATCATAAGTCGGCTTGGGTGTTACATGTCGACGGGGCATTAAATGCCCTTGGAAGTGGCGCGAGACTCATTTTGGCGAATGCTGATGGAATAGTTATCGAGTACGCCCTCTGATTTAATTTCAAAGCTTCGAACAATCAAGCCGAGTACGAAGCTCTTTTTGTAGGCTTAAAAGTCGCTAGAGAGCTCGGTGTCAAAGAGCTAAAGACATTCATCAACTCTCAACTCATCGCGGGACAAGACAAAAGTGACTTTGAAGCTTGCAATCTGACGATGCAAAAGTATTTAAAGAAAGCAAAAGACCAAACTTCTACCTTCAAGTACTTCGACATCTCGCATATTCCCAGAATGGAGAATGCTTGGGCTGATGCACTTTCTCGACTTGCCGTCACTGCCCCTAACGAACTTGGCCGGAGGTACATTGAATATCTTGATGCCCCAAGTATCGAAAAGGTGGAAGAAGTATTATAGATCGATGTTGAGCCGAATTGGATGGATCCGATTGTCAAATACCTAACTGAAGGAACCTACCCGATAATCCATCAGAAGCAAACCGCTTAAGATGGATAGCCTCACAGTACGTTATGATGGACGGATGACTCTACAAGCGATCTTTCTCCCTTCCACTATTGAAGTGCCCGAGACCTACCGATGCCGACTATGCGCTTCGGAAAGTTTACGAAGGGATCTGTGGGAACCACTTGGGAGGTAAATTCCTCGCCTATAAGATTCTTTGACAAGGATAGTATTGGCCAACAATGTGGAAGGATGCAACTGAGTTCGTCTGAAGGTGCGAGCCATGCCAACGACATGCCAACATCCAACGTCATCTGGCGACGCAACTGACATCGATCATAGCTTTATGGCTGTTTGTGCAGTGGGGGATCGATATACTTGGTCTTTTACCTCCGGCATCTGGACAAAGGAAATTTTTGGTCGTCGCCGTCGACTACTTTACAAAATGGGTGGAAGCTGAACTTTTGATGCAAATTACAGAAAGCAAGATGGAAGACTTCGTTCGAAAATCTATCGTTTACAGATTCAGGCTCCCGCATAAATCATAACCGACAATGGCCGACAGCTCGACAATTAGAACTTCAAACACTTTTGTGCGACATACTACATCGCACACAAGCTGACGTCCGTCGGCCATCCATAGTTAAATGGGGAAGCAGAAGTTATGAACCTCCCTTTAACCTTGCTTACGGAATGGAGGCAGTGATCCTGTCGAAATCGGATTACCATCAATGAGAGTGGAAAAGTATGACGAATCAAGTAATTTGGATCGTAGAAGGACAGACTTGGACCTGCTACTAGAAGTTCGGCAACAAGCTCAACTCAGAATGGTTGTTTATCAACAGCGAGTTGCAAGATACTACAATAGAAGGTCAAACCAAAAGAAATCCGTCCAGGAGACTTAGTCCTGTGGAAGGTCGAAGTATCCAAACCGTTGGACCAAGGAAAGCTCTCCCAAAATTGGGAAGGGCTCTACCGAGTGATGGAAACCCTTCGATCCAGAGTATATCGATTCGAAACACTCGACAGAGTTGAAGTTCCTCGAACGTGGAATGCTGACAATCTTAAAGTGTATTATCAATGAAATTAGCTTCGTGTACCTTAAACAAACGCAAGAAATAAAGCTTTTGTAAAGTCTTCCGTGAAGATGTTGTCGTATCGGTCGGTTGAATACTAGACAAATGGACTGGATGAGAGCTGGCACAAAGTCAAATGCAATGAAGGAAAACCCGACCGATTGACTGTCGGCTGAGCATTGCAACTAATCGACTATTGGTATATTACAGTCGGCAGGATTCAACAACCAGCCAATAAAAGGCGATCCTCAATCGATACTTCGATGACCCACGGTTGGATATCTCAAACGATCAATCTGGTCGGCTTCTCGCAATAGAGCAACCGACAGACTGGCTGACAGTCACCGCTGATGCATAACTTCCTTAAGAAATGACAAAGAGAAGAAAAGCGTCAAACTATTGGTTGTGAACTAGTTGGCTTTCCCCGACTAGTAAAGAACACAACCCATGTCGGTTTGGTGATGACCGAATCGAAGGACGTTTGGCTTACACCCGACCGTCATACACTTCTGAAAATCGATAAGTGTTGGACGGAAAAAACCGACCAAAAGTCGGTTAGAAATTGATTCATGGTTGGATTACATCTGATCATCAAACACTTGAAAGGATCTGATTAATTATGAGTTGGTAAAAAATTGACTAATAGTCAGTTAGAAATCGGCTCAGGGTTGGCTTACCCCCGACCTATAAATGTCTCAAAAAGTGACTAAGTGCCAGCTTAAGTTGGTTTAAAAGCTAGTAGATGGTTAAAATAAAACAGACAGACAAACAGTCAACAATCGATCAACCAAAGTATTTGCAGTTATGACGTAAGACAAATTTGCATAATAGAAGACATGCAAACAAAGTTTTTTCATTACCGTAAAAAGAAGGTTACAAACTTTTTGTCCTTACAAAATTTGAGTTACAAGTTTCAAAAAAAAAAAAGATAAAGTACAAGTTTACTCGACGACCGGCTACTCCGAAGGTTGATTGGGAATAACTTCAATTGGCGTGGCGTCCGTCGACAGAACTACGTCAGTCGAAGTAGCTTCTTGGCTCTCCAATGGAGCTTTAGTGACCGATTGGGGAGCTGATGTACCTTTGGGAGTTGTAGTAGCAGCCAACTCAGTTGGAACTAATGCGGTGGCGGGAGCACCATCATTCGTCGGGCTTGTGCATGATCCATCGTCTCCTCCCTCTTCCTCTTCTTCAGCACCAGTGATGATGATGCTGCTGAGGTCAAGGTTAGGAAAGAGCTGCTGAACAGCATCCTAACCATCGTCGAACCCGATCCAATAGGAAGCTTCACTTCCTTGAAGGATCAGAGTCTTCAAGTTGGACGAGGCCTTGAACTCCACGACACCCAGCTCTTTCGCCCGATTGAGATCCTGCCGCAGAACTTGGATCTCCGCCTTGGCCGAAGACGCTTCCCCCTCGAGAGACTGCCATTTCCAACAGCAGTCCTCCACCTCCTTGGCCTAGTTGTCACAATCCTTCTTCAGCTTATTCATCGTGTGTTTCTTCTTTTATGCGCAGCTCTTCTGGGCCTTTACTTCCTCCTAGGCCAACTTAAGGTTGGACAGAACTAACTCATGTTCGGATCTGGTCGACTCAAGTTCGACCTCGAGATGAGAAACCTCATCGAATAGAGTGTTCTCTCGGGCAGCGGCGTCCCTCTGCAATTGCTCCAGTCGACGGACCGTTGAATCATGTTCGGCGTTTGTGGCCGACACGGAGTCGGAATACGCATGCCGAAGATCAGCCATTTTACGACAGGCCGTCTCAAGTTCGGCCATATCGTGAGCCCACTGTTCAAAGAAGATAAAAAAAGTTAGTCAAAAAAAAAGGAGGGGGAGAAAGGCAAAATGAATAGCCGACTTACCCCAATGAAGGTTGGATAGAATAAGCCGAATAATTCGGCTAAAGTTCGACTCGACTCTCGATCGGTTGGGAGAAGAATAGCGTGGACCAAGCTCCTTGCTAACTGAGGGTCAGAAAGAGCCGACTCCCCTTCTGGGATCCGAACGTCGATTCGTTCGAAGTCCGTATATCCATGGCTGGAAGCATCACTCCCAGCCGGTGCAGAAGAAATCGGCGCCTTCCCTTCCCTTTTGGCGGACGATTGTTTGGGAGGTGCCGACATCCACTCAGGTGTGGATGGAGATGGCAAACGCCCCTGACGAACCAAAGTTGGTCGCGGAGTGGGCGCAACAACAGTCGGCTGAGCTCCCGACACAGGAGCAATAGCCGGTACGTCGATGACGACGACGTCTTCCTCCGATCGTGTGACGGCTGGAGGGACTTCAGAAGATGCAGCAGCCACCGGAGCATGTAAGGCGATGACAGGAGGTGCTGTTGGTGGAGCATCGATAGAATCGGGGGCAACCGAAGGACCAACTGCCCGACTTTTCTTCGGTGCACGTGATGAACCGACGCCAGGTGCCACCCTCTTTCGAGTGGCAAACTGGCGGACTTCGTCCGCAGAGATTTCGAGAGGAGGATGCATTCTTACAAAATCGAACAATAAGATCAGGTTAATATCGGAAACCGACCGAAGGAAAGAAAATCCGAAACTACAGACACAATATGTACCTATGGATGGCGTCGGACCAAGTTCGACATTGTGTAGGCTGCTTCGGTAATCAAATGTTTTTGTGGGGGAACCTCCATATCTTTCAGCTTAAGGAAATCCTCCCGATCTGCCAGATCTACTCGATTGTTTTCGTTCGGAAGGACATTCGGCTCTCCCCGCACCAACGGAAAACCCCAAGGAGTAGGGGGAGAAACAAAAAAGAATTGGGTCTTCCAATCATGGATAGACGATGGAAGATCGGTGATAAAAGAAAGTCTCCTTCTCAGGGCAAAGTACCACCATCCGTTGGCCTTCGGATGGGGTCGGAGGGCAAAGAGAGGTTTGAACAAAGAAAGGCGAGGGATTGTTGGGATTAACCAACACAACAGAGCAAAAGTTATCAAAAGCCGAATGAAATTCGGTGCTAACTAGGCCAGACACATTCGATAATAGTCAAAAATAATCCGAAGGAACTCCGGAACAGAGAACCTAAGGCTCGACCTAAGATTCTCTAAATAAAATGCAATAAAACTCGACAGAGGTGAAATCACTTGACCGTCGGGACCTGGAGCCAACAACTGAAAATCCTTCAGGATTCGATATTGATCCCGAAGTCGCTCCACAATCGACGTTGTCAGTGTGGAAGCTTCGGCCACTGATCCCAGCGACGAACTACTACGACTAGCCATGCATGCAACTCAACAAAATAAAATAACAGAGAAAGACGAAAAAGTTGTCAGAAGGAAGGTTCAAACCTTGAACCTGAGAACTAAAAGATGAAAGAACAAGTAGACTTCTAAAGAGCTACTATTGTTGAAAGCGATAGAAGAAAAACCTTGGGGGGTCCAGTATATATAAGATCCACCGACGGTCGAGATGCACTGAAGCCTCACCAGATGTTGACACGTGTCGGCTGAAGACCGACCGAACGTCAAATCCCTCGAGCCCTATGAACGTGCGACTGCTGATGGCGACCTTTGAGATCCCCGAAGCACCGGACAACAACCTTATCGAACGTCGTGGAGATCATTAATGGCAAGCGATGGAACAAAATTTGAGGCAACGCCACGTGCTAACCTCCTACATTTGGTGCATCGGGACAAAATGTGAAATCATTGCACCAAACTTGGGCGTGGGGGGCAACTATTGGAGCTGTAAACCTGCCGCTTGACTCATTAGCCTGTAACTGACTGACCGTCGGCCATCGATGGTCATTCACCAATTGAAGATCAACGATGGGAAAGGCCCGCCGAAGAATCAATGCGTAATGGTCTACCGACTGTCCCGTCGATGCAGCGACGAAAGTGCCGATACATTGCCATCCGATGAATGTTCGGGCCGACGGACGACGGCCAAATTATTTCTTCTGGCCGATTGTCGATGGGTCTCAAACCTTCTGACCGACTGTCGATCGGCTATCAAGTTATCCGACCAACTGACGATCGATCGGCATAGAATCAACTGGCTGATTGGTGGGAGCTCTCCAAATAACTTATCCGATTCCTAATCGGTCTTATAAAACTGCTCCCGAAAAGAGCGGACGATTAGTGGATAGTTTTGACTACCTATCCACGATAACACTACATCGGAAAAAGAGGGACCCATGTGCTCTACAATTATCACTCCAACACCTATAAAAAGGTGGTGAACTAGCAAGTTTAAGGGGAGAGGCGAGATCTTCTTGAAAGCAAACTCTATTTCCTTGCTTCTTGCTTTCCTATTTGACCAGTCCATCTCACTAACTTAAGCATTAGAGAGGGTTTTCATCAGAGCCAACTCCGATCAGTGTGGATTTTCTTTTGCAGGTTTCTCAACGTTTGTTCACAGGCGCAGGTGGATTGGCCGTAACAGTAAACATTAATGTTTAATTCATTTTCATGTATATTGTGAAGAATATCTTTACACATTTTGTTAGTGCTTTAGTTCATTAATGGAACTTTTTTTATGTGGCGCCATGTAATATGCCTTTAGTTATGAAGGTTGCAAAATTTGCAGTAGTAACATTTAGTTATAATCTATATTTTCCAGTCACCACAAATCAGGTTATCATGTTAACTTATTGTACTTTAAGCAACTTATAAATATTCAATGCAATTGCTGTCTCCTTAGGATCCGTTTACAGAATAGTAAAATAAATGTTTAGATGTAGAAATACTAATTGTTGCTTCCACATTTTCCATATCTTAGTTTTTTCATGTTGCTTAAGACTTTTAGCATCCTGTGCCATGAGATTGGAGGGATTTTGTATAAGTGGTACACAAGTGAACAAATAATGAAGATCAACATAGCTGAAGCAATGAAATCTATGCTATATTAGGGACATAGTCTTGAATTTTAGATATATTTTAGAAATATCTCTAAATTAACTTCCATTCCTAGAATGCTCCATAAATGGCCTCTAGTCGTTGCATAGATTTTCACCTTCTGGATATTTTTCACATAGGATGGTGTACAGCTTCATTACTACCTGAAAAATTGATAAAAGTAATCTTTTATATCCCCCTCTGACATATCTCCCTTACCCGCAATCTCTCATTAGGTCATGTTGCCCAGGTAGACAACCCAAGGGGGGGTGAATTGGGTTTTCAAAAATTTAAAGTAGATATGTATGGTAAAAACATTTGAAGCCTATGTGAATAACAGACACAAGCAATAGCACGCACCCAAATAAGAGAATTTTATAGTGGTTTGGTGCACTCCCAGCACCTACATCCACTCCTTAAGTAAGACTCTTGGGAATTCCACTATAATTTCGCAAGATTATAGCCGAATAGTTTTTCTGGGCTCACTATCCAAAAATCCAGTTGGTTTTTTCCTTAGGTTCACGAACCACAATCCTTACAAAGATCAGACAAATCAAATCGAGACAAACAATGAGGAAAAAACCTCAAAATCCAAGTTCCAGCCCCTGCTGAAACTAAGTACACGGAAAGAGAGAGATTTTACCATAAAGAATGTTTCTTTGAATAAGCAGAAAGGTTGTTGTTGTAGTTCGTTGGAAGCCTCCTTGAATGCTTGGAGTTATTGCACTTGAGGGCTTTTCAATGTTTGAGAGAACTGTTTGATTGGAGATTTGTGTATTCGTTGAAAAACAAGGCATGCATTCCTCTCTCGTTTTTCTTAGGTCTTTGGAAAATACATCTTTCTTTTATATCTGGTGCATTTTCTCTCTTCTAGTGATGATTGAAGTTCAGAAAAAGTGAAATCTGACTGTTGGAGAGCAGCAACTAGCCATTAGAGCCGAGAAAATTCGACCTGGAATGCCCCGTTAAAAGACTATCGCCGTGTCTCGAGACCTCTCGGTTTGATTCGGAGAGCTCTCACCTTTAGTCACTCGAAAAAACTTTCTGGAAAAATTAACTTGTCTGAGACTGAGAGCTCTCGGTTTTGAATAAGAGCTCTTGTCGGAACCATGAGATCTTTCGAGAATACTGCGAGACCTCTTGCTCTCAGGGCATAGAAACTGTGTTTCCGTCTTCTGAGACTGAGAGCTCTCGAGATTCACTCGAGACCTCTTGAAACCGTGCCAGAAGCTCATCTGGGGGTGTCAGTCCTCATGAGAGCTCAAAAAAATTTCGAGACATCTCGAAAATTGCTCCAAGGCTATTTTGAGGGATTTTTGCACCAATCAAGAGGATTTGATTTTCATTTGAATTGAGCTTTGTGTCATTCTCATTTTAGTCAAAGAGCTCTCTTTCTTTTGACATTAGAATACTTAAAATAAAATATATTAGTAGTCATTTGCTTTAATATTTGGTCATCATCAAAATCACTTGGGGGGTTCAACAATCTCTCCCTTTTTGATGGTGACAAAACATCAAGCAAGTCATAAAAAGAGTGTAAGCAATACGTATATCATGAATTAATGAATGAGAGTATGCGAAATTTTTTTGTGCTAAAGCTCCCCCTTAATGTATGCTCTTTTGAATTGTATAGGATTAAATAATGTTCTTTCTTTTTGTGAGAGTATGCGAAATTTTTTATGCTAAAGCTCCCCTTTAATGTATGCTCTTTTGAATTATATAGGATTAAATAATGTTCTTTCTTTTTGTGTTTATACATTTGCATGTTTCTTCCTTATACTTTTTCTCTTAATTTTTCTCCCCTTTTTTGTCAGCATAAAAATCACAAAATTGAGATAATCATGATTGAGAAAGTCAGACTTTTTGGCAAAGAAGGCAAGAACATAATAAAAAGATTGATTCCATTACAAGAGATTGAAAGTACAATGATAAAGATTCATATTGGTTTACAAAATGTGGATCCATACCAACATACTCAAAAGTATACTTAGCAACAAACAAAAAACATAGGAGAAACTAGACCTATTCCTCATCAGAGAGAAACTCTATGATTGGTTCAGAGGAAGATTTAGGTCTAGAAGAGGATAAGTGAGGTGCAGGTCTAGGAGATGGTGAGGGTCTAAAAGTAGATGGAGTTTGAGAACCAAGGCTGCTAAGTCGATTCATAATCTGCCGCAATGATGAAATAAGGACTTCAGTCGTGGTGCACTGAATGGTGATGTTCTCCTCTAGTCTTTGTGCAATTCTAGCAGTCTCGGATAGAAGACGTTCAATCTGAGTTGACAACCTATGTTACTCCAAAATTTCAAGCCTTTGAGATAATCCACTAAGTTGTTGGCTAAGCATTTCAATCTAACCTTTAGAGGTTATTTTTTGTTCTTCAATGCTCACCAACAGTTGATGCCTTACACTGGAGAGAAGATCAATGAACCTTTCAGATACTTTTTGAACTACTTCCTCTACCACCTTTTCAATTAAATTTTCTTGATTAAAAGCAAAGGGAGGTGCTGGAGCATGACTAGGAGGCCCTTATGGAGTATGCGGAGACCCTAGTGTAGTGAATGAAGGTCCAGCAGCAGAGGGTGATGATGGAGGGGGTGGAGATCTGTGCTCTTCTGGCTCATTTGTAGAGCAACATGTTCATCTGCCCTTATTCGTCATCTTTTTTTATAAATTTCATTATGTTCAAAGTTTCCTCATTTTTGTAGTCGGTGTGTGCCAACTTTTTAAAGTCTTCACCTTCTAGATTAACGTGAAAATCCTTGAAAATTAGAGTGAAGATCATCCCGTAGGGCAGATGGGCTTTGCTTTTGTTGGCTGTCCTTTAACTGTTGAAGCATTAGAGATTCATGGGTGTTTCAGTTACCATAAAGAACATAACAGCCAGTTCTTTCTTCCCAACCCAATCATGTCTTCCTATCTTTAGGAAAATTATGTGGCTCACAAAGCATTGTAGTAATCTCATTTCTATTGAGAGATGATGTGAGATCAATTGTTGATTTTCATCAACATTTTTCCTTTCTAAAATGCATTTTAGAGCTTCAATTTTATCAATCAAATTCAGATTGCTTGCTTCTGACCTAGGTACTTCCAGGAGTTGTCCTATTTTTCTTTCGTCCAAAGAGATATGTATTCCTTTAACAACAGACTCTATGTTTGACCCATGCTCAAAGCTAATATTCTCAAAGAACTCTCTAATTAAATCCGGATAGACATTTACCTCAAGAGTACACAGCTTCTCCCATCCTTGCTGCCTGATCCACGACCCAATATAGAAATGTTCCCTATCTAGGTATTCAATGTCGACACGTTGGCCCGTTGGAATAGTCCTTGTGGCGACGAAGAGATGAGCACGAGAAGAAGTGGCGGACGGAGATGCTTGGGCCATGTCCCGCTGCCACTTAGCCTTAGCTTCGATCGAAGGAGTGACGGATGATCTTTGTGCGGCGAGGGTTCTCTTCTTTGGAGCCATTGGAGTCTTGGATTTGGATGGAATGGGCAAAGGAAAAGTGATTCAGAAGGTTTCGAGGAGGGGATGGGAGTTTGGGAGAGTTTGGAGGAGAGGTCTCGAAAAAATGAAACGAACAAATGAAATAGGGGACCTCTTGGAAGTCTGATTAAAAAAGGGCCCTGCGAGAATCGAGAGCTTTCGTCTTGAAGACGAGACATCTCGAGAAATTCGAGAGCTCTCGCATTTAACGCGAGAGGTCTTAGAACCCATCCGAGAGGTCTCGTGAGTAAGCCGAGACTTCTTGAGCACAGAGAGAAGAAATCATAATAAAAAAGGGAATTTCAAGCTGACTTTTCTCGATTTTTCAAGATTGAATTAGAGGTGTTTAGGATGATAGAAAGAGACAAAAAACAATCCAAAAGCTTCAAGATTAAACATTTTTATAGAGGATCACATATACCAAGTTCTCTCCGGATTTTTGAGAATCTATCTTCATTTAGTGGTTTTGTAAAAATGTCAGCAAGTTGATTTTTACTTGATACAAATTCTAGCTCAATGTTATTATTTTGAATATGGTCTCTTATGAAGTGATGTCTAATTTCAATGTGTTTGGTTCTTGAATGTTGAATAGGATTTTTTGTCAAGTTTATGGCACTAGTGTTATCACACCTAATAGGTATCTTGTTTTGCTTAATTTCAAAGTCTTCGAGTTGTTGCTTGATCCATAATATTTGAGCACAGCAATTCCCCATAGCAATATATTCGGCCTTGGCCATTGATAGTGTTACAGAGTTTTGCTTCTTGCTATACCAAGAAATCAAGTTCAATCCTAAAAATTGGCAGGTGCCACTGATACTCTTTCTATCAATTCTACATCCTCCATAGTCTGCATCAGTGTATCCTATCAAAATTTAATGGATGATTGTTTTGAGTACCAAAGTCCTAAGTTGTGTGTAGATTAAATATCTAAAAATTCTCTTGACAGCTAGTAAATGAGATTCTTTAGGGTTAGATTGAAATCTAGCACACATGCAAACACTAAACAATATATCAGGTCTACTTGCAGTTAAATAAAGTAGGGATCCAATCATACCTCTGTAGAGCTTTTCATTTACGGTTTTATCATTTTCATCTTTGTCGAGTTTGCTTAAGGGGCTCATTGGTGTGCCGATCTCTTTTCCATTTGCCATGCCAAACTTTCTTAGCATTTTCTTGATGTACTTGGTTTGGCTAATGAAAATACTTTTCTTTGATTATTTGATTTGCAGTCTAAGGAAGAAGTTCAGCTCCTCCATTATGCTCATTTCGAATTCATCCTGCATCAACTTTGCAAACTCTTGATAGAGAATTTCATTAGTAGCTCCGAATATGATGTCATCCACATATATTTGAATTACAAGAAGATCATCATTTTTCTTTTTCAAAAAAGTGTGGTATCTACACTTCCTTTAATAAAATTATTTTAAATTATTTTGTAATAAAAATTTTCTCAATCTCTCGTACCATGCTTTAGGTGCTTGTTTAAGTCCATAAAGTGCTTTATTTAATTTGTACACATGGTTAGGAAGTGAGTGATTTTCAAAGCCAGATGGTTGTTCTACAAATACTTTTTCAGCAATATAACCATTCAAGAAGGCATTTTTCACATCCATTTGAAATAATTTGAAGTTCATGTAGCAAGCAAAAGCAAGTAACAATCTAATAGCCTCTAATCGTGCTATAGGAGCATATGTTTCATCAAAGTCAATCCCTTCTTGATTATATCCCTTAGCAACTAGTCTAGCTTTATTTCTTACAACATTACCATGTTCATCTAATTTGTTCCTAAATACTCATTTTGTGCCAATTATAGAATGGTTAAGGGGTCTGTTTACAAGAGTCCATACATTGTTTCTTTCAAATTGGTTTAGTTCATCTTGCATGGCTAGCATCCAATTCGAGTCTTTCTCAGTTTTTTCTATGTTTTTAGGTTCTATTTGTAAAACAAATGCAAGATACTCAAATGTATCTTTAAAAGAAGATCTAGTTCTTATCCCTTGTGAAGGATCACCTAAAATCAATTCTCTTGGGTGATTATGTGCATACCTTCACTCCTTGGGTAGATCTCTATGATAATTAGATGCTTCATTCTCACCATTCTTATCTTGTTCAATGATTGTTGTAAATTTACCTTTGTCATGAATGTTATTATCCCTCAAGTTTAGCTCCTTCATTCCATCTTCGAGAATTCCTGTGTCATCATTAAAAACATCTTCCTTTCTCGAAGATTGATTGTTAGCTTCATAAAAAATGGCATGTATTGATTCTTCAACAACTAAAGAGTGTTTGTTGAAGACTCTATATGCTTTGCTAGATGTAGAGTATCCAAGAAAGATACTCTCATCTGCCTTAGCATCAAATTTACCTAGATTATTTTTATCATTATTATGAATGAAACATTTGCAACCAAAAATATGAAAATAATTAATATTAGGTCTTTTTCCTTTCTAAAGCTCATAGGGGGTTTTCTTTAGGATTGGGCAAATAGAAACTCTATTTAGGATGTAACATGCTGTGTTAATGACTTCAGCCCAAAAGTATTTGGGTAGATTTTCTTCACACAACATTGTACGGGCCATATCAACTAAGGTTTTATTTTTTCTTTCAACAACTCCATTTTGTTGAGGGATTCCAGGTGTAGAAAAATTGTGTTCTATGTCATGTTCATTGCAAAATTCTTTAAAATGTTTGTTTTCAAATTCTATGCCATGATCACTACGGATGCATACCACAGTTGAATTTTTTTCATTTGTTATCTTCTTATAAAACTTTGAAAACATTGAAAATGCTTTATCTTTGTAGGCTAAAAACAAAACCCAAGTGAAATGAGAGTAGTCATCAACAATGACAAGACCAAACTTCTTTCCTCCTAGGCTTGTGGTCCTAGTAGGTCCAAACAAATCTATATGTATTAATTCAAGAGGCCTAGAAGTTGAAATCATATTTTTAGATTTAAAACTCCTAGTTTGTTTTTCAAATTAGCAAGGATCACAAATATGATCAACTTTAAAATTTAGTTTTGGTAGCCCTTTAACTAAGTCTTTATTAAGCAATTTATATAGAGTATGTATGCTAGCATGACCTAACCTACGGTGCCAAAGCCAACTAGTTTTTTTGATGTTAGCATTCATTGCAACTAGGCATTGGCCACTCTTCATGGCAATTTCATCAAGGTTCACCATGTAGATGTTGCCACGCCTAAATTCAATGCATTTTAAACTATCATCCAAGGAACTAGATACTTTGCACAAAGAAGATTCAAAGGAAACTTTAAAATCTTTATCACATAGTTGACTAATACTAAGCAAGTTATGTTTTAAATTATCAATTAATAATACATTATTTATAAAGGTGGAAGGGGTAATCTGAATTTTATCATAGCCAATTATTTTGCCTTTGCCGTTGTGACCAAAGATGACTACTCCCCCTTCCTTCCTAGGATGACAAATTGGTCCTTATCACCTGATATATGCCTTGAGCAGCTGCCAAGTACCACTCTCGTTTGGATCCTTGGGCTGTAAGGCATTCCTGCACAAATAATCAAGTGATAGTTTTAGGTACCCAAGTCTTCTTGGGTCCTTTTGGGTTAGTAGTCATGGTTTCTTTTGGAATCTAAATTTTTTTAACTTATTTTTTTACTGAATTTTCTAGTATTACACTCAAATGCTTTATGTCTTACTTTTCTGCATCTAAAGCAAGTGATATGTAAAGTGCTAATTGATATGGGTGTAGTAAAAAAATTCTTTAAAAACTTAGTTTTGTCTTTAGGTTTATATCCTAGTCCGATTTTATCATAAACTTCTCTTTGATTATTTCAAATCATTTGCAATTTTTCAAAACTACAAGTAAATTTATCAACTAAAGATTTTAATTTATTCAATTCATCCTTTAGGATTTTGTTTTCTTCTTTTAACTTATTGTGGTTACTAATTACCTCTTCCTTTTCTTTTAAAAGAGTTTGAATCATTTTCTTAAGATTTTCATCATTCTCCTAACTGGTGGATAGATCATCTTCTTCTTCAGCTGTCATGAATTTCAGTGCTATTGTTTTCTTTTTCTTGTTGTCCTCTTTATAGTGCCGACTCATGGCAAGCTCATGTATCATCGGGGATCCAATGAGCTCCTTTAGAGGTAGGGTGTTCAGATCCTTTGCCTCCTGGATGGCTATCATCTTGGTTTCCCATGTCCTATGCAAAGATCTGAAATCTTTCTTACCAATTCACTATTAGTGTAAACTTTTCCTAAGCTTTTCAAACCATTTATAATATCAGTAAATTTTGTGTACATGCTAGTGATAGATTCCGCGGGATTCATTTTAAATAATTCATATTGGTGAACTAGCATGTTAATCTTTGTTTCTTTTACTTGATTTGTCCCTTCATGTGTGACCTCAAGTCTATCCCAAATTTTCTTAGCTGAATTGCAAGTGGAAATTCGGTTAAACTCATTTGCATCAAGGGCACAGTAGAGTACATTCATTGCCTTGGCATTTAATTGGATAAGTTTCTTGTCTGTCTTATCCCAATCCTTCTCTGGCTTAGGAGAGGATGTGCCATTGACAATGATTGTAAGTGTGTGTGGGCCATTGACAACCACATTTCATATGTCATAGTCAAGGGCTTGAATAAAAATGCGCATGCAAGCTTTTCAATAGGTATAGTTGGACCCATTGAAAAGAGGTGGCCTATTTGTGGATTGCCCTTCGGCAAGTGAACCTTCTAGTTGGGTTGACATGATCGTTGTCTCTAGTTGATGAAATCAATAATTAGTAGAGAACCAAGGCTTTGATACCAATTATTGCCTAGGTAGACAATCCAAGAGGGGGCGTTAATTGGGTTTTCAAAAATTTAAAGCAGATGTGCGGTGAAA
Organism: Cocos nucifera; assembly: GCA_006176705.1. Classification (NCBI taxonomy): domain Eukaryota; kingdom Viridiplantae; phylum Streptophyta; class Magnoliopsida; order Arecales; family Arecaceae; genus Cocos; species Cocos nucifera. The sequence goes on along the minus strand of QRFJ01002831.1, from coordinate 215,655 downwards.
ATGTTTGAAGCCTATGTGAATCAGATGAGAGAGCAAATAATAGACACAAGCAATAGCACGCACCTAAACAAGAGAATTTTATAGTGGTTCGGTGCACTTCCAGCACCTACGTCCACTCCCCAAGCAAGACTCTTGGGAATTTCACTATAATCCTACAAGATTACAGTCGGATAGTTTTTTCAGGTTTACTATCCAAAAACCTAGTTGGTTTTTCCCTTAGGTTCACCAACTACAATCCTTATAAAGATCAGACAAATCAAACTGAGACAAACAATGGGGAGAAAAATTCCAAAACTCAAGTTCCAGCCCTTGCTGAAACCAAGTACAGGGAAAAAGAGAGATTTTACAACAAAGAATGCTCCTTTGAATGAGCAGAAAGGTTGTCGTTGCAGTTCATTGGAAGCCTCCTTGAATGCTTGGAGTTATTGCACTTGAGGGCTTTTCAATGCTTGAGAGAATTGTTTGATTGGAGATTTATGTATTCGTTGAAAAACAGGGCGTGCGTTCCTTTCTCTCATTTTTCTTAGGTCTTTCGAAAATACATCTTCCTTTTATATCTGGTGCATTCCCTCTCTTTTGGTGATGATTGGAGTTCAGAAAAAGTGAAATCCGATCGTTGGAGAGCAGCAACTAGCCATTGGAGCCGAGAAAATCCAATCTGGAATGTCCCGTCAAAAGGCTGTTGCTGTGTCTCAAGACCTCTCGGTTTATCTCGAGACGTTTTGCTAGGTTACGAGGCCTCTCGGTTTGATTAGGAGAGCTCTCGCCTTCAGTCGCTCGAAAAAACAGCTTTTGAAAAAATTAACTCGCTTGAGATCGAGAGCTCTTGGTTTTGAACGAGAGCTCTCGCTGGAACCACGAGACCTCTCGAGAATACTGCGAGACCTCTTTCTCTTAGGGCGTAGAAACTGTGTTTTTGTCTCCTGAGAGCTCTCGAGATTCACTCGAGACCTCTCGAAACCATGCTAGAAGCCATCTGGGCATGCCAGTCCTCACGAGAGCTCTCGAAAAAATTTCGAGATGTCTCGAAAACTGCTCCAAGGCTATTTTGAGGGATTTTTTGCACCAATCAAGAGGATTTGATTTTCATTTTAATTGAGCTTCGTATCATTCTCATTTTGATCAAAGAGCTCTCTTTCTTCTGATATTAGAACACTTAAAATAAAATATATTAGTAGTCATTTGTTTTAATGTTTGGTCATCATCAAAATCATTTAGGGGGGTCAACAGGTCAGTTCAGTGAACTCATTCTCTAATGAGCACCCACATCTTTGTATTAGTATCACTACATAAGTGATTGTCAAATCAACCATCCTCTTCATCGAGCATATATAGGATGTGCCAGTCGTACTTATATGATTGATCCTCGACTCAATGATCCTATAATTAGGAATATTTTAAATTGGGGCTATCAAGGTTTTAGGTTTCACTGGCATGATCTTATCATGGCCCTAAAACCATTGCCCTAGTTCATGGAGTTCATTATAATCTTAGTTAAGTATCAAGATGCAGCATATAATGAAACAAAATGCCTAATTTTATTAATAATTAATGCCAAATACATGAGTTAGGAAGATAGGATACAGAAAACAACTCATCGGATTACATATGTAATTGGCTTGTAGGGCACTATTCTTTCAGTAGTACCAAGCTTTGCCTTGGAATATTAATTCAAGTGTTGATCTGTTTATTATCAATTATTTATATACATATTTTTCTCTACCTTTCTGTCCCTCCTTTTTATGTATCTGTTATTAAAGATCTAACTTAATTTTGCTTCCATACCACTATTCTTCTTTATCATCTGTTTGTTGCTAATTTGCTAATTTGCGTCATACTTTTTCTTGCGTGCATCTTATGATTTCATGTGCACTACATGCTTTGATTTCTGACTCATTCTGTTTCTTGCATTTTTAAAGGTTGCTTGTTAATTCCTTTCATTTTTTTGTTCCGTTATATAGGCTATTTATGCATCATAATTTTGTTGTTTATATATGCTTCTTTCCTTTTTTTTTTTTAATTAAATTGTTCTGTCATTAGATCAGTCTATGAACTCCACTTATGTTTTTTTTTAATAATTTTTTATAAGGTGTATTTCTATAATTATGTTTTCTTGCAATGAATACCATCATGAGTAAAAATTTTAATTATGCTATCTGCTTGTCCTTTCTGTTGGGTCTTATAATCGCTGATGGCAATGTCCTAACAAATTTGAATTCTGAAGGTATTCTCTATGCTAGACACCCAGAGTCTGTGCCATGCTGCAGCTGCTTGTTCAATGTTCAACAAGTGTGCAACGGATCCATTATGCTATGCTAATATTGACTTAACAGTAGCAGTACCGAAAGTTAATAACATGGTTGTGTCTACAATGATACAACGGGCAGGAAAAAATCTTCAGTACGTATATTTCTACTTTATATTTGATAAAGGATTTTTTTTTCTTTTTAATTTAAAATTTGATGGCCTTTTGGTGTACTGTTTTTCATAATGCATTTTATTCTTAAATACTGGTAGATTATTTTTGTTCTTTGATTGATCATTGGTTAATGCATGATATACCAGCAAGCTATCTGCCTGAAATTTAAAGCTGTGCTGGGTTGTATGAAGGATAAAAGCTCATCCCTTTACTGGTGTCAAATCCGTTTATGACATGGACACCTAGGGTGGCATGTTAGATCTCTTCATCCATCAACATCATACTTCCTGGTGTCTGACAATGATGTCATATTTATGCAGCTTTTTGGAAGTCCAGTCCACAACACTCAAAAGTATCTAGAGTGGTGATGATGATGAGATTGGTCCATTATACTTCTGGGGTAACATTAGCATATTTTGCAGGCTATAGATACCAATGTGGATGACCCTGAATTCCTGTTTGTGATGAACTTTACAGAGATTTCTATTGACATTTAACTCATTTATGATCAGGGATGGATATAATTTCTAATGAGATTCATTTCGCAAGTTAAGTGTCCTCTCGGGGAAGTTGAAATGTTGGTCCCTCACCAAATATGCGTCCCCCAATGCAAACCATTATTGAAGAATAGGCTAAGCTGGTGATGTTGCCTGCTAGTTTAATAAAATAAAGCAGGTTACGAATAAAAACATTGTGGTGCAATAACTTTAAAGAATATACATTGTTGCCATACATGTAATAATTGCATATTATCCCATTGTAGAAATTGTAGAAATGGGGAAGCAACAGGTTAGAGAAATTCTTTCATTCCCATAGTTGTTGATGATGATAGATTGGAAACTGGGTTGCTTAAATTAAAGGCAGTTCTTGAGCTTGTGTAAATATTTGAGGTCATAGGTTTCACTACCGTCACCAAACAGATTTTGTGGCTCTATGGAATGCCTTTAACATGCCTGCTAATCCAGTTAAAAAACATTATTATGTCATCCATATCTCCAAGTTGTGATTGGAGGTTGTTTAATAGATGTATCATTTTCTTAGGTATTGTATCTATAGGGTTTTGATAGTATAGCGGAAGCATGGATTTCAAAATTTTCATTATGAAATACCGTAACATCAAATCCTAAGCCCAAGAATACCTTGGTAGTTAACAATCAAACATACAAAATAAAAATAGAAGCAGAAGAATACCTGTCACACTAAATCCAAAATTTCCACTAGGCGCTCAAGTGTTCGCCCTCTAACGATGATCCACATGGGAACTGGGTTCAAGACTCTAGTTTCCAAATTTGGTTCTTCTTATTGAATTCTTCTCCAAAGAATTCTTTTGGCTTTTTGGGCAGCATAACACTTCTCAAGTATTTGGCCTTTCTTTATCTCGTCTTAGGTTTCTTCCTCTTTCTTTCTTTTCTCCTTGTCTTTCCTAATTCTCTTCCTAAACTCTTGTCTTAATAGAAGACTTCTTATCTTTAAAAAAACCTTGTCTAAACAAGAGAAAGAAGAGAATTATTTGGACAATCTTGGAGATTAGGTGTAAGAAAGAAGAGATGAGACTGGATGAATTGAAACCCCAAGCATGCCACCTTTTTATAGATGGCGTGGGGATGCAATCTAGTGTGAACACACCGCTGCTCCATGCCCCATCTGAATTTCTCACACCCTTTGATAAAATCTCATGCCAAAAGGATAAACACCGGTGATTTAAATTGAAGAGACGCTTTCTTACAGAAGGACTCTTCAGAATTAATTTCATGGTGTTTCTCTGAAGAGGCGCAAAACATCTCAAGGGATACCAACTCCATCCAAGGGCTAGAACACCATCCAATGGCCATCTAAGGGCCACAAATCATGGCGCCAATTACATCTTGGGCATGGAACCAAGGGATAAGAGAGTAGGCATGAAGAAAAAGTCAAATTCTATAACCATATGGACTCTTAGTCCTTATCTGGTTATGGTGCCAAGAGATAGGAACAAACCCAATCCAATTAGGTTCAAATAAAACCAGAAGAAGCTAATTAGGTGCCAACTCTTGGCTAACCCAAATTAGATCCAATCTAATCATGAGCCTAATTAAACCAATTCAGCCCAAACCAAGAACCAAAATCAAATCTGATTCGAATCAGGAGCTAGGGTTTGCAACACATGCTAGCATGTTCATTATGCAAACATGATCTAATCCAATTAGATTCTTGATCAATTTTCTTTGTATGTGACTCATTGGGTTTCACATCTAAGCCAGTAGTAGGTCCAGGTACAAGTTGACCTGATTTGATTAAAATTCTTCTAATTGATTTAGGTCAAATACATGTTAGCCCAAGTTGATCGATTAAAACTCTTTCTAATTGATCTATGAATTAAACTTTTTAATTTATGAGAACCCATAAGACAAGATTGACGTCTAGCAACGTATCATGTCTATCCAGAAGATATGAAATTTGGTAGAAATATTAAATATATCATTTAGTGGCAAGTTATCGTGCAATTCAATCTTTCGATCATATTGCATCCTAAATATGACTATGGACATGAAATTATGTTAAATCCAATTTCATATTCATGTTTCTCTTAATTTTATAATGATGATTCGATTAATGAAACATTAGAAACTCTTTCTAATGTTCATTCTACTTTGATCAAAGACTTCTTGAATCATTATATAATTAAAATATGTAGGATGCGATCTTCTCCTACTAGAAGTGATCGATTTCTTATTGACTGACTTACAACCTTCGTACACAATCCACTATATTCAGAAACACACTATACATGACTTTAGTTATGAATGAATATGAACCAAAACATGGATTTATGTGCATAAAATACTATGGTCATCTCAGGTCTAAGGATCAGTTGCACTACTCCTACATAGAGAACTATCTTTTGACATGTAAGTAAGACTCTACAAAATGTTCTCTTGGCAGATCAATTTAGTGAATTCATTCTCAAACGAGCATCCATATCCTTGTACTAGTGTCTCCATACAAGTGATTGTGAGATCAACCTTCCTCTCCATTGAGCATACAAAGTGTTGGGGGTGAACCTCGCTTCCGTCGAAGTTCGATTTGGTGCTCGATCAGGTGTAACTCGTGATCGCAGCCGAACTCCTCTAGCGGTCGAACTCCTTCCGGACTCTAGCGGCCGAACTCCTTCCAGACTCCTCCAGCAGTCAAACTTCCTGCAGTCATTCAGGAAGGTCTCCACACGAACCTGGTCCCACACGGTACGAATCAACTCACCCATAAACCGCTTAAGAGGTCAGACTTCGATTATTAAATCTCAACGGACTGGCACGTTACGACAACAAACACTACCCTCCGTAACAAACTCCACGTGGCTCCGAATGGCCCATTATCGAACGGTTACGGTTGGCACTATCAGTTTGTTACAGGCTCTGTCCATAAAAAGGATCCTCCAGATACGTTTTCTCTAAGCTTTTTCCTTTTTTTCAATACTCTGCAATTTTTTCTACTGAGTACTCCATCTCTATTGGCCGAAAGAGCTGACTTGATCGTCGAAGGATCTTGCTGGAGCCGCCCCCCAGGCTCTGGATGAGACTTGTCTTGTAGGTCATCGGCGGCGATTTCGTCTTCTCCGATTCCAGCGCTCTTCCGGCGACGATCAGATTTCGCACCAACAGAATTGGCACTAGAGGAAGGATACTTTATTCCTAAAGTTTTCTTATTCTTAAAGGAGTGCACAACAGAGATCTCTACTTCTCCAAAGTTATTCTTTCCGAAAAAGATGCCTCAACTTGGCGGTTGACAGCCTCCGTAGCCAGATCCCACCCAGATCTGCCCGCTCCTGTCTCATCTCCGGCAACTCAAGCTCCACCTGCAACAACGGTGGATGCGGAGCAGTTCAATCTGTTGATCCAGCAGGTTTGCGGCCTCACAGAAGCAGTGCAGACCATGCAGCAACAGCAACCTTCGATGCTAATTCAGTCGGAGTAGGCTTCTCCGGAACCCCATGATCCGGTCTGGGGGTGGTCGGCTTGGGCTGGCCTGCCGGTGACCTCCGAAAAGGGGAAGCAGAGGACGGAGAGCCCCTGTTCTGATCACGACTCCACCCCTGGGGGGACTTTGCTCCCATTCAGTTAAAAGACCTTGGAGATTTGCGATCGAGAGGATCTGGACCAGAAGCTACAAGAGATGAACCGAAGGATCAAGGAACTCTACCGTGCTCCCCCCTTCCATGGTAATGACATCTGTATCGACCCGCTTTTCTGTCACTGCATCATGCAAGAACCGATCCCGCCAAACTTCAAGCTCCCTTACTTCAAGAGCTACGACGGGACAATCGATTCGATCGACCACCTAGAGGCTTTTTGGACGATGATGCTGCTTCATGGCGCGCTAGACGCCATTCTCTGCCGAGCCTTCCCGTCAACCCTAAAGGAAGCGGCTAGGAACTGGTACTTGGCCCTCAAGCCGAATACCATCTTCTCTTTTGATCAGATGAGCCATCAGTTTGCGGCTCATTTTATCAGCAGCCGACATTTTAGGTGAGGTTCGGAATTCCTCATCAACATCAAGCAGCAAGAGGGAGAATCCATCCGAGCTTTTGTCAATCGTTTCGATGTTGCTGTGCTGGAGGTCCGAAATCTGGACCAGTCTGTTGCGATGGCCGCACTGAAGGGTGGCCTTCAGAAGAACAATCTACTGTTCTCCCTGGAGAAGTACCCCGGAGATTTTGTCGATAATACTTGCTTGGGCTGAAGGGTACGTCCGAGCAGAAGAGGCCTTTAAGGTCAAGGATAATAAAGCTGCTAGAGAGCGGCAAATTGGCGAATCACGCAGGCCCGCTGAGGAAGGAAAGCCGAGTGAAGCTCAGTCGTGCTTCCGAACTCCCTTTGAGCGCAAGCGAGCCCGAACTCCTTGGGCTTGGAAGCAGGGAAGCCCTGATAGAAGGGCTCGACGGGGCTCTCCCCTTCGAAGGTTCCACAATTATGCTCCTCTCAACGCTCCAAAACCCAAGTACTGATGGAGATTAAGGAGCAGCTTCCGAAGCCCGAAAGGATGCGCTACCATCTTGGCAGACGCAATCCAAATAAGTTCTGCCTCTATCATCGTGACCACGGTCACGATACTGAAGAATGTATCCAGCTCCAAGATGAAATCGAGGATCTTGGAGCTCATCAGGCGAGACAGGCTCGATCGATTCCTACGACGTCGGCCTGAGGGATGGGAAGATCGGCTAAGAGCACTACCATAACCAAAACTGCCAAGAATGGAGGAGCAGGAGCCAGATCGGCCATCCCTTAGCATCATCAACACTATCTCTGGGGTACTTCGGCAAGGAGAGGCCAGTGGATCAGTAGAGCCCGGAAAGAGGCGAAGAACTGAAGAGCCCATTGCTTTCACCGACGAGGATGTCCAAGAAGTTCAGTTCCCGCACAATGATGCGGTTGTAATCTCCTTAAACATTGCTGACTATGATGTGCACCGTGTTTTGGTAGATAATGGAAGCTCTGCTGATATTTTGTTTTACGATGCTTTCTCAAGAATGTCTTTACTTAATAACCACTTGGGATTTTTGAACTCTCCATTGGTAGGCTTCACTAGCGATGCTGTGCCAGTTGAGGGCATAATAACTTTGATTGTGGTTGCAGGACGACGCCCGAAGCTGGCTAAAGTATAGGTCAATTTCCTAGTCGTAAAAACTCTATCTGCCTACAATGCTATTCTCGGTTGATCTGATTTGAACGCGCTCCGAGTTGTAGTGTCAACTTATTATCTAAAGGTGAAGTTCCCAACGAGCTGTGGAATTGGAGAGATCAAGGGAGACCAGGCATTAACAAGGCACTGTTACTCCATTGCCCTGCAGAAAGACATCCGGTCTGATCTTTGTCCTGTTGATGGGTTGGATGTCCGCGATGATCTTACTGAGGAGCGGGGCGAGCTTATGGAAGACCTCGTATCTGTGCCTTTGAACGATGGGAACGCAGAGCACACTATGCAGATCGGCTCCAACTTGGGGGATGAGGTTCGGAAATAACTCATCACATTCCTTCGGAGGAACGCGGACGTCTTCACTTGGATCCCAACAGATATGCCAGGAATTGATGCTGAGGTCATGGAACATTGGCTGGCTGCTGATCCTAAGTGTTGGTCAACGAAAGAGAGGATGCGCAGCCATGCTCTGGAGAGGCAAAGCAATTGCAGAAGTCGACAAGCTACTTAAGGCTGGATTCATTCGGAAAGTTAACTACCCGAGCTGGATCTCAAACGTGGTGCTCATAAAAAGACAAACGGCAAGTGGAGGATGTGTATAGATTTCAAAAAGCTGAAAAAGCCTGCCCAAAAGACAGCTACCCATTGTCTAGAATTGATCAACTGGTAGATGCAACCTCGGGCCACGAGCTCCTCATCTTCATGGATGCCTTTTCCGACTACAACCAAATTCGGATGGCATCAGAGGATGAGGAGAAAACTGCTTTTGTTACTGATTGTGATTTTTACTGTTACAAGGTTATGCCCTTCGGACTTAAAAATATAGGAGCAACGTACCAGCGCCTGGTCAATAAAATCTTCGAGGAGCAGATCGGCTGCAACATGGAGGTGTATGTGGATGACATGCTCGTACAAAAGCCGAGCTTCAATGAATCACATCGTTGATCTCGAAGAGACTTTCAGTGCACTCAAGAAGTACAAGATGAAGTTGAACCCAACCAAGTGCGCCTTTGGTGCGACTTCAGGGAAGTTTCTGGGATTTATGGTATCAAGGCATGGAATTGAAGCAAATTCAGAGAAAATTCGAGCTATTCAGGAGATGATTGCTCTAAAAACAATCAAAGAAGTTCAGCACTTGAATGAAAAAGTGGCGTCCCTAAACCGCTTCGTCTCAAGATCGACCGAACGATACATGCCCTTCTTCCAAGCTCTCAAGCAGCCAAAAAACTTCTGCTGGACGACGGAATGCCAACAGGCGTTCGAGGAGCTTAAAAACTACCTCGGCTCACCCCCATTTCTGGCAAAGCCTGAACCGGAGAAGAATTGCTCTTATACTTAGTGGTCTTCCTGGCAGCCTTGGTAGCGGTCCTGGTCAAGGAGGAAACGAAAGTGTAGCGGCCGGTCTACTACATGAGTCGGGTCCCAACGGATGCAAAAATTAGGTATTCAAAGTTAGAAAAATTGACTTACTTTCTTCTAATTGCTACCAAGAGACTCCGACCTTACTTTCAGGGGCATACCATAACTGTCCTTACGGACCAATCAATCAAAGCAGTCCTCCATCGAATGGATGCCTCCGGAAGAATTGCAAAATGGGCGATCGAGCTTACAGAATTCGACATCAACTATCGACCTCGGTCGTCGATCAAAGTCCAGATATTGGCAGATTTTATGGTAGAATGCACCATTCCAGACGAAGCTGAGCTTGAACAGAGTGGAACCGGCATCTCGTGGTGACAACCGAGCCCCCCTCGAAGAGAGTGCAGACCTTCCCGAAGGTTTTTAGGCCCTATACATGGAAGGTTCATCCAACGCTGCTGGAGTAGGCGCGGAGTTGGTCTTGGTAAACCCCGAAGGAATCGTCGCTGAATATGCGCTATGCTTCGAATTTCCTGCAACTAATAATGGGGCCGAATATGAAGCTTTGATCACTGGGTTAAAAATAGCAAAAGAGTTAGAAGCAGACCGACTCCAAGTCTACAGTGATTTTCAGCTGGTGGTCGGATAGGTCAGCAGCAGTTATGAAGCTCGAAAGGAAAGCATAATAAAATACCGTGAGAAAGTGAAAAGTTTGACTATGGCCTTTAATAGTTTTAGTATTCAACAGATTTCGAGAGCAAAGAATACAAGAGCCGACCTCCTCTCTAGATTGGCCACTTCAACCCCGGTCGAACTGCCCAAAGAAGTATTCTTTGAAGTTCTGAAGTACTCAAGCATGGAGGAGTTGCGGCCTATTATGCAAATTGAGCATGAGCCGAGCTGAATTGATCCACTAGTTACCTACCTCAAGGACGGAACTCTTCCTCATGATCCGAAAGAAGCTCGGAAACTCAGGAATCAAGTCTCCCGGTATGTTTTGTATGAAGACAAGCTGTATAAAAGATCGTATTCACTATCGCTCTTGAGATGTCTCCGACCTTCGGAGGCCGACTTCGCATTATGAAAAGTGCACGAGGGAATCTGTGGAAGCCATATAGGAGCCAGATCTCTATCACAAAGATTACTTCGGCAAGGGTACTATTGGCCGACCTTGTACCACGACTCTATAGAGTATATCAAGAAATGTGACCGCTGTCAGAGAAATGCAAACATACAAAGATAGCCGACCACCGAGCTTACCCCACTAAGCGCACCTTGGCCATTCGCGCAGTGGGGAATGGATATACTAGATCTCTTTTCAATGGCATCCGGATAACGGAAGTTCCTCCTGATTGCGATCGATTACTTTACCAAATTGGTCGAGACCGAACCATTAGCAAAAATTACTGAGGTCAAGGTACAGAACTTCATCTGGAAGTCAATTGTCTGCCGGTTTGGTCTGCCCCGGACTCTCATAATAGATAACGGGCGATAGTTTGCTGGGACGAGGTTTGCTGAGTTCTGCGAAGATCTAAACATCTCCCATCATTTCACGTCAGTAGCCCATCCACAGGCAAATGGTGAAGCGGAGGTGATCAACAGAATTTTACTGTAGGGCATCAAAGTAAGGCTTGAAAGAGCAAGGAGAACTTGGGCGGACGAACTCTACCACATCTTCTGGACGTACCGAACTACTCAAAGGCTACCGACTGGGGAAACATCGTTTGCCTTGGCTTTTGGAACGGAGGCGGTCATCCTAATCGAGCTTAAACTCCTATGAGCACGGGTCATAGCCTTCAATGAGCAGCGTAACTCATAGGACCTCAGAGTCAACCTCGATCTACTAGAAGAAAAAAAGAGAAAAAGACCAAGTCGGATGGCAGCATACAGACGAAGAGTGGCCAAATACTATAACTCCAAAGTAAAAAGCAAAGCATTCAGCGAGGGAGACTTGGTGCTCCGACGAGCGTCCATTTCGCAGCCTCAAGATCAAGAAAAGCTAGTCCTGGATTGGGAAGGTCTATATAGAGTAAAGATCATCCGGTCCGAAACTTATCACTTGAAGGAGCTCGGAGGAGCGGCACTCCCGCGGTCTTGGAATTTAGAAAACTTAAGAATATACTACCAGTAACTTTTTTTTAATAAAACTATTTAAACATCATTACTCCTTGGCGTAAAAATTGTGTAACGACAATTTTCTAAAGCAACCTAAAACAGTCCGTTAGGAACAGGAGGAGAACCTCGTCCTAATGTGAGCAAGGTTGAAGGCCTCGTTGAACTAAGATGAGATAAGGGGAGAGGCCCTACTAACGGTCCTAAGGTATCCCTACAGTCCATTAGGAACAGAAGGAGAATCTCATCCTAATGTGAGCAAGGTTGAAGGCCTTGTTGAAATAAAGACGACATGAGGGGAGAGGCCCTACCAACGGCCCTAACGTGCCTCTACAGCTCGTTAAACTAAGGTCGAAGGTCTCATTGAATTAAGACGAGATGAGGGGAGAGGCCCTACCGATGATTCTAACGCACCCCATAAGCTATGATAAGAATAGAAGGAAAGCCTCATCCTAATATGAGCAAAAGTCGGAATCTCGTAGACCAAAGACATGGAGAAGAAAGAAGCTCGGCGGAGAATCCTTATACATGTTTTTCTGCGATAACTTGACTACGTCAAATGCGAAAGGTCGAACCTTATCCTGATTTGCAGAAGACTTTCTAGTTCGACGTCCACAACAAGCTCGGCGTTCACAACGAGCATTTCATAAGAAGACGATAGAGAGAAAAATGAGGTAAAGAAGGTAAGGCCAAAAATAGGCCTCAAATTCATGCGAAACGAAAATAACGAGAAATGTATTATTCCGTTACAAAAATGAGTTCATTACAAGCAAAACATCGGCCGACGAGGTCGATTATACTGAAAGAAAGAAAAGAGAGGGGGAAGAGGCCGAAGCTCTAAGGCGAACCGGATTCCTCGGACTTCGGGGTGCCGGCCCCAGCCATCACCAAGGCCTGTTTTAGCCTAAGGATCTCCTCACGCTTCTTGTAGAGACCATCTACGTACATTCTGTTGGCGAGCTAAAACTTACCCTCAAGCTGCCCCCGAGGCCTTGGTGATTTCGTCGGAGCTAGGGAGTTCAAGGTTATATTTTGGAGGGATTCCGTATTGAATTCGGATCAGAGAAAGATCGTCTGGGGTAAGAACGGACGAGATGGTGTCTGGAGCGAAAGACGAGCTGGACATGTTCTTGGGTTCTGAGGTGCTGTGGTGCTCCCAAGCGAGGCCACGGGCGGAGCCAGGGTGAGGGCTCCGGTGTCGTAGGGCTAGGACAGTTGTCCTAGGATGGAGGCGGTATGTAGCTTTTCATGGGCTTGAGGTTCAGATATTGAGGGCCTCAAGGGGCTTGGTTGGTGCTTCGGAGACCTGGGACATAAGATGGAGCAGGGAACCAAAGTCGGAGCTTGAAGGCTGCAGAAAAAGGATTTTCTGCAAGTTAGCTGGTTCAGTTCAAAACTGGATCGGCTAAGTCTCAGAACATAGGCAAAAGAGAGCTGTGCGTTCGGGACTGCTGGCACGGCACAGGACTGGGCCGGCTCAGTTTCAGATTGAGCCGACCCAGTGGAACTTAGCCAGCTCAGTGCTGAGACTGAGTCGGCTCAGTGCGCGGGCAGAGTTACGCGAGGATCTATTTTGGGCTAGGGTCTGGGTTGATCCTATGGGTCTTAAGGCCTGGTTCAAAAGGTTTTAAGGGGGCTAATTCATGTATGGGTTGTGTTAGCCTAGGGGAGTTTTTGAGCTGGGGTTTATTAGGGTTCATGTGGGAACTCTAGGGTATATAAACCTGGATATTGTAACTTTTACAATAAGGTTGGAATACAATTAAGCTTTTCTCTCTAACTCTCTCTTATCTCTTTTCTTCTCTCTGGTTCCAACGCCAAAAACCCTAGCTTCTCTCATCTTTCTTAGATCTTCAGTTTGCTGGATTAACACCCAGGTTCACGTAAGAGATCGGTTCTACGGCTGTGGCTCCGAGCAGCGGTAGGAACAACAATTGATATCAGAGCGAGGTGATGCCAGTTGATGCACCAACAATTGGTATCAGAGTCCGGTTGAGCGTGGAGGAAGAAGATTGGTTTTCAGCAGAGATCAGCAGTGAGATTCAGATCAAAAGGCTTTCTTCAGGCTTCATGAGGAAGGGAGAGATCACAGGGCTGTTGTCCACCATCCCTAGTCAAGGTATTTCTCAGATCTACCCATTTGCTGTTATTTGATTTAGATTGATCATGGAGAACAACAGGTTGAAGGTAGGATTAGAGAAGTTTGATGGAAAGTTTCACGATGTGGATGGTAAGGGTGGAGGATCTGCTGGTTTAGATGAGGCTGGATGCGGCCTTGGAGGATAGGCCGGGGGAGATGACAGACAAGGAGTGGGTGTCCTTGGAGAAAAAGGCATGTGCCACGATTAGGGCTTGTTCGGCGGATGAGATTTTGTATGGTGTTGGAAGAGAGAACACTTAAGGGATTATGGTCGAGGTTACAATAGTTGTACATGGGGAAGAACATGTGCAACAAGTTGATGCTGAAGAAGCAACTGTACAGCCTTTGGATGCAGGAGGGTGAGGATGTTGCAGGGCATATTTAGCAGTTCGATCGGATGAGCATGGATTTGCTTAATATAGGGATGGATTTAGAAGAGGAGGATAAGAGTCTATTGTTGCTGTGTTCGCTATCCGGGAGCTTCGATCCGTTGGTGACAACTTTGCTGTATGGTAGGGAGACACTGGTGTACGAGGAGATCGTATCAGTGCTCAGGTCCAACGAGCAGTGGGAATGGATGACGAAGAGGGAGGTCTTCCAGGAGAGTCTTGTGGTTTCAGAGAAGCATAGGAAAGGAAAGAAGGGCGAACAGAGGGGCAGCAAGGGGTTCAAGAGATGCTTCAAGTGCGGAGAAGCAGGGCACTTTAAGCGGGAGTGTGTTTTGGAAGAAGTGCAAGGGAGGAGAAAGCTCGGATTCCATCAGTACAGTTACTGATAGTGAAGAGTCGGATGAGCTCTTAGTGGTCTTGGAGGAGCCCGCAGGGTGCGGTGTATCTGATAGGATTTCGGATAGGTCTGTGGAGTGCAGAGGATCTGAAGGGGCAGCGACGGTGTTCGAGGTACAGCGGCAGGCCCAGTAGTACAGCGTTGGATGGTTGGCCTCGGGGGACTCGGAGATAGAGTCGGCTTTTGAGCATCAGGGGGACTTCAGTTCCAGATGGAGCACCGAGTAAAGGTGGCTTCACGGATGAAGCTGTGACATGGGTTCAGAGTAAAGGGGTGCAGAGGGAGGACCTATATTCCAGCACAAATGTTGGAGCTGTACAGATCCAGGTGGAGAGGATTGTGCAGGGAGACAGGCGTGGCTCTGAGGGGACAGTGTCAAGTCGAGCATCAGGATATGCGGCGAGTGTCGGTAAAGGAACGTTGCATGATTTTAATGAAAGTCTAGGATAAGTGATGCAGCTGCCAAGTAGAAGGATACCTACAATTCCAAAGGTGGTGCAGAGGAACAAGCTAAGGACTTCAGCGATGGAGGCGGTCATCCCGAAGGCCTCAAAAAGGGAGCTCAGCAGCTAAAGAAGAATGACAGTGGCAAGGTGAGCATGAGGGGCTATCAGGACATGCAGGGACAGCGGGATCGTGTAGGAGGATGTTGCCAGGTGTGCCAAGGCTTGGGCGCACCAAGGTAGAGATTGTAGGTGCTGCGGTGCTCCCAAGTCTTGGGAGGCCACGGGCGGAGCCAGAGTGAGGGCTCCGGGAAGGCTAGGACGGTGTGGTCTTAGGGCTAGGATAGTAGTTGTCCTAGGGTGGAGGCGGTATGTAGCTCTTTACGAGCTTGAGGTTCAGATATTGAGGGCCTTAAGGGGCTTGGTTGGTGCTTCGAAAATCTGGGACACAAGGTGGAGCAAGGAACCAAAGTTGGAGCTTGAAGGCTGTAGAAAAAGAATTTTCTACAGGTTAGTTGGCTCAGTCCAAAACTGGGTTGGCTAAGTCTCAGAGCACAGGCAAACAGAGAGCTGCCCGTTCGGCCGGCTCAGTTTCAGACTGAGCCGACCCAGTGGAACTTAGTGCGCGGGGTTTATTAGAACCGGCTCAGTGCGCGGGCAGAGTTATGCGAGGGTCTGTTTTGGGATAGGATCTGGGTTGATCATAGGGGTTTTAAGGCCTGGTTTAAGAGGTCTTAAGGGGGCTAATTCATGTATGGGTTGGGTTAGCCTATGAGAGTTTTTGAGCTGGGGTTTATTAGGGTTTATATGGGAACTCTAGGGTATATAAATCAGGATATTGTAACTTTTATAATAAGGTTGGAATATAATTGTGCTTTTCTCTCTAACTCTCTCTTCTCTCTTCTCTCTAGTTCCAACGCCAAAAATCCTAGCTTCTCTCATCTTTCTCAGATCTTCAGTTTGCTGGATTAACACCTAGGTTCACGCAAGAGATTGGTTCTACGGCTGTGGCTCCGAGCAGCGGTAGGAACAACAATTGGTATCAGAGCGAGGTGATGCAAGTTGATGCACCAACAGGTTCTACCTTGGCCAGGGGTACAGGGTCAAAGAAGGTCGGTCCGGACGAGCCCCATGAACTGATGGAGTGGGAGATTTCGGAAGACATTCAGATCGAGATTAAACCCCAAGAAAACTCTGCAAAAATATATATATATAAAAAAATGCAGGGCAAAGGTCGCCACCAAAAAAATTAGGGAAGCAAGGAGCCAGAAGTGATAAGCACGAATAACCTAAGAGAAGGGTTAGGAAACTGACCTAAACTGTCCGGAGAGAATGAAAGGATGATGGATGCGGTGAGGACCAATCGAAAGCATGTCCGGAGCTCAGGAAGGCGAGAGAAGGTTAAGACCCTTGGGAAGAAGACGGACGGAGGCTGAAGGAAGGAGAAGACTCGGGCAGGAATGACTTTTGGACGAAAGATCTTAAATAGCCAGAAGTAATCTGAGGCGGCTATGATCGCGGATTAGCTTCGGTCGGTCAGCGTACGCCGCATGTCCCACTTATGACAGAAAGGTGGCCGCAGGCGGAGTCTTTATGGCGCCGTACCTGGGGCAGAGTTTCGGCGGAAGAAATGGAGGGCCATCTTTTCGAACTCATTTTAGATTTAAAAAGTTTTGGTGCCAGCACGGCAAACGCCAAAATATCTCATCTCGACGAGGCGAGGGCCCGAGAATGAACTTCGGCGATCGTCTTTTTACTTCGAATTTCGAATTCGAAAGTAGGGGGACTATTGTTGGGGGTGAACCTTGCTCCCATCGAAGTTCGATTTGGTGCTCGGTCAGGTGTAACTCGTGATCGCAGCCGAATTCCTCCGATGGCCAAACTCCTTCCGGACTCCTCCAGCGATCGAACTGCTTCCTGACTCCTCCAGCAGCCAAACTTTCCACAGTCATCCAGGAAGGTCTCCGCACGAACTCGGCCCCACACGACATGAATTAACTCATCCACAAACCGCTTAAGAGGTCCAGACTTCGACTATTAAATCTCAACGGACTGGCACGTCACGACAACAGATACTATCTTTCGTAACAAACTCCACATGGCCCCGAGCGGCCCACTACTGGACGGTTACGGCTATCACTATCAATTTGTTATAGGCTCCGTCCATAAAAAGGATCCTCCAGATACGTTTTCTTTAGGCTCTTTCCTTTTCAATATTTTGCAACTTTCTCTACTGAGTACTTCATCTCTGTTGGCCGAAAGAGCTGACTTGATCGTCGGAGGGTCTTGTCGGAGCCGCCCCCCAGGCTCTGGACAAGACATGTCTTGCAGGTCACCGGCGGCGACCTCGTCTTCTCCGACTCCAGTGCTCCTCCGACGATCAGATTTCGCACCAACACAAAGGATGTGCCAGTCTTACTGGTCTCATTGGTCCCCGACTCAATGTACCTACGACTGGAAATGTTTTAGATTAGGATTTTAGATTTCATTGGCATCATCTCATCATAGTCCTAAAACCATGGTCTTAATCTATGGGGTTCATCATTCTTAATAAGATGCAGCATATGATGAAACAAAATGCTTTTTATTTATTAATAAAAGATAATGTACATGAGCAAGAAGTTCAAAAGAAATTCCTTCGCAATACAAATTACGATTAGCTTGAGGGCATAATTCTTTCAATCTCCCTCTTCCACTAAAGCCCTTATATTTGAACCCCATACAATCAAGGTGGCGATCGAGCTGTTGCTATGGTAAAGCTTTAGTGAATGGGTCTGCTATGTTGTTCTTTATATCTACTCATTCAATTATTACATCTCGAATGAGATGGAAGCGTCTTAGAATGTGCTTGGATTTATGATGAAACTTGGGTTCCTTTGTTTGAGCAAGGACTTCAGTGTTATCACAATAAAGTGGCACTGGATTCACAATCTCAGGAATAAAATCTAATTTAGTAATGAATTTCTTCATCCAGACAGCTTTCTTAGTGGCTTCACTTATAGCAATGTATTCTGTCTTAGTAACTGAGTCAGCTATAATCTATTGTTTGGAATTCTTCCAACTTACTGCTCTACCGTATAGAGTAAAGACATACCCTGAATGGACTTGCTATTTCTTTGGATTTGATTTAAAACTAGAGCCAGAATATCCTTCTAGTTTCAAGTCAGATCCACTATATATTAGAAAAATATATATAGTCCTTCTCAAGAATGTTTTTCACTGCTTTTCAATGATCCTCTTCTGGATTAGCTTGAAATCTACTTGCTATGCCCAAGGCATAAGCAACATCAGACCTAGTACATAGCATAGCATACATTATTGATCCTACTGCCAAAGCATAGGGAATAGAACTCATTTTATTTCTCTCTTCAGGTGTCTTAGGAGACATCTTCCTAGAGAGTTGTATGCCTTGATTCATGGGTAAATAACCTTTCTTACTCCCATCCATGCTGAATATTTTTAGCATGAGGTCTATGTATCTAGACTGGGACAAGCCTATTATCTTTTTAGATCTATCTCTATAGATCTTTATACCAAGAATGCTTCACCCAAGTCTTTCATGGAAAACTTTCTTGATAGCCATGTTTTGAGAAATTGTAACATCGGGATATCATTTTCAATGAGAAGTATGTTATCTATATACAAAACCAAGAAGACAATGATACTTTAATTTGTTTTCTTATATATACAAGGTTCATCTATATTTTTGATGAAGCCAAACTCTGATTGTCATATCAAAACGGATGTTCCAACTTCTCGAAGCCTGCTTTAATCTATAAATGGATTTCTTAAGCTTGCATACCTGATTTGCTCTTCCACTTGAGACTTTCTTCTGGCTGAATCATGTAAATTTCTTTCTCAAAATAACCATTAAGGAAGGCGATTTTCACATCCATCTACCAAATTTCATAGTCATGATATGCAGCTGTCGCAAGCATAATCTGAATAGATTTGAGCATAGCTACTGGTGAAAAAGTTTCATTATAGTCAATTTCTTGCTTTTGTTTGAAATCTTTTGCCACCAATCTAGCCTTGTAGGTTTCTACTTATCCATCTGCTCCAATCTTTTTCTTATAGACCCACTTGCAACCTGTAGGGGTAATACCCTCAGGTGCATCAACCAAAGTCCACACTTGGTAGGTGTTGTGGGTAAAATAACCCCCGCTGAAGTCCTTAACTGCCGCCCCCCGTGTAGAAGTAACCCGTCGATCCTCTCAACAAGTCTGTACCACGGAAGCTTACAGAAGGCACATCAAAATCCGGTCAGACGACCTTGAACAGTGAAGGGGAACTATTATTCGATTAACCTTGCTTCTTGACTTAGAATGAATGACAGGATCAAAATTCAACCCTCCCAACTTGGATTAGTGACGAACTTTGAAGATAGTTGAAGTCCCAAATTGTGAGCAATGCGCTCCTTCCAGACGAACTCTTGTTGCACTCCTTCCAGACGAACTCCTTTAGTCGCACCACTCTTGGACGATCTCAAGCTAAGACCTCTTATAGGCGGTCTCCTTTTGACTGACTTCCTTTTGAAATATGCACCTTCCCGCCAAACCCCCTCCAATCGAGGTGGTTGCCCTTCTACAATTGTAGGGCTAGTTCGCCTAGTCCAATTTGGATAGTACCAACCCTCCAGACGACCTAGGGGACCACCGAACCCCTCAAACCAGTCGGATACTACTTCAACAGACTTTGGCTAGTGCTAGTTCGCCGCAGGTCGACAACCTTCAAGCTCGACCACCTGACCTAAGATCCTCCTTGTCAACATCAACATTTGGCCAGGCATATACAAAAGTCACCAGCCAGTTTATGAACTCCCATAAATGGATCTCAACCACTTGCAAGTCGCGACAAATGACAACTCATCCTCCGTAACATTCTACGTGGCCTGAATGGCCTATTACCAGATAGTTACGACTGTCACCATCAGTTTGTTACATGCTCCATCTATAGAAAGGATCCTTCAGGTGCATTTTACTCTAGGCTCTCTTCTCCTTCTCGTTACTCTGCTCTATTTTCTAAGCACTCCATTTTAGTTGGCCGGAGAACTGACTTGAGCGTCGGAGGGTCCTGCCGGAGCCATCCACCTTCGGTTTGGACTTTGTTTTGCAGGTCCCATCGGTGGCCTCACCTTCCCAAGTTCGGCTACCTCCGGCATCCTCATAGATTTCTACACCAATAGGTTTGGCGCTAGAGAAAGGGATCTCTGAGCTCTTGTTCTAAAAGGAGTGCTCAGTCGATTTTGTTTACTTTCTTCTTTTAATCCTTTAGGATTCATCTTTGTTTGATCTCTTTCGATCTCAGGAATGCCTCCAAAGAAGACAACCACCCGGCGATCCACCATCTTCACTGCCAGATCTGAGCTAGACCCACCTGCTCCAACACTATCACCGATATCTTAACCTCCTCCATCGGCGGCCATGGTGGATCCGAAACATTCAACCTGCTGATGCAGTAGGTTCGAGGCCTCACCGAAATGGTGCAGGCCATGCAGCAGTTCCCGGCGACAGTCCAGTCGGAAAACCCCCAGCCAGAGCTTCAAGAATCAACGCCAAGAAGGGCAACCTGGGTCAGCAGACCCGTTACCCCTTGAAAGAAAAATAGAGAGTAGGAAACCCTTGCTCTGATCATGATTCTTCTTTAGAGGAGACTTTCCCTATCTACAGCCGGCGGCCCTTCAAGATTCATGGTCGAGTTGATGCTCTCGATCAGAAACTTCAAGACATGAACCGACGGATTGAGGAGCTCTGCCATGCCGCCCCGATCCACCATGATGACATCTGCATTGATCCCCCTTCTCTGCTAAGATCATGCAGGAGCTCGTCCCACCGAACTTCAAACTCTCCCAGTTCGAGAGTTACGATGGGACTTCTGATCTGGTCGACCACCTTGAGGCTTTTTGGATGATGCTGTTGCTCCACAACGCACCGGATGGCATTTTGTGCCGAGCTTTTCCATCTACCCTGAAGGAAGTAGCAAGAAAATGGTACTCGAGCCTTAAGTCGGGTACGATATTTTCTTTTGACCAAATGAGCTATCAGTTTGCGGTTCATTTCATAAGCAGCTGACGTCTAAGACAAGGCTTGGACTTCCTCATCAATATAAAGCAAAAGGAAGGAGAATCTATCCGAGCTTACATCAGCCGCTTCAATGCTGCTGCATTGCAGGTCCGAAATTTGGACCAATCTATAGCCATGGCCGCACTGAAAGATGGTCTTCAGAAAAATGACTTTCTATCCTTCCTAAAAAGGAAGTATCCTAGGAAATTTGCTGATATGTTGGCTCGGATTGAAGGTTATGTCCGAGCTGAGGAAGCCTTCAAATTAAAGGATGATGAGGCTGCA
The DNA here is from genome assembly GCA_006176705.1 of Cocos nucifera. Taxonomy (NCBI): domain Eukaryota; kingdom Viridiplantae; phylum Streptophyta; class Magnoliopsida; order Arecales; family Arecaceae; genus Cocos; species Cocos nucifera. The sequence continues at coordinate 194,379 of QRFJ01002831.1, read as the reverse complement.
AGAGAGCGGCAGGCGGGTGAATCCAGTAAGCCCGCACCTGAAAGCAAGCTGAGTGAAGCTCGTCCATGCTCCCGAACTTCTTTCGAGTGCCGATGAGTCCGAACTCCTAGAGCTCATCGATAGGGAAGTCCGGATTGAAGGGCTCAACGGAACTCTCCTTAGGAGATTCAATAACTATGCTCCCTTGAATGCCTCAAAGATCCAAGTGCTAATGGAGATAAGGGAGCAACAGGCGGGACCGGAGAGGATGCGGACTCATCCGGCGAAGCGCAACTCCAGCAAAAACTGCCTTTACCATCGTGATCACAGTCACGATACTGAAGAGTGTATCCAGCTTTAAGATGAGATCAAAGCGCTGATCAGAAGAGGTCGGCTGGATCGGTTTATTAAATGCCGGCTAGAGAGAAGGGAAGATCGTTTGAGAATGCCACCATAGCTCGAGCCACCTTGGAGAGATGAACCGTAAGGAGATTGACCTTCCCTTGGAATTATCAACACCATAATCAGGGGACATCGGTGGTGGGAGATCGCTGAGTCAGCAGAACTAGCAAAGAAACAGCAGACTGAAGAGCCCATCTCTTTCACTGAAGAAGATGCCCAGAGAGTTTAGCTTTCGCATAATGATGCGGTTGTAGTTACTTTAAATATTGTTGATTATGATGTACGCCGTGTTTTAATTGATAATGGAAGCTCTGCTAATGTCTTATTTTATGATGCTTTCTCTAAAATATCTATATCTGATAGCAGAATGGGATCGATGAATTCCCCGTTAGTGGGATTCACAGGTGATGTAGTGCCGGTGGAGGGAATAATAATGTTGCTTGTGGCCGCAGGTCGGTATCCAAAACAATCCAGAGCTCAAGTCGATTTTTTGGTAGTTAAAACCCCTTCTGCCTACAATGCGATCCTTGGCCGACCTAGTTTGAATGCACTTCGGACTGTGGTTTCGACTTACTGGAAAATGAAGCTTCTGATAGAGCACGGAGTCGGGGAGGTTAGAGGAGATCAGGCACTAGCTTGGCACTGTTATAATATTGCCTTACAGGGGGAAGGCAAGCAGACCCTTGTCCAGTGGATGGGCTTGATGCCCGTGATGATCTAAAGAAAGGGGAACCCATCGACGATGTTATGGAGATCTCTTTGGATGATGAGAATAAGGAACACACTGTGAAGATTGGCTCCAATTTGAAAAGAGAAGTCAGAAAGCAGCTCGTCATCTTCTTGCAAAAGTGCAGATGTTTTCGCCTGGGTGCCTGCAGATATGCCTGGAATTGATGTAGAAGTAATGGAGCATCGCCTGGGTGTGGACCTTAAACGTCGGCCGGTAAAGCAGAAAAAGCACAGCCTTGCACCTGAGAGGCAGAAAGCTATTATGGATGAGGTCGACAAGCTCCTCAAAGCAGGATTCATTCGGGAAGTGCTCTATCTGGATTGGATCGCAAATGTCATTCTCATCAAAAAGGCAAATGGCAAGTGGAGGATGTGCATAGACTTCACAAATTTAAACAAAGCTTGTCCAAAAGATAGCTACCTTCTGTCTAGGATTGATCAATTAGTGGATGCAACTTCGAGCTATGAACTACTCACCTTCATGGACGCCTTCTCTGGCTATAACCAAATCTGAATGGCACTAGAGGGTGAGAAGACTGTTTTTATTACTGATTATGGTCTTTATTGCTACAGGATGATGCCCTTTGAGCTTAAAAATGTAGGGTATCAGCACCTGGTGAATAAGATTTTCAAAGAGCAGATCGGCTGAAACATGGAGGTTTATATAGATGATATGCTGGTTAAAAGTCGATCTTTTCCAAGCCATATTGTCGATCTTGAAGAGACCTTCAGTACTCTTCGGAAGTACAAGATAAAGCTGAACTCTATAAAATGCACTTTCAAAGTAACCTCGGGAAAGTTCCTGGGATTCATATTGTCAAGGCGGGGCATTGAAGCCAACTCAAAAAAAATCAAAGCCATCCAAGAGATGACTGCCCCGAAAACAATAAAAGAAGTTCAGTACCTCACAGGTAAGGTAGCATCCTTGAATCGCTTCATTTCAAGGTTAGCAGAACGTTGCATGCCCTTCTTCCAAGTTCTAAAACAGTCCAAGAATTTCAACTAGACTCTTGAGTGCTAGCAGGCCTTTGAAGAATTGAAGAACTATCTCAGTTTGCCTCCGCTCCTAGCTAAGCCCGAACTCGGAGGAGCTGTTCTTATATCTTACTGGCTCCAGCAACTATTGGAGCCGTCCTAATCAGAGAAGCGAAGGTTCAAAAGTTGATCTACTATATAAGCATAGTTTTGAGGGATGCAGAAACAAAATACACCAAATTAGAAAAACTAACTTATGCCTTGTTGATTACAGCCAGAAAGCTCCAACCTTATTTTCAGGGACACAATCACTATTCTCATTGATCAACCCATTAAGGCAGTCCTGCATCGGCCTGACACCTCAGGAAGAATAGCAAAGTGGGCGATTGAGTTAACTGAGTTTGACATTCATTTCCAACTTCAGCCATCTATTAAAGCTCAAATACTAGCCAATTTTATAGTGGAGTGCACTATTCCAAAGGAGACTAAACCAAAGTACCAAGAAGTTTGTATCCTTGCCTCCCCTGAAGAGAGGGCTGATCTCCCTGGAGACTTTTGAGCATTATTTGTGGATGGTTCATCTAATGCTTCTGGAGCAGGCGCGGGCTTGATTCTCATCAATCCGGAAGGAGTTGTAGCGAAATATGTGTTATGCTTCGACTTTCCTGCCACTAACAATGGAGCAGAGTATGAAGCTCTGCTTGTAAGACTAAGAATAGCCAAAAAACTGAAAGTAGAATATCTAAAGGTTTACAGTGACTCTCAGCTGGTTGTGGGGCAAGTTAGTGATAATTATGAAGCTCGGGAGGAAAGCATGAAGAAGTACTTGGAAAAGGTAAGGAGCTTGATCTCAGCCTTCAATAATTTTGATATCCAGCGAATCCCCAGGGCGGAGAATACTAGAGCCGACCTTCTCTCTAAGCTAGCCACCTTAGCCCCAAACGAGCTACCAAAAGAAGTCCTTTTTGAAGTCCTGCAGCACCCAAGTTCAGAAGAGCCCCAGGCAATAATACAAGTTGATCATGAGCTTAACTGGATCGATCCATTGATTGCTTATCTTAGAGATGAAATTCTTTCCAGAGACCATAAAGAAGCTCGGAAGTTAAGAAATCAAGCTTCCCTCTATATTTTATATGAAAATAAGCTGTACAAGAGGTCGTACTTCCTACCACTCAAATGTCTCGGACCTCCAGAAGCTGACTATGCTTTGAGGGAAGTTCACGAAGAAATTTGTGGAAATCATCTGGGGGCGAGATCTTTATTATATAAGTTACTCCGTCAGAAATACTATTGGCCAACAATGCACCAAGATGCTGTGGATTATGTGAGCAAATGTGACAGAAATGCAAACATTCAGAGACAATCGGCTTTACAGCTCATGCCGATGGGCGCCCCTTGGCTATTTGCACAATGGGGGATGGATATACTTGGATCTTTTCCCATGGTGTCTGGACAGCAAAAGTTCCTATTGGTGGCAGTAGATTATTTCACTAAGTGGGTTAAGATCGAACCTCTGGCGAAGATCACTGAAGCCAAAGTGCAGGACTTCGTCTGGAAGTCAATTGTTTAGAGGTTTGGTGTACCTGGAACACTAATTACTGATAATGGGCGTCAGTTTACAGGTGCAAAGTTCGTTGAGTTCTACGAAGATCTGAACATATCTCACCACTTCACATCAGTAGCCCATCCGTAAGCGCATGGTGAAGTAGAAGTAACCGATAGAACTTTGCTACAAGGGATAAAGGCAAGACTTGAGAGGGCAATGGGCACATGGGTAGATGAACTCTATCATGTGCTATGGACTTACCGAACTATCCAAAGATTGCCTATTGGAGAAACCCTCTTTGCACTAGCCTTCGGGATGGAGGCAGTTATTCCAGTCGAACTCCAACTTCTTTCAGCGCGTGTTGAGGCCTTTAATGAAGAAAGTAACTCACAGGATCTCAGAGCAAATCTCGATCTGTTGGAGGAAAAGCGAGAGAAAGCTCAAATCTGAATGGCAGCCTATAAGCAAAGAGTAGCCTGCTACTACAACTCCAAAGTCAGAAGCAAGATATTCAGAGTAGATCTGGTGCTTTGGCGAGCAGATGTTTCACAACCTCACAATCAAGAAAAGCTCGCCTCGAATTGGGAAGGCCCCTATGAAGTCGTGGAAATCGTCTGATCGGAGACATACTATCTGAAGGAGCTCGGAGGGCCAGTACTCCCGCGACCTTGGAACTTGGAGAACTTAAGAATGTATTATTAATAGCAAAGTTATATGATGGCAGAAAACGACTTAACTAAACTTCGACCTTAAACGAAATAGAAGACCTCCGGTTATTTAAGTCAGGAGCAACGACCCTTTTGTGTCCCAATGACTTTGTTAGGGACAGGAGGACCTCGTCTTAACAAAGGTAAAGGCCAATCCCGTCAGGAACAGAAGGACCTTGTCCTGACAGGGAGATAAGGTAAAGGCCAACCATGTTAGGAACATAAGGAGAACCTCGTCTTGACACGGATAAAGACCTCTGGTTATTTAAGATAGGAGGGAAGAGATTCTTTCAACGGCCTTTTTGTGTCCTAATAACTTTGTTAGGGACAGGAAGAATCATCCTAACAAAAGTAAAGACCAACCCCATCAGGAACAGGAGGAGGACCTCGTCCTGATAGGGGGACAAGATAAAGGCCAACTGTGTTGAGAATAGGAGAACCTCGTCCTGATAGGGATGAAGACCTTCGGTTATTTAAGATAGGAGAGAGGTCCTTTCAATGGTCTTTTTATGCCCCAATGATTTTGTTAGGGATAGGACTTCGTCCTAACAAAGGTAACGACCGACCCTGTCAGGAATAAGAGGACTTCGTCCTGACAAGAGGACAAGGTAAAGGCCAATCGTGTCAGGAGCAGGAGGAGAACCTTGTCCTGACATGGATGAAAAGCTCCGATAATTTAAGATAGGAGGGGAGAGGCCCTTTCAACGGCCCTCTGGTGCCCCGGAGACCTTGTCAGGAATAGGAGGACCTCATCTTGACAAGAGTAGATGCCAACCATACTAGGAGTAAGAGGGAAACCTCGTCCTAATGTGGATAAAGACCTACGGTTATCTAAGACAAGGCATTTTTTGATGGTCAAGAAATGGGAAAATCAATAGACATCAAATCCATGCAAGGCAAAGAGACAATTGAAGAAAACATCATTCTATTAAAATTAAAGTTCATTACAAAATAAAGGTCAGCAAGACCACGTACAAAAAGATAAAATGGACGAAGTCCTAAGAAGGACCAGATTCTTCGAACCTCGGACTGTTGACCCCTGCCATCGCCGAAGATTGCTTCAAGCTAGTAATCTCTTCTTCAAGTTCCTTTTCAATAGGCTCTCTACAAATAACTTATCAGCCCGACGATAATTATCTTTGGACTCACGCAACTGTCTTCTTAGGACCTCTGACTCGGCCTCTGCGTCCTTAACAACCTATCATTCATAAGTTGGATCTTTAGCTGTTGAAGCTCGGCCGATTCTTTTGCATATGTCGTTGATAGAGTCTCTAAAGAATTTTTTAAGGAAAGAAGTTTATCTGATTCTCTGTTCGAGCTAGCCTCCGCCCTCTCCGCCAATTATCTTTTAAGACTGGCTATCTTCTCGTCCGCTTTTCAAAGTTGCTGTTGGAGATCGGCGATTTCATCACTCCAGCTGAGCTCATAACTCTTATATGAAGTTTCGGCAGTGTGAAGTTGATTTTGAAGTTCTGAAAATCTCTTGGACCAATCCTAGCTGGACTCCTCTCGGCTGGTAGACCACGTCGAGCTTTGCTCCAACAAGCGAATTTTTTTCTTTGCCGTGTTGAGTTCAACTTCAAGGGCGCAAGCTTTGGCTGTCAAAGTTCAGGACTTCCACTGGCATGCTTAACTTCCTCGGGCTTTTCGTTTAGGTGGTACTTTTTGGTATTATATTATTTGAATAGTTGTCTAGATGATTAATGTAAGTGGTTAATTTCAGTAGCGGCATCGGCATAGTTCTTTAATTTTTTAAGCTCGTCTTCAGTCTCCCCCAACTTTTTGGTAAGATGATGAACCTCTTTTCTTAGGCTCTTTATATGGGCTTTCAGGGGAACACCCTGAGGCAGGGGGTTGGCTTCGACAGAAGACTGCACTCGGAGCACGAAAACATTATAACATAAATTTCATAAAAGAAAGAAATTTGCTATCAAAATAAACTTGTCTTCATTAATCAAAATATTTTTTTTAAGTACATGAAAGGAAATAAATGAAAAAGAAAAATACAAATTAAGAGGTCTCAGACTTCTGGGAGAGCAATTGAGGAGTTTGATACAGCATCGGTCGGCTTCGGCTCTTTAGTGGCTGGCTTGGCGGGGGGAAGGTCAGTAGCGACAACAGATGGTCTCGCTTCTTCATTAGGAGCCCCTTCCGCAAGGAAGCCAAGGTCGAGCTTCGGGAACTTGCTGGTTATCCTGCTTTCACAAAGTTCGAACCCCTTGATAAAGGCCTCCTAGCCGAACTCGACATTCAGGTCCCTTATCTCAGAGGAGACCTTGAATTCCTCCATAGCCTGGACCTTAGCCTCCACAATCTGATCCGAAACTCGCTGCTCCTCTACCATTTCAGCTTCCATCTTTCTCTCCTTCTCAACCTCGAGGGCCAGCACCTCCTTCGCCCTCGCTAAAGCCTATTCAGCCTCCCGTGCAGTCTGGCGGCCTCGGCCGATCTTTCTTTGAGGAGATGATCGACCTCAGCTTTCTCCTTAAGAAGGTGTGCAACTTCGGCTTGATGATCTTCTTCAGCTTTCGTATAGTTCATCACCTTGATATTGGCAATCAACTAGTGTCCTATCTATAAAAAAAAAAAAAGACCAAGCAACTTGTATCAATGAAGAGGTATTGGACAAGAATGAAGGGATGAAGGGAAAAGAGAGATGGGTCAACTTACCTCAAGGAACGACCCTGGAGAATCCTAGGTGCGCTGCTCGGGGTCGGCCTAAACAATCTTGTCTACAACTTCGAGCAGGGTACACCCATCGACCAACTTCTTAATGATGCTTTTATTATTGAAGGGGTTCTCCTCCAAGTCATCATCAGAACTGTTAGATCCCCTGGCTGCGATCCTGCACTGGATTTTCGCAGCAGCCAGTTTCTTCTTCACCTCCATCAGCCTCTCAGTACGGGGTTCCGAGGTGGGGACTTCGTCCGGGGGGCTTGGGGAAGTCGGAAGAGCCACAGCCTCGCAGGCGGTCATGATTTCGGGGGCAGCGGCAACATAGGGAGCTTGAGGCACCAACCCTCGTCTTTTTTGAAGGCTTGGCGGGCGCAGCATCTTTTCTTTTGCGAGCTTGAAGGCCCTTAGACAGTTGTTGAAGCGCGACCGCATCCATTTCTGCAATAGAGAAAGATTTAAAATTAAAAGGGGAATCAGAAAGTAACTTTGGAAATCAAAAAGTGTACCATTTGGATTGAGGGGACTCAGGCCCAGATTGAATAAGGTCTGGCCTTCCAGAAGTTTGGGCAGAAAGGGGGCTCCGTAATTCCTAAGCTTGTTAGCAAAATCAAGATCGTCCCTTTCCAAGCTCGGAGCCTGGCGAACTGAATCCCTCAGCCATCCCTAAAGAGGAAGTCCTAAACTAAGAGATGGATAGGAGACAAAGAAGAACTTTCCCTTCCAATCATGAATGGAAGAGGAGGCATTTTTAAGCAACCCGTTCTTGCCAACCTGAGGGGACAGGTACCACCAATCCTTAACAGTTGGATGGTGCTTGAAGATAATAACTGCGGAATAAGGAGATGGTCGGGCGGATTTCGGCTGAAATACAGAGGAAAAGGAAACTTATGACAAACCTAAAAGAATTTGGGACCATGGAAGCAAGGAAAATGTTTAAAAAGTAGAAAAGAGCGACCACAAAAGAAGGGAGAGGAAGTTTTAGCCCGGTACGAAGAGCTTCTATGTACAAGCAAAAGCGACCTGCAGGAGAGGAGCAAGCTCAGTCGCTAGGTCCAGGGAGTTCAAGTTCGTATTCGAAAGGGATCCAATATAAAATCCTTATTAAAGAAAGGTCTTCTTCGTGACGGAGTTTGCAAAGACTGGTATCAAGAATGAAAAGTGGATGAGGTGCTTCTATAGGCTCGGTTTTCTTAGGGCTAGAATCCATCAAGGTTGGGTAAGCCGAACTCGAGGAACAAGTCGACTAGGATTTCTCGGTGGACATATGGATCAAACTGAACTTAAAAAAAATCTCCAAAAATCAAGAAAAAATAAGACAAAACCTCTTTGAAGAAACTGAAAGGACAAAACGCAAAAGACAGAAACAATCAAAGGAAAGGTTGTGGAACTAACTTAACTCGGTTAGGATGAGCGGGGAGGCAATGGACACGATAGAAGTCGAATGGGGAAGCGCCTGGGACTGGAGAAAATCGTAGAAGAAGTCGGAACTCTCGAGCGGAAGGGAGACGAAAATCGGAGGAAGATAGAAACGAACTTAGGCGAAGTGAAGCCCTAGAGGAAGAAGGCGAGCTTAAATATCCCAAGGAGCTTAAGGCGGTTATGATTGCAGATCATCTTACGCCAGTTTTGATCTGCCGTGTGTCCCACCCGGCATGCCTATCTCTGACGCCTAATAGGGCATTTATTGTGCCGTACATGGAGCACCGCGCCAGATAAGTTTTCAAAAGGAATGTCTTTTCAAGTCGCCCGTGCATTAAGAAACTTCGGCGCCAATGAAAAAAAAGGCCAAGTGATTTCACCCCTCGAGAGCAGGGGGCTGGAAAAGAACTTCGGCTGCAGCAACTTTTCTTTACTCCATTCGAAATTTGAACTCAGGAGTAGGGGGACAAGTATTGGGGGTAAAATAACCCCCACTGAAGTCCTTAACCACCGCCCCTTGTGCAGAAGTAACCCACCGATCCTCTCAACAACAAGTCCATACAACGGAAGCTTATAGAAGGCACATCAAAATCCGGTCAGACGACCTTGAACAGTGAAGGGGAACTATTATTCGATTAACCTTGCTTCTTGACTTAGAATGAATGATAGGATCAAAATTCAACCCTCCCAACCTGGATTAGTGATGAACTTTGAAGATAGTTGAAGTCCTAAATTGTGGGCAACATGCTTCTTCCAGACGAACTCCTCCTATCGCACTCCTTCCGGACGAACTCCTCCAGTTGCACCACTCTTGGACGATCTCCTCTAGCTAAGACCTCTTATAGGCGGTCTCCCTTTGAATGACTTCCTTTTGAAATATGCACCTCGCCAAACCCCTTCCAATCGAGGTGGTTGCCCTTCTACAATTTTGTAGGGCTGGTTCGCCTAGTCCAATTTGGATGGTACCAACCCTCTAGACGACCTAGGGGACTATCGAACCCCTCAAAGCAGTCGGATACTACTTCAATAGACTCCGACTAGTGCTAGTTCGCCGCAGGTCGATAACCTTCAAGCTCGACTGCTTGGCCTAAGATCCTCCTCGCCAACATCTACGTTTGGCTAGGCAGATATAGAAGTCACCACCCAGCGTATGAACTCCCACAAATGGATCTCAATTACTTGTAAGTCGCGACAAATGATAACTCATCCTTCGTAACAAACTCCACGTGGCCTAAACGGCCTATTATCGGACAGTTACGGCTGTCACCATCGGTTTGTTACACGTTGCGTCTATAAAAGGGACCCTCCAGGTTCATTTTCTCTAAGCTCTCTCCTTTCCATCACTTTGCTCTTTTATTTCCTGAGCACTCCATTCTAGCTGGCCGGAGAATTGACTTAAGCATCGAAAGGTCCTGCCGGAGCCACCCACCTCCGATTTGGACTTTATTTTGCAGGTCCTATTGGCGGCCTCACCTTTCCAACTCCAGCTACCTCTGGCATCCTCACAGATTTCCGCACCAATAGTTGGTATACATTGAGTCCATTTTGGATTTCATGGTCTTCAACCACTTGTCTGAGTCCTTGCTCATGACAGCTTCCGAATAAGTCAGAGGATCATCGTTCTCTCAACGATGTGGGCTTCATCATTCTTAATGATAAACCCATAGGTGCTCTTCATATTGTTTCCGACTTTCGGAGAGATGTGTGTTGTGGTTGTATCTCAGTAATGGATACTTCTGGTTGAGGAATATCTTGCATCTCTATTCATAGGTCTTGAACTTCACCAAGTTCAATTTTTCTTCCACTGCCTCTTTTCATGATAAACTTTTTTTCATAAAAGTGGCATGCTTATTAACAAAAATCTTTTGTTCAATAGGGTAGTAGAAATAATATCCCATACTTGGGATATCCTACAATTAAACACTTGTCTGCTCTAGCACTTAGCTTATATTCAAAACTTCTTTTGACATGAACTAGATAGCCTCATATCTCAAGATACTTAAGATTGGGCTTCTTTCCTCTCCATATTTTATATGGGGTGCTAGGCATAGATTTAGAAGACACTCTATCTAAGATATATGCAGCGGTCTCTAAGACATATCTCTAGAAGGAAATAGGAAGGTCTGTAAAGCACATCATGCATCACACTTTATTCAATAAAGTGCGATTCTTTCTTTTTGCTACACCATTTAATTGTGGTGTATATGGAGGGGTTCATTCAGAGAGAAATACCCTTTTTCTTAAGATAATCTAAGAACTTACTAGATAGGTATTCATCTCCTCGATTAGTTCGAAGGATTTTAATACACTTTCCAGTTTATTTCTCGACTATACTTTGATTCTCTTTAAATTTATCAAAGGCTTCGGATTTATGTTTCATAACATACACATATCTAAACCTTGATAAATCATCAGTAAAAGTGATGAAATAAGAGTATCCTTTGGTCTGAGTTGACATAGGACCATATACATCTTTATGCATAAGTTTTAACAACTCACTTGTCCTTTCTCCGTATCCAGTGAATAGAGTCTTGGTCATTTTTTCCATAAGACAAGATTCATAAGTTTCTAATGATTTATAATCATAAGGATCAAAGAATTTTTTTTTGTATAACTTGTTTAATCTTGACTCATTTATGTGATCAAGTCGACAATGACAGAGAAAGGTGTTATTCACCTCCTCTCTTTTGTTTTTTGCTTTCATCAATATGAAATATTTTGTCATTAATTGATAGAACTAGAAGACCATTTTCTAGAATGCCATTATAGTAATGCTCATTAGAAAAAGAAATAGAGCAACCATTGTCCTTTCCTTAATTTCAGAGCTTTGTTTCAACAACAAAGGAATTGAAATTACATTTCTAATGATCTTAGGCATAAAATAATAGTTCCAATAGCTTCAATGTGGATAGACTCTCCTCTAGCGCTATAAATTGAAGAAGTCACTCTTCAATTTTCTAATTCCCTGTAGCCCCTGCAATGACTTGTAGATATGGGAACCACAGCCGGTATTTAATATCTAAGAATTTGAAATTGAAGAACTCAATGACAAATTAGTATGTATTATGTACGTATCTTTTGGTGCAACATTTGCACCAGGCTTTATAGTTGCAAGATAACTCTTGTAATTCCTTTTCTAGTGTCCTTGCCGCAATGGAAATAGGTACTTGGTCCGGAGACTTTCTTCCCCTTCTTCCTCTTCATCATGCTACTTTTAGGGTACAGTCTTTTTTTTGAATCGGGTGTTATAGTTTGACTACACCATAACTCGGTCTCCTAGCCATTCGGAATCCTGAGGTGTATGTTGGTTATAGCATGTTTATTGTAGGAACTGGATTGCATCAAGATGGAATCTATGTACCTCGGTGGTAGAGGAGCAGCTCTATGATAATCATGAGAATCAAGTTCAGAAGCCCATGGCCATGGCAGAGTGAAATAATAGAAAGAGTTTCTATTTAGGTTTTCACATCGAACTTGAATCGATTGATTACATCATATGACAGAAACTAGGGTTTGACGAGTTCACCTTAACCCTAATCTGATCGGAGCTCAAGATAGAAGAATTTAATCACACAGATAGCTGCACCAAGAGGTTCGCATTCAGCTCTGATGGGTTGCCACCATATACTGCTAGGTGTCATTGGTGGATTTTGGGAGCAATTAGAATGATTTAGATGATCGATCATTCTAGCTGTTCGAATCAGAAGAGTTTTGATCCATCGAAAGGAGTTTCGATGATGTCGATGATAGAGATCATGACATATCCCATTATCATACAGAACTGAACCTAAGTGGATCACACAAACAAGGATTTGAATATGGTGATCATCAATTGAACTGATCCAGTTCAATTGATCTGAATGAGATTCAATTAGGTTCAAAGAAATCGTGCTAGCACTTGATTGAACCTAACATTCTTCTTTTACTATCATAAATAGTTGTCCTGACTGAGCCAAAAGAGTTTGTGCTCGATCATAGGCCTTCACTTGATCTGACTGAAGCCTGTCCAGGTCAGAAAAGGATTGTCTTATTTTGTAAGACAATACCTGCCATTTTTGGTCACCTGCCATTTCTTTGACTTTAGTCAAAAGTTGACCTTTGATTGGTCAAATGTTGACCATTGACACTTTGACTTCTGTCCACGTGTCATGCACCTATTGGAGAGCTGGTGGGGGCTTGTCCCCCTGCCAGAACCAGGCAAGGAGCCCAGGAGTCCCTGTTGGACAGGGACTTCATCTCCTTATTAGATTTCGATTGGAGTCCTCTTAAGAACCAACTTTGACTGGTCTTAGGCGCCATCTAAGGATGAATCCAAGAGATTCTATTTCCACCAATCAGATTTAGATTTGATTTCATAAAGGGTTGTGATTGGTTGGGATGAAGAGTTGGATCACGCATAGTCTATAAATACGATCTTGCGCCCAACTCAAGGAGCATATCTAATAATAAAAATAAAATATGGATAAATTAAATCATATTTAATTTACCTTGATGTAGGGTAATCCTATTACCCGTTGATGATCCTGTAAGCAGCGGAAGGTTCTGGATCTAGCCACGCAAGTGCCTGACCTCTACCGGGATCCATTCGAGCTGGATCTGGAGATCTTTTTCTTCTCTATCACGTCTCCAAAAATCAGATCTGAATCTGATTTGGAGGATCTTCAAAATGGCTTTCGAAGATCAGCAGTTATCCTTTGCAGCAGCGCAGCCTTCTAGCTTTCTGTCACCTTTCTCTCGCCTAGATTGCACCAACTGGATCCCAAACTACTTTGGGCGTGGAGAGGAGAGGAAGATGATGGACTTGGCGTGGAGGAGGAAGAGAGAGGCAGCCTTGGGGCGTTGTGAATTGCATTTATGAGATGCTCCTTAAGTTGGGCGTAGGGTCTTATTTATAGACTATGCGTGATCCAACTCTTCATCCCAACCAATCACAACCATTTGTGAAATCAGATCTAAATCTAATTAGTGGGAATAGAGTCCCTTAGATTCATCCTTAGATGGTGCCTAAGACCAGTCAAAGTTGGTTCTTAGGAGGAGTCTAATCGGAATCCAATAAGGGTTAAGGTCCAATGTGAAAACCTAAATAGAAACTCTTTATATTATTTCACTTTGCTATGGCCATTGGCTTCTGGAATTGATTCTCATGATCATCATAGGACTGCTCCTCTACCACCGAGGTAGATAGATTTCATTTTGATGCAATCCAGTTCCTACAATGAACATGCTATAGCCAACATACACCTTAGGGTTCTGAATGGCTATGAGACCGAGTTATGGTGTAGTCAAATTATAACACCCTCAAGGTGAACTGTCGATGCATCTCAGGTCAAAGAATCAGACACACCACTGCAGCATCGAGTCAGTCATTGACGAGAAGGTAGACTTCCTAATGACCATTCGAGGTGGTCACGCTCAGTGCTCTCGTTCTCTAACGAGTACCTGTACTCTCGCTCTAGTGTCTCCACACCGTAGACTCAAGACTCATGTACTCTCGCTTTGGTGTCTCCACACCGTAGACTCAAGACTTATCTACTAAAGAGAAGCGATTGTACACCAACCTTTCGGATCGATCACCAAGTTTTCAACTCTTGAAAATTTTATTGATTATTCAAGTCTTAAGTTTTAATAATGATTATTCAAGTCTTAAGTTTTCAACTCTTGAAAATATGAATTATCATTATCATTAACTCAAAGGATGTATCACAGACACTAAATACACGTGATAGAAAATAACCTATTTTATTGATTATAGTCAAAATTACAATTTTGCCCCTAGAAGTGTATTACAAGTGTCAGCCAATTTTGGCTTCTAGGGCATATATATCTAACAATCTCTCACTTATCCTAAAGCCAATTGGCTACAAGTCTAAGTCCCATCTTCTCAAGGTGGGCTTCGATCTTCTGCTTGCCCAACGGCTTTGTAAGTGGGTCTGCCACATTATCTGTGGAGTTGACTCTCTTGACCTCGACGTAACCCTTCTCGAGGTAATCGCGGATGAGGTGGTATCGCCGCTCAATGTGCTTGGATTTTTGGTGAGACCTCGGCTCCTTAGCAAGGGCTATGGCGCCATTGTTGTCGCAGTATAGAGGAATGGCATCTGATGGCATTACTCCAATTTCTGCAGCAAACTTCTTGTACCAGAATGCTTCCTTCGCAGCCTCTGATGCAGCGATATATTCTGCTTCCATGGTGGAATCTGCTATCACGGTTTGCTTGGAACTCTTCCAGCTGACAGCACCACCATTGCACACAAACAGACTCCCAGATGTCGACTTTCGATCATCTACATCGGACATGAAATCCGAGTCTGTGTATCCCTGGACTTGGAGTTCTCCGTTACCAAAGACCAACATCATATCCTTAGTTCTTCTCAAGTACTTAAGGATACATTTCACAGAAGTCCAGTGTTCTTCACCTGGATTTGACTGATATCTGCTTGTGACACTCACAGCATGGGCTATATCAGGTCGTGTACATAGCATGGCATACATGAGGCTCCCTATTGCAGAAGCATAAGGGATCTTGCTCATGCGTTCTATTTCCTCAGGTGTGCTAGGGCACATCTTCTTGGAAAGATGAATACCATGTCTGAAGGGTATTAATCCCCTCTTAGAGTTTTCCATACTAAACCTCTTTAGTACTTCCTCTATGTACATCTTCTGTGAAAGTCCTAGCATCCTATTCGGTCTATCCCTATAGACCTTAATTCCTAGAATAAAGGATGCTTCACCTAGGTCTTTCATGGAGAATTCCTTGGACAACCATATTTTGACTGTTGTCATCATGGGAATATCATTCCCAATAAGGAGGATGTCATCCACGTACAATACGAGGAAGACAACAGCGCTCCCACTGACCTTTTTGAAAACACATGGTTCCTCTTCATTTTTGATGAAACCAAACATTTTTGATCACATCATTGAAATGAGTGTTCCAGCTCCGAGATGCTTGCTTAAGTCCATATATGGACCTTTGCAGCTTGCAAACCTTGTGATCAGTATCACTGGATGTGAAACCTAGCGGCTGTTCCATATAGATATCTTCCTCAAGATATCCATTTAAGAATGCCATTTTCACATCCATTTGCCATATTTCATAATCGAAATAGGCTGCAACGGCAAGCAATGTGCGGATGGATTTTAGCATAGCCACTGGGAAAAGGTATCCTGATAGTCAATGCCTTCGCGTTGACTATAACCTTTTGCCACTAGTCTAGCCTTGAATGTCTCCACATTCCCATCTGCACCAATCTTTCTCTTGAAGATCCATTTACACCCAATAGGTACTATACCTTCTGGTGGATCTACCAAGGTCCAGACTTGGTTTGAGTGCATCGAGTCAATTTCTGACTGCATTGCCTCTAGCCATTTCTCGGAGTCGATATCTGATATCGCCTCGTTGTAGGTTTTGGGATCATCACCATGAGCACCATTACCTACGAGGAACATTTTCTCTACTTCCTCTGAAATAATACCTAAGTATCTTTCAGGGGGACGGAAAACTCTTTCCGATCTACGAGGTGGAGGAGGTAGTGTTCTTATTGGCTCAACCTGATTTGGTTCCAATTGGTCCTTAGCTCGTTGTACTTGTGAGACTTTCTCATCAAGCTTAATCTGCTTTCCAATGCCGCTATCTTGAATAAACTATTTTTCAAGAAAGATGGCATGTCGACTCACAATCACATTGTGGTCTTCTGGAATGTAGAAATAGTATCCTAATGACTCTTTAGGATATCCTATGAATCGAGCTCTGAAGGACCTAAACTCTAACTTGTCCGCTTGTTGTCTTTTGACATGAGCCGGACAACCCCAAATTCTGAGATGACTCAGACTTGGTTTCTTACCGTGCCATATCTCATACGGTGTGGTAGGAACG
>QRFJ01002831.1:129659-178045 GCA_006176705.1 Cocos nucifera | reverse complement strand
ATTTATTGTGCATATTTTGTTTATGAACCCTACTTAATAGAATTAAGTTATGGAATATTAATTAGGTCTAAAATTGAAAATTTCATATCTAAGACATATTCATAATACTGGGTTCGAACTTGGGTAGATCAATTAGGTCTAAGCGGTTGATCAAACCAAATCAAGAGTTGGTTAGATGGGATTAACAATGCTTAAATTGACCAGGCTAATAGGATTAAGTCTGGGTCAAGATCGAGTCACGATCAAGCAAGACCTAATTAAGCTCAGAGGTTAGAGTTTGGATTGTTGGCTAACCCAATTGGTTCTGGCTCAATAATTTAGTGTCTAAGGTAAGTTTGGCACATACGACCGACTGGTTTTTAATTGGAAGTTACTCGACCTGAATGCGTTCTTGTACGAGTTAATGGCATATCCCTTCCACCGGTCTCACTTACCTGGCCATATCTGTTGACTCAGTTTTGATTTGAGGTGGTCAATAATCCGAACTAACCCATGCCACTGTTAGTTATAATTGTTATGACTATGACAAGTCTAGTTTAATGAGACCTGAATCAATTCTCCCTAAGAAAAGATTAAGTCTGAGGTCTTCCACCATTGTAGATGTACGGGTCCTTTCCGAGGTTGATTGTTCTCGGCTGGATACAGTGGCTCAGTTGCACTGGGAAGATGCAACCATGTCTATTAGGCATTGGATGCTATGGGCTGGAGGATGAGTTGGGCTCAATATTCCGGATATGGTGAGAGACTCAATTAGGAATCCAGTCTGTGCAAATGATGGGTCTGACTTAACTAAAGAGTGGATCAATATTTCGGATACGGTGAGATTTATGAATTAGAGATCAAGTTTGGGTGCACCATGATTAGAGAATCATTGAACAAGAGTTGTTCACTCATTGGCTAACCCATCACCAATAACTGTTAGGTGAGGTGATGAGTCAGTTGGTGAGACCGCACCACCCACTAGAAATCATTAATCGTGGAGATTTTCGCATCTCTACAGAGGGAGTGTAGGGATCCGAAAAAATAGTGGAAGCTAATTTGTTTAAAAATAAAATTTTTAAATAAATTAGTTAAGTCATAATTACAGTATTTAACTAGAATTTTTGACTCTCTATAGGAAAATGCCTGCGTCCAACCCATTAGCACGTATCCTGGACACACATAGACTGACCGGACCCAATTACAAAGATTGGCTCAGGAACTACAAAATTGTTTTGGGTTTTGAGAAGTTAACCCATGTATTGGATCAGGACCCTCCCACCTTACCAGTCCGTCCATCCGCTGAACAGAGAGCGTCTCTAGAAAAATGGATAGATGAAGATAATAAGGCCAGATATTACATGTTGGGCTCGATGTCTGATAAGCTCCAGCGCCAACATGAAGATATCATGACTGCTCGCCAAATGTTGGCTCACTTGCAAGAGATGTTTGGTGAACAGAGTTGCGCAGCCAAGTATCAAGTCACGAAACGACTTTTTAAGGTTAAGATGCGTGATGGGCAGTCAGTCCAAGATCACTGTCTGATAATGATCAAGGACTTGGAAGAGCTTGAGAAGCTCGGTGTGAAGTTTACGACTGGATCTGCAGAACGATGTTATTCTGCCAATCCTTGAACTGATGCATATGGCATTCATCATGAATTACTACATGCATAAACTTCAAAATTTCTTGGCCGAATTAATAAACATGCTGGTCACCGCTGAAGCTTTCTATGAAAGGCTCTAAAGGCTCAGTTCTTGCTATGAACGGACTTCTTCCAAAGAAAAGTCTTTGGAAAGAAAAAGAAGTCTGCGAAAAAGCAAAAGATGGAAGGGAAGAAGAAGAAGGCCAAGCCGAAGAAGAAGACCGCTGTCAAAGGAAAGTGTTTCCATTGCAACAGCGACGGCCATTGGAAGCGGAACTGCCCAACTTACCTGACCATTCTGAAGAACAAGAAGGAAGGTCTTCTGAAGGTATGCTTGTTATTGAGTTAACTTACGATTTTTCTGCAATCCAGTTGGGTGCTGACTTCTGGTTTTGTGCTCATCTGTGCACTTCCATGCAGGATCTTGAGTGATGCAGGACAGGCTAAGGGATGGAGACATGATCTACGCGTCGGTAATGGAGCAAGAGTTGCTGCAGTGGCAGTGGAAACATGCCCTCTTCGATTACCATTTGGTTTAGATTTAGTTTTGAAAGACTGTAATTATGTGCCTGCAGCTAGCAGAAATTTGATTTCTATTTCATGCTTAACACTAGAAGGCTATGTGATTAACTACTTTAAGGACCATTGTAACATTCTTTGCCAAAGAAATAAAATTGCAAATAGTTTCCTTATTAACGGTCTTTATCAGCTACATATTGACGTATCTATTCTAACTATCGAGCAAAACGTGAATGCCAAACGACCTAGAGATGGTCCAAACGACAGGTATTTATGGTACCTGAGATTAGGTCATATAGCAGAAAGATAGGATCAACAAATGGAGAAAATGGCTATTGAGTCCATGACTTACCGAGATATATCCAACTTGTGAATCTTGTCTTCAAGGCAAAATGACTAAACTCCCTTTTGTAGGAGAAAGGGCCACAAATCTCCTTGCCCTAGTACATACTGATGTGTGCGGCCCATTTGATGTGCCGACTAGAGACAATTTTATCTACTTCATTATCTTTACCGATGATCTGTCTAGATATGGGTATGTGTATCTTATGAGATACAAGTCTGAAGCTTTCGAAAAGTTCAAAGAATTCAAACATGAAATAGAAAAACAAACTGAAAAATCCATTAAGATTCTTCGATCAGATCGAGGAGAGTACCTTAGCCGGGAATTCCTAGACTATCTTAAGAAAAATGGCACAGTCTCTCAATGAACTCCACTAGGAATACCTCAACTCAACAGGATTTCAGAACGGAAAAATCGGACTCTATTGGATATGGTCCGATCCATGATGAGCTTCACAGACCTTCCTGATTTTCTTTGGAGACACTCATTGTTAACTTCAATTTATCTACTGAAAGGGTTTCCTCTAAAATTCTTCATTCTTATGATCGGACGGCCAAGAGGAATGCCTTAATCAGGAACATGTAATACTACAAAATAGTTTTAGATCTATATCATATATCTCATATACAAATTAGATCTAATCATGGCATATTTTGCATACATCTCATGTATTAAATCATGCATGTTTTCAGATCTAAATTATCTCATAATAATCTAAAAAATTAGATTTAAATTGATCTTATCAAAATAAACTCTAATCTAGACAACTATGTAGAACTATTCTACAACTAGTCTAGACATGCATCAATCATATCTCATATGATGTTTTAAATTAAATAATTTTATTTACTATTTTTTAGATGTTATTATAATAATTATAATATTAAAAAATAATAAATAAATAGATCTAAAATATGATTTAATCAAATTAAATTAAAAATATGCAAGACTATTCTATAGAACTATTCTATTTTAGAACTAGTCATGCATATTTTCTAATCTTAGATCCAAATCATTTAATTTTAATTTTTTTTATTTCAGATCTGATCACATCTCATGTGACATCTGAAATCACTTATTTTTTAATTAGAATAAATTTAAAATAAGATCTAAATACTTTTAGAACCTTGGCTCTGATACCAATTGAAGGAAAATTTTGATTTTCTGGACCAGATTCATTAAGATCTAATCGAATCAAGAGATATATTTTAAAATTTTTTCTCTTTGATCCTAATCAGATCTAAAATATTTCAGATCTGATACTTATTATTTTAATAATAAAAATAAAATCTAAATAAATTAAATCAAATTTAATTTACCTTGATGTAGGGTAATCCTATTATCCATTGATGATCCTGTAAGTAGCGGAAGGTTCTGGATCTAGCCATGCAAGTGCCTAGCCTCTATCGGTATTCACTCAGGCTGGATCTGAAGATCCTCTTCTTCTCTATCATGTCTCCAAAAATTAGATCTAGATCTGATCTGGAGGGTCTTCAAAATACCTTTTGAAGATCAGCAGTTATCCTTTGCAGCAGCGCAGCCTTCTAACTTTTTGTCACCTTTCTCTCATCTAGATTACACCAACTTGGATCTCAAACACCTTTGGGCATGGAGAGGAGAGGGAGAAGATGGATTTGGCATGGAGGAGGAGGACGGAGGAAGCCTTGGGGCATGGAGAACTCTTTTCCCAGATTTCAGATATTCCTTGAGTTAGGTGCAGGGTCTTATTTATAAACTATGACTCCTCTTCTTCCCAACCAATCACAACCCATTGTGAAATCAGATCTAAATCTGATTGATGGAAATAGAGTCCCTTGGATTCCTCCTTAGATGGCACCTAAGATCAGTCAAACTTGATTCTTAGGAGAAGTCTAATCGAAATCCAAATAGGAGATGGAGTCCCTATCCAACAGGGACTCCTGGGCACCTCCTGCTTGGGCACATGCCAAGGGTGGCATGCGCCCTCCTCCTTACCAAGTTCTAGTAGGGGGACAGGCCTCCACCAGCTCTCCAATAGGTGTGTGACTCATGGACAGAAGTCAAAGTATCAATGGTCAACATTTGACCAGTCAAAGGTCAACATTTGACCAATCAAAGTTCAACTTTTGACCAAAGTCAAAGGACGAGAAATGGCAGGTGACCAAAAATGGCAGGTATTATCTTATAAAATAAGACAACCCTTTTCTGACCTAGACAAGCTCCAGTCAGACCAAGTGAAGGCCTTTGATTGAGCACAAACTTCTTTGGCTCAGTAAGGACAACTATTTATGATAGTAAAAGAAGAACGTTAGGTTCAATCGAGTGCTAGCACGATTTTCTTGAACCTAATTGAATCTCATTCAGATCAATTGAACTGGATTAGTTCAATTGATGATCACTAGATTCAAACCCTTGTTTGTGTGACCCAGTTAGGTTCAGTTCTGTATGGTAATGGGATATGTCATGATCTCTATCATCGACATCATCGAAACTCCTTTCGATGGATCAGAACTCTTCTGATTCGAATAGCTAGAATGATCGATCATCTAAATCATTCTAATTGCTCCCAAAATCCACCAGTGACACCTAGCAGTATATGGTGGCAACCTATCAGAGCTGAATGCGAACCTCTTGGTGCAGCTACCTGTGTGGTTAAGTTCTTCTATCTTGAGCCTTGATCAGATTGTTAGATATATGTGCCCTAGAAGCCAGAATTGGCTGACACTTGTAATACACTTTTAGGAGCAAAATTATAATTTTGACTAATATCAATAAAATGGGTTATTTTCTATCACATATGTGTATTTAGTGTCTGTGATACATCCTTTGAGTTAATGGTAATGATAATTCATATTTTCAAGAGTTGAAAATTTAAGATGAATAATCATTATTAACTCATAAAATGCTTCCCGACCATAGGATCATCACGAGGATGGTGATTGATCCGAAAGGTTGGTGTACAATCACTTCTCTTTAGTAGATGAGTCTTGAGTCTACGGTGTGGAGACACCAGAGCGAGAGTATAGATACTCATTAGAGAACGAGGGCACTGAGCGTGACCACCTCGAGTAGTCATTAGGGAGTCTACCTTCTCGTCAATGACTGACTCGATGCTGCAGTAGTGTGTTTGGTTCTTTGACCTGAGGTGCATCGACAGTTCACCTTGAGGGTGTTATAGTTTGACTACACCATTACTCGATCTCCTAGCCATTCAGAATCCTGAGGTGTATGTTGGCTATAGCATGTTCATTGTAGGAACTGGATAGCATCAAGATGGAATCTATCCACCTCGATGGTAGAGGAGCAGCCCTATGATGATCATGAGAATCAAGTCCTGAAGTCCATAGCCATGGTAGAGTGAAATAATAGAAAGAGTTTCTATTTAGCTTTTCACATCGGACCTGAATCGAATGATTACATTATATGACAGAAACTAGGGTTTGACGAGTTCACCTTAACCCTAATCTGATCGGGGCTCAAGATAGAAGAACTTAATCACACAGGTAGCTGCACCAAGAGGTTCACATTCAGCTCTGATGGGTTGCCACCATATACTGCTAGGTGTCACTGGTGGATTTTAGGAGCAATTAGAATGATTTAGATGATCGATCATTCTACCTATTCGAATCAGAAGAGTTCTGATCCATCGAAAGGAGTTTCGATGATGTCGATGATAGAGATCATGACATATCCCATTACCATATAGAACTAAACCTAACTAGGTCACACAAATAAGGGTTTGAATCTGGTGATCATCAATTGAACTAATCCAATTTAATTGATCTGAATGAGATTCAATTAGGTTCAAGAAAATCATGCTAGCACTCGATTGAACCTAACGTTCTTCTTTTACTATCATAAATAGTTGTCCTGACTGAGCCAAAGGAGTTTGTGCTCGATCAGAGGCCTTCATTTGGTCTGACTGGAGCTTGTCCAAGTCAGAAAAGGTTGTCTTATTTTGTAAGACATTACCTACCATTTTTGGTCACCTGCCATTTCTCATCCTTTGACTTTGGTCAAAAGTTGACCTTTGACTGGTCAAACATTGACCATTGATACTTTGACTTCTGTCCATGTGTCATGCACCTATTGGAGAGCTGGTGGGGGCTTGTCCCCCTGCCAGAACCTGGCAAGGAGGAGGGTGCATGCCACCCTTGGCGTGTGCCCAAGTTGGAGGCGCCCAGGAGTCCCTATTGGACAGGGACTCTATCTCCTTTTTGGATTTTGATTAGAGTTCTCCTAAGAACCAACTTTGACTAGTCTTAGGCATCCTCTAAGGAGGAATCCAGGGGACTCAATTCCCACCAATCAGATTTAGATCTGATTTCATAAAGAGTTGTCATTGGTTGGGAAGAAGACGAGTTGGATCACAGACAGTCTATAAATAAGACCCTACGCGCAACTCAAATTACAATTGGACAATCACAATTCTCCACACTGCAAGGCTACTTCTCCTCTCCTCCTTCACACCAAAGCACCTTCTCCCTCTCCACTCCACATCCAAAGAGGTTTGGATTCTTGGTTGGTGCAATCTAGATGAGAGAAAGATGACTGAAAGCTAGAAGGCTGCGCTGCTGCAAAGGATGACTACTGATCTTCGAAAGATCCTCCAGATTATACTTAGATCTAATTTTTAGAGACATGATAGAGAAGAAGAGGATCCTAGATCCAGCCTGACTGGATATCGTAGAGGCAGGCACTTGCATGGCTAGATCCAGAACCTTCTTCTGCTTATGATCAACGGGTAAGGTTACCCACTTCTTTAGCCGAGTAGGACCCTTAAAAGGATTAAAGGATGTTCCTCGATGGTCCCATTATGTGTAAATTGGGCCTTTCTATAATCTTGCGATGGCCATGGGCTTTCTGGAAATTGAGAATTTCAGATCTAAGACATATTCATAATACTGGGTTCGGGCTTGGGTAGCTCAATTAGGTCTAAGCGGTTGATCAAACCGAATCAAGAGTTGGTTAGATGGGATCAACAATGCTTAAATTGACCAGCCTAATAGGATTAAGTCTGGGTCAAGATCGAGTCACGATCAAGCAAGACCTAATTAGGCTCAGAGGTTAGAGTCTGGATTGTAGGCTAACCCAATTGGTTCTGGACTCAACAATTTGGTGTCTAAGGTAAGTTTGGCACATACGACCGACTGGATTTTTAATTGGAAGCTACTCGACCTGAATGCGTTCTTGTACGAGTTAATGGCATATTCCTTCCACCGGTCTCACTTACCTGGCCATATCTGTTGACACAGTTCTGATCTGAGGTGGTCAATAATCCGAGCTAACCCATGCCACTAGGTTAGTCATAATTGTTATGACTATGACAAGTCTAGTTTAATGAGACCTGAATCAATTCTCCCTAAGAAAAGATTAAGTCTGAGGTCTTCCACCATTGTAGATGTGCGGGCCCTTCCCGGGGTTGATTGTTCTCGGCTGGATACAGTGGCTCAGTTGCACCGGGAAGATGCAACCATGTCTATTAGGCATTGGATGCTATGGGCTGGAGGATGAGTTGGGCTCAATATTTCTGGATACGGTGAGAGACTCAATTAGGAATCCAGTCTATGCAAATGGTGGGTCTGACTTAACTAAGGAGTGGATCAATATTTCGGATACGGTGAGATTCATGAATTAGAGACCAAGTTTGGGTGCACCATGATTAGAGAATCATTGAACAAGAGTTGTTCACTCATTGGCTAACCCATCACCAATAACTGTTAGGTGAGGTGATGAGTCA
The DNA here is from genome assembly GCA_006176705.1 of Cocos nucifera. Classification (NCBI taxonomy): domain Eukaryota; kingdom Viridiplantae; phylum Streptophyta; class Magnoliopsida; order Arecales; family Arecaceae; genus Cocos; species Cocos nucifera. The sequence goes on along the minus strand of QRFJ01002831.1, from coordinate 169,840 downwards.
GTTGGTGAGACCGCACCACCCACTAGAAATCATTAATCATGGAGATTTTTCGCATCTCTACAGAGGGAGTGTAGGGATCCGAGAAAATAGTGGGAGCTAATTTGTTTAAAAATAAAATTTCTAAATAAATTGGTCAAGTCATAATTACAGTATCTAACTAGAATCTTTGACTCTCTACAGGAAAATGTCTGCGTCCAACCCATTAGCACGTATCCTGGACACACATAGACTGACCTGGACCCAATTATAAAGATTGGCTCAGGAACTACAAAATATTTTGGGTTTTGAGAAGTTAACCCATGTATTGGACCAGGACCCTCCCACCTTACCAGCCCGTCCATCCACTGAACAGAGAGCATCTCTGAAAAAATGGATAGACGAAGATAATAAGGCCAGATATTACATGTTGGGCTCGATGTCTGATGAGCTCCAGCGCCAACATGAAGATATCGGGACTGCTCGCCAAATGTTGGCTCACCTGCAGGAGATGTTTGGTGAACAGAGTCGCGCAGCCAAAGTATCAAGTCACGAAATGACTTTTTAAGGCTAAGATGCGTGATGGGCAGTCAGTCCAAGATCACTGTCTGATGATGATCAAGGACATGGAAGAGCTTGAGAAGCTCGGTGTGAAGTTAGACTTGGATCTGCAGAATGATATTATTCTGCAATCCTTGACTGATGCATATGGGCAATTCATCATGAATTACCACATGCATAAACTTCAAAATTCCTTGGCCGAATTAATGAATATGCTGGTTCACCGCTGAGCTTTCTATGAAAGGTTCTAAAGGCTCAGTTCTTGCTATGGAATGGACTTCTTCCAAAAGAAAGTCTTATGGAAAGAAAAAGAAGTCTGCGAAAAAGCAGAAGGTGGAAGGAGCAAAGAAGAAGAAGGCAGAGCCGAAGAAGAAGGCCGATGTCAAAGGAAAGTGTATCCATTGCAACAGCGACGGCCATTGGAAGCGGAACTGCCCTACTTACCTGGCCACCCTGAAGAACAAGAAGGAAGGTCCTTCTGGAGGTATGCTCGTTATTGAGTCTAACCTTACGGTTTCTTCTGCATCCAGTTGGGTGCTTGACTCTGGTTCTAGTGCTCATCTGTGCACTTCCATGCAGGGTCTTGAGGATAGCAGGAGGCTGAGGGATGGAGACATGATCCTACGCATCGGTAATGGAGCAAGAGTTGCTGCAGTAGCCGTGGGAACATACCCTCTTCGATTACCATCTGGTTTAGACTTAGTTTTGAAAGACTGTTATTATGTGCCTGCAGCTAGCAGGAATTTGATTTCTGTTTCATGCTTAGCACTAGAAGGCTATGTGATTACCTTCTTTAAGGACCATTGTAACATTCTTTATGAAAGAAATAAAATTGCAAATGGTTTCCTTATTAATGGTCTTTATCAGCTACATATTGATGTACCTATTCTAACTATCGAGCAAAACGTGAATGCCAAACGACCTAGGGATAGTCCAAACGATAGATATCTATGGCACCTGAGATTAGGTCATATAGCAGAAGATAGGATCAACAAATTGGAGAAAAATGGGCTATTGAGTCCATTGACTTTCGAGTCATATCCAACTTGTGAATCTTGTCTTCAAGGCAAAATGACTAAACTCCCTTTTGTTAGGACATGGGGAAGAGGGCCACAGATCTCCTTGCCCTAGTACATACTGATGTGTGCGGCCCATTTGATGTGCCGGCTAGAGGCAATTTTGTCTACTTCATTACCTTTACCGATGATCTGTCTAGGTATGGGTATGTGTATCTTATGAGACACAAGTCTGAAGCTTTTGAAAAGTTCAAAGAATTCAGACATGAAGTAGAAAAACAAACTGAAAAACCCATTAAGGTTCTTCGATCAGATCGAGGAGGTGAATACCTTAGCCGGGAAAATTCCTAGACTATCTCAAGGAAAAATGGCATAGTCTCTCAATGGACTCCACCAGGAACACCTCAACTCAACGGGGTTTCAGAATGGAGAAATCGGACTCTATTGGATATGGTTCCGATCCATGATGAGCTTCACAGACCTCCCTGATTTTCTTTGGGGACACTCATTGTTAACTTCAATTTATCTACTGAATAGGGTTCCCTCTAAAACCGTTCCTACCACACCGTATGAGATATGGCACGGTAAGAAACCAAGTCTGAGTCATCTCAGAATTTGGGGTTGTCCGGCTCATGTCAAAAGACAACAAGCGGACAAGTTAGAGTTTAGGTCCTTCAGAGCTCGATTCATAGGATATCCTAAAGAGTCATTAGGATACTATTTCTACATTCCAGAAGACCACAATGTGATTGTGAGTCGACATGCCATCTTTCTTGAAAAATAGTTTATTCAAGATAGCGGCATTGGAAAGCAGATTAAGCTTGATGAGAAAGTCTCACAAGTACAACGAGCTAAGGACCAATTGGAACCAAATCAGGTTGAGCCAATAAGAACACTACCTCCTCCACCTCGTAGATCGGAAAGAGTTTTCCATCCCCCTGAAAGATACTTAGGTATTATTTCAGAGGAAGTAGAGAAAATGTTCCTCGTAGGTAATGGTGCTCATGGTGATGATCCCAAAACCTACAACGAGGCGATATCAGATATCGACTCCGAGAAATGGCTAGAGGCAATGCAGTCAGAAATTGACTCGATGCACTCAAACCAAGTCTGGACCTTGGTAGATCCACCAGAAGGTATAGTACCTATTGGGTGTAAATGGATCTTCAAGAGAAAGATTGGTGCAGATGGGAATGTGGAGACATTCAAGGCTAGACTAGTGGCAAAAGGTTATAGTCAATGCGAAGGCATTGACTATCAGGATACCTTTCTCCAGTGGCTATGCTAAAATCCATCCGCACATTGCTTGCCGTTGCAGCCTATTTCGATTATGAAATATGGCAAATGGACGTGAAAACGGCATTCTTAAATGGATATCTTGAGGAAGATATCTATATGGAACAGCCGCTAGGTTTCACATCCAGTGATACTGATCACAAGGTTTGCAAGCTGCAAAGGTCCATATATGGACTTAAGCAAGCATCTCGGAGCTGGAACACTCATTTCAATGATGTGATCAAAAAGTTTGGTTTCATCAAAAATGAAGAGGAACCATGTGTTTTCAAAAAGGTCAGTGGGAGCGCTGTTGTCTTCCTCGTATTGTACGTGGATGACATCCTCCTTATTGGGAATGATATTCCCATGTTGACAACAGTCAAAATATGGTTGTCCAAGGAATTCTCCATGAAAGACCTAGGTGAAGCATCCTTTATTCTAGGAATTAAGGTCTATAGGGATAGACCGAATAGGATGCTAGGACTTTCACAGAAGATGTACATAGAGGAAAGTACTAAAGAGGTTTAGTATGGAAAACTCTAAGAGGGGATTAATACCCTTCAGACATGGTATTCATCTTTCCAAGAAGATGTGCCCTAGCACACCTGAGGAAATAGAACGCATGAGCAAGATCCCTTATGCTTCTGCAATAGGGAGCCTCATGTATGCCATGCTATGTACACGACCTGATATAGCCCATGCTGTGAGTGTCACAAGCAGATATCAGTCAAATCCAGGTGAAGAACACTGGACTTCTGTGAAATGTATCCTTAAGTACTTGAGAAGAACTAAGGATATGATGTTGGTCTTTGGTAATGGAGAACTCCAAGTCCAGGGATACACAGACTCGGATTTCATGTCCGATATAGATGATCGAAAGTCGACATCTGGGAGTCTGTTTGTGTGCAATGGTGGTGCTGTCAGCTGGAAGAGTTCCAAGCAAACCGTGATAGCAGATTCCACCATGGAAGCAGAATATATCGCTGCATCAGAGGCTGCGAAGGAAGCATTCTGGTACAAGAAGTTTGCTGCAGAAATTGGAGTAATGCCATCAGATGCCATTCCTCTATACTGCGACAACAATGGCGCCATAGCCCTTGCTAAGGAGCCGAGGTCTCACCAGAAATCCAAGCACATTGAGCGGCGATACCACCTCATCCGCGATTACCTCGAGAAGGGTTACGTCGAGGTCAAGAGAGTCAACTCCACAGATAATGTGGCAGACCCACTTACAAAGCCGTTGGGCCAGCAGAAGATCGAAGCCCACCTTGAGAAGATGGGACTTAGACTTGTAGCCAATTGGCTTTAGGACAAGTGGGAAGATTGTTAGATATATGTGCCCTAGAAGCCAGAATTGGCTGACACTTGTAATACACTTCTAGGGGCAAAATTATAATTTTGACTAATAATCAATAAAATGGGTTATTTTCTATCACATATGTGTATTTAGTGTCTGTGATACATCCTTTGAGTTAATGGTAATGATAATTCATATTTTCAAGAGTTGAAAATTTAAGACATGAATAATCATTATTAACTCATAAAATGCTCCCGACCATAGGATCATCACGAGGATGGTGATTGATCCGGAAGGTTGGTGTACAATCGCTTCTCTTTAGTAGATGAGTCTTGAGTCTACGGTGTGGAGACACCGGAGCGAGAGTACAGGATACTCGTTAGAGAACGAGGGCACTGAGCGTGACCACCTCGAGTAGTCATTAGGAAGTCTACCTTCTCGTCAATGACTGACTCGATGCTGCAGTAGTGTGTCTGGTTCTTTGACCTGAGGTGCATCGGTAGTTCACCTTGAGGGTGTTATAGTTTGACTACACCATTACTCGGTCTCCTAGCCATATGGAACCCTGAGGTGTATGTTGGCTATAGCATGTTCATTGTAGGAACTGGATAGCATCAAGATGGAATCTATCTACCTCGGTGGTAGAGGAGCAGCCCTATGATGATCATGAGAATCAAGTCCAGAAGTCCATGGCCATGGCAGAGTGAAATAATAGAAAGAGTTTCTATTTAGATTTTCACATCGGACTTGAATCGAATGATTACATCATATGACAGAAACTAGGGTTTGACGAGTTCACCTTAACCCTAATCTGATCGGGGCTCAAGATAGAAGAACTTAATCACACAGGTAGCTGCACCAAGAGGTTCGCATTCAGCTCTGATGGGTTGCCACCATATACTGCTAGGTGTCACTGGTGGATTTTGGGAGCAATTAGAATGATTTAGATGATCGATCATTCTAGCTGTTCGAATCAGAAGAGTTCTGATCCATCGAAAGGAGTTTCGATGATGTCGATGATAGAGATCATGACATATCCCATTACCATACAGAACTGAACCTAACTGGGTCACACAAACAAGGGTTTGAATCTGGTGATCATCAATTGAACTGATCTAGTTCAATTGATCTGAATGAGATTCAATTAGGTTCAAAGAAATCGTGCTAGCACTCGATTGAACCTAACGTTCTTCTTTTACTATCATAAATAGTTGTCCTGACTGAGCCAAAGGAGTTTGTGCTCGATCAGAGGCCTTCACTATGGTCTGACTGGAGCTTGTCCAAGGTCAGAAAAGGTTGTCTTATTTTGTAAGACAATACCTGCCATTTTTGGTCACCTGCCATTTTTCGTCCTTTGACTTTGGTCAAAAGTTGACCTTTGACTGGTCAAATGTTGACCATTGACACTTTGACTTCTGTCCACGTGTCATGCACCTATTGGAGAGCTGGTGGGGGCTTGTCCCCCTACCAGAATCTGGCAAGGAGGAGGGCGCACGCCACAGTTTAAGGTGCCCAGGAGTCTCTGTTGGACAGGGACTCCATCTCCTTATTGGATTCCGATTAGACTCCTAAGAATCAACTTTGACTGGTCTTAGGCGCCATCTAAGGATGAATCCAAGGGACTCTATTCCCATCAATCAGATTTAGATCTAATTTCACAAAAGGTTGTGATTGGTTGGGATGAAGAGGAGTTGGATCATGCAAAGTCTATAAATAAGACCTTGCGCCCAACTCAAGGAGAATCTCAATCTCATAAATGCAATTCACGGCGCTCCAAGGCTGCCTCTCTCTTCCTCCTCCACGCCAAGTCTATCATCTCCCTTTCCTCTCCACGCCCAAAGTAGTTTGGGATCCAGTTGGTGCAATCTAGGCGAGAGAAATGTGACAGAAAGCTAGAAGGCTGCGCTGCTACAAAGGACAACCGCTGATCTTTGAAAGCCGTTTTGAAGATCCTTCAAATCAGATTCAGAATTGATTTTTGGAGACGTGATAGAGAAGAAGAGGATCTCCAGATCCAGTCCGAGTGGATACCGGTAGAGGCCAGATACTTGCGTGGCTAGATCCAGAACCTTCCGCTGCTTACAGAATCATCAATGGATAATAGGATTATCCTACATCAAGATAAATTAAATTAAATTTAATTTATTTATATTTTATTTTTATTATTAGAATAATAAAAATCAGATCTGAAACATCCCAAATTTGATTCGGATCAAAGAGAAAAATTTTTAAAATATATCTCTTGATCCGATCAGATCTGAACGAATCTGATCCGGGAAATCAGGATTTTTCTTCACCAAGGCTTCCGGAGCTTCACCCTCCATAGAGAGGAAAATAGGGTCGTGAACTTCACTGCGGATCATGATGAAAAAAATTTATCGCGATCAAAGTAGGGGTGGGTGCACCCCTGTTTCGACCCGACGGGGGCGGGGAGGAAGATTTTGCCCTCTGAGAGCCTCAACGGCCTTCCAGTGGCCACTGCGGGCATCCTCGTCCACTCCCCCTCCATTCGTTCCTCTCTTTGTCCCTCCCTCTTTCCATCTATCTCTCTCTGGTTCTCCCTTTCTCCACTTGCTTTGTTGTGTCGGTTTGAGCCTAGTATGGAATAGTATGGAGCGTACCCGAACCGTGCTGCTGGCCGGTTGGCTTGGGGTCATGTTCCTGCACGGTGAACCTATTAATGATAATAGTTATATTATTCTTGTCATAACAATAATCATCATAGAAAGATACTACCATAAAATTTATTTGATGTTATAGTAAATATGTATAATGAAGTTATTTTGTATAATACACATTAAAATATTTAAATATATTGAATTTTTGAATATATAATTTGAACTTTTAATTGCTGGAGAGTGGTGAGGTGACTCCTTTGAGGGCTGCTTCCAATTGCGATAAATCTTGCAATTGGCACTATGGCCAAATATGGCTGTAGTTCAAGTACAAGATTTGGATCCTTTTTTGCAGTTTAAATGCAACCTGCAATGCTTGCAGGCATCCAAATAGTTGTTTTAGATACCTGCAATTTAACTGGAGCATTTGCAACTGTGAGTTGCCTGATTGTATGCAAACAAAAGCCCCTACGTATTGTTAAAGTTTTTATTGGAGACAATTCAAGTTAAACCTGTTAGATTGCCATGGTTTCATGCATGCAGATTTTTAACTTTTAAAATTTCAAATGCAATGGAAAGGAAATAGATTAAAAACTATCTTTAATCTTTTCATGCATTAGATCTAATCTAAAACCAGGATCTTCATACGATGGACAGGATTTAGAAAAAACCAAATTAGAAATTTAAGAATAAGGAAATTGAAGATCTGATCTTCATACCTTTGTGCGGGTAGATTTTCACATCGATGATCGTGGATGTCTTACGGGTTTCTTTGAAGCCGTACAAGCTTCCGGCCTCTACGAGGCCTTGATTTGATCAGAGGCTTCATGATCTCACCGGGTGCTAGCTTTCTTGCAGAGATTGCTTGATGGTTGAATAGGATCTTTCTTTTCCCTTAGATGCTCTTAGAGAAGAAGATTATTAGGAGGAAGAAGAAGAAGAAAGCTCTCATCTTTTTCTTTCCTAAACTCATGCTTGGATCCTGTGTCCCCATCCTATGGATCTCGCATCCCCTCATAGTTCTTGCATCCCAAATCATCTAGATCATGCGTCCACCATCCACGATGGGTCTCGCATCCTCCGTCCATGGGTCTCACATCCCAAGGAAAATCATAGAGTTGAGAGTTTGGCATGAGTTTATATGGGGTGCAAGGAGAGAAAGTTCTAGTTCACTTGGGCTCTCTCTTGGTGCCTTAACTAATCCCTAATCAACTAGAAATTGGTTGCACCCAAATAGAGGGAAATACTAGTCCAACTAAGAACCCAATTAGATCCCAATCCAATTAGAAATTAGGTGCACCCAAGTCCTAATTAAATAAGAAATTGGTTTTCCTTGCAATTGGATTATCTCATAATCTAATTAGGCTTGATCTAATCAAACCCAAACCAAGCCAAATTAAATCTAATTCAATTAGACTTGATCCTAGCTCCATTGCTCCATCAAATTGAGCTAATTAGCAATCCAATTGTCGATCCTCCTATAATTCATTAACTTAGTGAATTTCAGCATTGCAACTTTTACATTGGATTAATCATCAATCTTGTTGATAGTTAGATTCATACGCGATTAATAATCGCGATTCAACCATCCGATCAGTCAAAAATCTCTTTTGTGTGTGATTCCATTGGTTCTATTCTATCTGATAGTGAGATATACTGTGATCACCATCACAGTATATATGTTCTGCTGTCCTTTATGATCAGTAAATTGACCATATTCAATTTAGCTTTTATATGCCACATCTTGTACTGGTGGTTGGATTGCTGGAACTCTAATATGTAAACACATAACTTCATAAGTTGTATTTAAATCAACAATTCATTTGGAAGAAGACAATGTGAGGGTTTAGACAAGAAAGTTAAGTTTACTTTATGTTTTAGACATGATTCAGTGCATTTTAAAATTTCAAACTTATAAGTAGATTGGAATTCAGACAGCAAGCCTAATCATTGTCTTGTGATATCTAATAAAATATAAAAGCCTTGAGTATTCAGCAAGAAATATGGTGACAGAAAATGAAAGGAGTGAAGAACATAAGAAGCAAAGAAAAAGAGAAGAATAAATGAAAGAAAAAAGGATAGCTATCAGAAGAAATGACAATTGAAACTCAAATTTTGGTGAATTAAATAGCCTATTCTACTTTTTATCCAATGTACAGAAAGGATTTAAAGTTGAAATATACAATCTGCATTGTGGTGAAACACAACCTTGATTGATTTTGGAATGTAATGACCTCAAAATTTGAGATATTCCTAAATAGATATCTGCTGACAAGACTGGATTGTAATGGGACCTTAGTATTTTTGGGCTGTAATAAAAATATCAAGATTTGGTTCTATGAGAATCTTCAAGGAGTGTTAACTTTTCCTTTGCTGCTGCATGCTTCTTCGTTAACCAGCCTTAGTCTTACATGATGAGCATTGCTTTACATTATAGAATTTTCCATTATCATCCTGACTTTGTTACTTGAATGTCTTTTCTCAAGATCAGTTATAATTTGTAAGAACTTATCCAAAGAATCATTCAACATGTCTGAAACCAAATACTTTCTGTCATATTGTATCCTGCTTCTGCTTGATGGAGAACGTCGATTCTTATTTGAGTTGTTCCTTGTGTTTATGTGTGTGTGTGTATTTATTTTTTTTTAGAATTCTCTCTTACTACTCATTTCTCTAAAATTAGGTCACTCAAGCTTGTGTGTGTGTGTGTGTGTGTGTGTGTGTTTAGAATTCTCTCTTACTAATTTCTCTAAAATTAGGTCACTCAAGCTTGGTATACGACCTAGTCCAACTTCAACAGCAGAATTTTCTCAAGCAATGTCCACTCCTAAAAGTTCCATGGATACATTTGGTCTTCCATGGAATGAGAAGAGATCTAGGCCAAGGAGGGAGTCATCTGTCCTCACCCGGTCATGTCTGCTGGCTTTAAGTGTGGATGGTGGTACTTCTGGGTATGGCAGGATTGGCATGTGGCTGCTATTTTTTTTCAGAACCTCATATTTTTTTCGTTGATGTTTTCACTTACATGTTTGAAGGGCTCTCTTGAGGAGGCTGCACCTGTACAATATTGATAAGATGGATAATTCTTCACTTTGCACAGCATTAGTAGCCTGCCAGTCTCTCCTTGATCTGGAGCTCATTGGTTTGTAAGTACAGCTATTCTTATGTCTACATCTTAATGAAGGTGATTTCTAGTCAGTTTCACTTTTTAGATTCTCAAACTAAGAAGCACTTTTTGAAGGGAAAGAACCACAATTAAGTGCAGGTTTCATATTAATTCTCAAGAAAAGTTTAGGTTTATGTTTGTGTGAATTTCATCCACACCTACTATGTTACTTAATTCAAGGGTACATAATTGTGAAGCTCTTTTCAGCAAACTAGTGACCATGAACAATTGGTCATCTGCAAAATGCATGTAGGTATATATCATGCTAATTTATTTAAGGCTGAATGGTTTTTGTTTAGAGCAAAAAATGTGGAACCATCACAAACCACCCGATTTGGGGCGTAATGAGACATACCAATGGCGGATCGGTTTTGGCATTCAAAATGAGAAACCGACAAAGAAGGGGGAGAGAGAGAAGGAAAAAGAGGAACACTCGCACACACATAGAGAGAGAGAAGGTGGAAAACAACTGGTGGAGGCTAGTGGAGGGTTGCGGAGGCTACTGGAGGATTGCGGAAGGCTGGAGGGGCTCTGCTCTCTAGAGTTCAATGGTATTCTATACTAGCCTAAACTGGTCGGTACATCCTGTACCGTACCGTACTGGCAGGGAACCGGAATGGTTCATGCCGATTTTTCGAAAAATGGCTTGAACCGGATCGAACCGATCGGTACGGTATGGTATGGGCCATTACGGGATGGTATGGTACCGGTACGGGGCGGTATGGTATGGTACAAGATTTTTTTTCTTTTTTCTGGCCATTGGATGGGATTTATTTTGATTTTTTATTGGCAGTATAGGATGGTACGGTACCATATCGGCCGGCTACTAACACGGGTTCCAGTACTGAGTCCGTTAACCTTGCTCTAGATCCTTGTTTTGTTTGAAAGGTATTAGATAGGGCCACTTTTTTTATTTTGAAAATATTAAGTGAGGGGTTTGTCGATTTCATTTAAAATTTTTAAAACAAAAAAAAGGCCCTGTTTGGAGGGCGGAGCCCATTCTTTGGCCCATCGTGCCCCTCCCCGGCCCCTCAGCAGCCACCACTAGCCATCTGCCACCCTCTCTATCTCTCTCTCTCTCTCTCTCTCTCTATCTCTTTCTCTCCCCCTTCCTTTCCTTGTCCCTTACTTTCCCAACTCTCTGGGGTGTACTGAATCTTGTTGCTGGCCAATTAGTAGGGGCTCTGGTGCTAACATGGCAATCCTTGGTTCAAAGTTTTTTGGTATATTAATGACTACAAAAGTTGATCATCTGCAACATACTATCTCCTTGCTTTTCTAAGCACTTTCTTCTAACCAATCAACATCTTTTGGATTGCATCATGGATATGGTTGCTCATCTAGTATATTCACATAAGAAATCATGAACTTCTACATGCATTTTTCTAGTTATAATTTAAATATTGGTCTTTATCATATGCCACTATTTGATACAAGGTTTGCTGAACTGGCTCAAACCATATTGGTGGCCGATCCGAATGGTTCCGCATTCGAAATGAGACATCAACAAGAATAGAGGGAGAGAAGGAAAGAGAGGAGAGAGAGAGAGAGAGAGAGAGAGAGAGAGAGAGAGAGAGAGAGAGAGAGAGGGAAGGGCCTGGGAGGCCGTTGGAAGGCGGCCGAGGCTACCAAGGGGCCGTTGAGGTTGTTAGAGTTTCGCCCTCCTTTACAGAGAGGACAAGATAGAGAGGGTGCGGGGGGGAGGGAAGGAGAGGGAGAGGGTTGGGAGGCCTGCGATGTGTACCAAAGGGCCACATAGGCTCTCAGATGATTGGAGGAGCGGCTCCACCCTCCATGGAAATAAGGGCGACTTGCCCCCACTTTAATCGTATTTTATTATTTTGAAGTTGGCAAAAAAATAAAATATGATTGAAACAGGGCCAATCTGGAGGAGGGTGGAGCTGCTTTGGTCATTCGAGGGCCTCCGTGGCCCCTCTTTTGGCAGCGCCCACTAGCCTCCCGGCCCTCTCCCTCTCCCTCTCCGCCCTCTCTCTCTCTTTTCCTCTCTATGCTCCTCCAGTCATCTAAGGGCCTCCGTGCCTCCCATTCTCTCCCTCTTCTTTCCTCCCCCCCTCTTTTCCTCTCTTTGGTACTCCTTCTCCCCTGCGGGTCTAGCATTGAACGATACGGGCTGTATCAAACCATGCTACCAGTCGACTGGTATGGGTCCCGATATCGGCAAAGCTAATCTTGATTTGATATTTATTTCACTATATTGATACCATATTGTTATTCAAGGGTATGTATTACGAATCATTTTCTGTCATTCATTGTATTAGCTGTTCTATACTAAGGCATACTTGTTAGTTGTTACTTTTCTTTCTGTAAGGGTATGAACTTCAAACTAATAATCTTCATGATGCTTGAATAATTTAACTTCGTTTCGCCCCAATTCATTTTCCACTCTTTTCTAGTCCAAAACTGATTTCAGATGTTGCCTTAAAAATTCAGATTCCTTGATTTTGAGGTTTTATTATTGATAGATGTTATAATGATTAAATAGAGATTAGCTATTTCAAAATGGTGTGCTAGTTCATTGAACTACATCTCCTGCACATGTGCCATCTCGTTGATGGTTTTTATGCTGACTAATGTTAAATGATTTGAAACTCATCCTTCTTTGCTTAAATAGATGAAGTATATTTTATTCAGAGTTCTCTAACCACCCTCCCCAAATTTCTCTTCTTCAAGTGTCGATGCCAACTTTGCCTTGTGTTCCTATTAGTCAATTTAATTTTGGATTCCAATTCAGGGTTGGGATGACTGAATCTGCCAAGGAAGGACTCAAAATTACATGCATATATGTGGTTTCACTAGTCAAGAACCTACATAGTATAAGTGTCATGCCATAACATGTCAAATCCTGGCATGTATTATCCAGGAAAGACAATCTAGTTTGTGAAGATATGCACAATTGATATCCTAAGTTACAATCTACAATTAATAGAAACAAATTTAATTGTTTTATGCTAGTTCACAGATGTATACCAAATAATTATACAGGGCATTTCAAATAAACATTAAAAATTTTACTATTCAATAAATTTATAAATCATAAACAATCCGTGATTTCTATGGTTGGGTAGTTTCAAAAAATTTGCTATGCATGCTAACAAGACATTTATGCTCAATTTGAACTCACAATTTCATCAACAAGGAATTTGGGAACAGGTAACTATGTTATACTTTACCAACATATTTTAGGTTTTGCATGTAAACTGCTACTTTTATGTAAATATTACTAGCAATAGTACTATAAGAACCTTAAATGCTATTCGTTACCTCAGTTTGTAATATTTGGCATATCTGGGAGGACTTTTCATCATTGTAATATCCAAATGTGGATTGGGCTTTCACATTCTTTAAAAATAATAATAATAATAAATTAATGAAAGAGTTCCAAATTTTCTGCAATAGAAACAAAACTGCTTAGGATGGTGCGATGCAGTTTTAAAATGTGAAAGTAGGTTGCAAACAAATATTGCTATCATGCTATGTGTCTGCCTGTACAGCTAAAGATCACTTTGATGTTATATTAATGCAGTCTAGTCTGGAAATCTGGAGCATAAAAGTATGCACCTGTTTAGTATACATATTACCTTTTGGCTTGTTATGTATCATAGACATGCATGGTAATGTTGCATAACCATAACCATGACCATCCAGCCATTTCTGAATTATTTGCCGTTCAATCCCTATTCTCCAAGTATTTCTATTTAGGGCTATCTCTAATGTTATTCTAAGCTTCATCACACCTTTCCTTTTTAAAACCTACATCTTTGTTATCTTAGATCTTCCTCTACATCTTTATACTGGAGCCTTTTTGGATCTTTGTTGTACATATCCATACTATCTAGATCGATTCTCTATTGTTTTGTCCTTAATTTGTGCAGCTCTTAAAGCCCCTCACACACATACACCCACATCCAGGGTTTTGAAAATCGACTCGAACCGCTTGGTTCGGGCCATATCGAGTAGGACCTGCGGGGAACCGAGATGATTCTAGCATATGAAATGGTTCTCAGAGGGAGAAAGAAGAGAGGGAGAGGGAGAGGCCGCCGGAGGGCATCCAACATCTTGTTGAGGTTGGTATGCTCAGAGGGAGGGAAGGAGAGAGAGTGGGAGGTCCTTAGCAGGTCTCTGGAGGCCGTCGGATGCTTCCGCTGCAACATCTCTGGCGGCCATCGAGCCCATGCCAAGGGGCCTGAGGGCGGTCGAGCTGGAGGAGGGCCTCCAACCCCTTCATTTTTGAAATAGGGGTTCGCCTCTATTTTGAATTTTTTTTTGGATTTGAAGTGGGCAATTTAGTTGTCGACTTTCTATATTTTTTTTTTTTTTTAAATTTCAGTTGGAGTCGACAAACCATTTGTCGACTTAAACAAATTCTTTTGAAAAAAAAATAAGCTGAGGTTGGCAAACCATTTGCCGACTTCAATGAATTTTTTTTTTATAAAAAAAAGTTGAAGTTGGCAAATTATTTGCCGACTTCTCTTGTTTAAAAGCAAAAAAAAAAAAAAAACGGAATAGGGGTGAACCCTTGTTCTGCACGGGAGGAGGGTGGAGGCCATCGTCGGCCATCCTCGATGCTCACCGGTCGTCAGACAAGTCTTGTCAGTGTTGGTGTCCATTTGGAGACCTCTGACGGCCTTTGGTGAGTCTCTCTCTCCTCTCCCTTTGCTCGTACTGAGCTCAGAAAGGGCTCCTCCCTCTCTTGCTCGCCCTCTCCCTCTCTTCCTCTCCTTCTCCCCCCTCTCTTCCTCTCAGTCTTTTCTCCCTCTGGGCCATTCTCTGCTGTGTTCGTTCGCGCCGGTTTGGTCCGGTATAGACCCATACCAACTCGTATAGTTGGCCAGCCGACACGAGCTATGATACCGAGTTTGTGAAGCTTGCACACATATATTTTGAATTTTTAGTATTTTCCTTTTTGCTACATAACTTGTTTTAGTGAACTCTCTTTATCCTCTAGTACTACAAGCCTTTCAAATTACAACATTGCAAGCCTTATTGTTGTTCTATAGAAGAACCTCTCATCTATCTAACCAGCTCTAATTCTATTACATATGTCTTCATTTATCTCCCAATTATTTTGTACAATAGACCCTAAATAATGAAAGATCACTTTGTGGTATTTCTTTTCCATTAATCTTCATCAGATCCAAGGAAGGTGGAACCATCTTGAACTGTCTAGCTTGAGGCATACTGAGCTGTATTGATGGTGGACCGGGATGGTTCCAGTAATGAAGTTGAGACATTGGCGAAGAAGGGGAGAGAAAGAAAGCGAGGAAAAGAGAGAGGGGAGGAAAGGGAGAGAGAGAGGGAGAGAGAATGGGAGGGTGGCGGATGGTTGCCGAGTGGCACGGAGGGGTAGATTTACCTCCAGTTCTTCTATTTTGTTTGAAACAAGGGTCCCAAGGGGCTTTTTAATTTTGAAAATTTTGAGCGGAGCAGACAACCTTGCCGACTTCACTTAATTTTTTTAAATTAAAAAAGCTTATTATAGAAAAATTAAGTGAAGTTGGTAAGGAGTTTGTCGACTTCACTTCAAAATAAAATTAGCCCTCCCTCTGAGACCCCTAAATGAAACAGGGGAACTGGAGTGGAGCCCCTCCTCCCCTCCATAGCTTCTCGGCCCTCCATTGAATGTCTACCACCCTCTCTACCTTTCATCCTCTCCTTCTCTTTCTTTTCCTCTCTCCCATTCTCCCTTTCCCTTGCTCTCTTTGCTATGTTGGGACGTGCTTTGCTAGCCTCTACCGGTTTTCTCCCTCTCTCTCCTTCCTTTCCTCCCTCTCCCTCCTTCCCCTCTCTCTTTCCCTCTCTCCTATTCTTCTTCTTCCTAGCATCTCTACTATGTCGGTCGGACCCAGAATGGTGGCATACCAAATCATGTCATCAGGCAACCGGCTTGGACCCTAGAACTATACAACGATCCTTGATCGGGATCATGGTTTGTCGTATCACCCCATACCCTCTAGTATGGGGTGTACTATATTACATTAGGAGGAAATTGTTACGTAACTCAACTTCAAGTCGGTACAAGCCTTGTACCGAGGCATACTAAGGTGCATATCGATTTGTACCGAAGTGTATTGACCTGTATTGAGGCATACCAAGATAAAGATTGAGAAAAATAGTTATAGAGCTATTTCAGTATAGAGTGCATACCATATCGAGCCGGTAAGGTAGTGATATAGTACTTGGTATGGACCTTGATTGGGATAGTATCTTCATTGCTATTCTCTCTTACATTGTTTGACTAATTTTTAAACACTTGTCTTCTGAAGTTTTCTTTCATAAGTTCAATTTAGTATTTAATGTTGTCCTCTTTTTATTAGTCAACACTTATCTCATTTGCAAAGACACCAGGTACATCTTTTTGAATATCAGCAGAGTATTTATCCATAATTAGTGCAGAAAAAGTATGGGCTTAGTGTTGATTCTTGATATAGGTAATCTAATTCATATTGTCATTGGTACGGATAAGCACTTTAGTTCTTGTTGCTAATACAATGTGGCTAGCATGGATACATTTACTGCATGATATTGATATAAGGTGCCTGTACAAGGAATGTTCCAAAACATAAATATGAAGTCACTGAGGGTATACATCAAACTTCATCAATATACATCTATATTATATATTTATATCATCCAAGTGTCCTTGAGTCAATCAGCAGAAGAGAGATGCACTAAGATTGCGTGTTAGACACTGACACAAATACCCATGTCTGTATGAGTAATCTAAACTTCCTGACTACTATCACAAACCTGCCTTTCCTGGAAAAGAATCAAAGCTGCCCATTTAAATTCCTAAACAAATGCAAGCCAACTCAATAGTGAGAGAATACCAACTATTTGAGTTGTTGTAGTTGGCGGGGTTTGATACCATTGACCTCGGTTCACCTGTTTTTGCACGTGCTTCCTCTCATCCTAGTTGACCTCGGTTCACTGTATGTATGAACGGATAGATTTTTTTTAAAATTTTGTCAATTTGTAATGTCAATTTCAAGCTTTGTTATAGTTGGTTGATGTTGTTGCTGTAGATTGCTTTCTCCTTGCTTTGCGGTCTGTGTTTTTTGAAAGTGCATAATTGCATGGAAGTCCTTTGACATGAATGTCTGAACAGACATGTTGAGCTGAGGCGAACGTTGGATGTAGTCAGCACACATTGTCACTCCATAGAGCGTTTGTTCTTTGAGTCTTCTGATACTGGTATGATACATTCCTGGTTATCTTGCTTCTCTCTCTCTGTCTCTACATATATCTATCTATCTATCTATCTACACCCTACTTGTATATCCATAAAATTTCTGTATAATCAGGCAGAGATGATAGTTTGAAATCTCCAACTTGCATTGGTCTGGTAAATGGCTGTCCTAATTTAACAACATTAGCCCTCAGGGGATTCAAGCTTCATGATCATAAAGTCCGTATACTGGTTAAGGTATCATTCATCATAAACTCTGTTTATTTTTCTTTTGATTTAATGGTGCCCGTTTTTTTTTTTTGCCTTTTGGCCAAGAAGAACCTATTCTAGCTAGGCATTCTATGTATCGCTATCAAGTTTGGTTAGAATTGCACATGGCTGCTGGTACTGACCAAAAGACTTTTTTTTTTTTTTTTAGTATATTATACTTATGTCAGTAGTCATTCAAATTTAGCTTTGATTATACTGTGATTTTGCTTGCAAGAATCACTAATCTGAGTAGGACTCTGCAATAGAATACAACATTCTGAACTGGATTGTTGATTTTTGAATGTAAGAATATCTTTTGCATGATAACATTTTCTTTTGTAGGGATTTCGCTATCTCAGATTTGTTGATTTTTCAACATCCTATTCAATCACAGGCATGTTTTTAAGGTATGAATTCTTTCACTGCATTTTGAGCCTTTTCACTTGGGGTATCCTTAGCTATGCTTTTCTTGTTCGTTTCTATTTCTCGAGCTGTATTTTACAGTTTCAGTTGTTTAGGAACCTTGGCAATGGCACAAATCCCCTTGCATTGGAGGTCTTAGTTTTGCGTGACTGTTTGCATCTCAAAGAGGTGATGATTTCAGAACACAAGATGATTCATTCCCTCTGCCAATTTGTTGATATTTTTTTATATGGACGTGTCCAAGAATATATATTTGGATGTTTTGTGTAATTTTCTTAATGCAGGTTGAAGTTTCTCGGTTCTTATCTGCTGTGCTTGATGGAGACTTTAAAACCCTCAGATATTTGGTAGGAAGCTAGATGATCACTTGGGCTTCCGATAAATGGAAAAAGCTTCCTGTAAATTTGATAGATTTTGTTTAGCGTAGCATGTAATTGCTGTTGTCTTTGGACTTCTTTGAACAGGACATATCGAATAAGGATGGTCTTTCTGCTAATAATGACTGGAACTATCGGTGCTATAATCCAAGGTAGTGGGGTGCCACTTGTAAATTTCATTGAAAATCTTACGTTCTAGCTCATTCCTTTATTTTTCACTGGTGCAGCGTTATTCCAATTTCACGAGTTTTGAAAGAGAGACCTGATATTTGTTTAATGGCCAATTTTCCCCCAGAAGGGAGGTCTCTCTCTCTCTCTCTCTCTCTCTCTCATGGGCACGTGCACTGTCTGGTGATTACTTTTATCATGCAAGGAATTGTTTTTGGCGATCTTAGTTACAAATTTTTTGCATGCATTTTGCAGCTTTATTGATATCGAACACTTCAGTGACAGTGAAATAAGCAGCAGCACAAGCTTTCAGATGATGGCAGCTGCTGTATTTGGTTCTTATTCTACAAGCTCATCTGACAGCAGCTATAGCAGTGATCCAGGGAGTGGAAATGAGGATGTCCATGATGTGAACTTCGCATTCTATGGTGCAGATAGCTATGATGAAATGGAGTTTCAATTGGCTTAGCAGAAGGTAGATGGGTCAATGCATATGATAGAGAGTCATCCATCTGAATGCAGTACCCCACCCTCATCTCGCTAGTTGAATTAGTTTTAAACTAGTGGAAGGTGATGCTACATTTCACTGAACAAATTTGTATGTCATGGAAGTTTGATACTGGTTCCATTGGACAATTTGTGCACCTTAAATTAAGCAAAACCTTATCAATTTAGTCCAACAAGTTCTACAATTGGTTGTGGACCTAATTTCAACCCTCCACCTTTCTTATTCGAGCTTGGGCCTTTTACGTTATAGTGTTTCAAAGCATGCAAGACAAGATTTTAATAATGGTGCTGCTCGCTTGTTGGTATCATACGCGCCATGGTGTTACTGCAACGACTTAGGGCATGAGATGGCAGCTATAGGATCAAATGAACCAAACAAGAAAATACACCAAGCAGTGTGAACAGCTTGTTTTAGATGGACCACCTAGGCTCTCGCGCTGGGCAAACCCACCATCCAGGCCACTTGACTACTTAGATTGGCGCTTGGGTTGGTCCTCAGCTGCTTTTTGATTGTTTTTCTCAAGGTGGGTACCTATTTATGTTATAATTTATAACTTTAAATTACATCCATGTTTCTTCTTATGTACAATAAAATTTATTCAGTATTTATTAATGGGTGAATTTAGTGCACATATATTTTTTTTCATTGGTTTTATATTAATCAATTTTCTGTATTCTATGGTAATTATAGAAGGCTAGAATATAAGTGTTATTATTTTTAAAGTTTTTATTTATTTAGTTATTTTTTAATAATTCCAGGCATCCGCTTGTCTATCTAGATATTTCATTTCAAGGAGGTACTGCCTAGGGCCGCCAAGGTGTTTTGACAGGTATGAGAATTTTCTGAAGAGCTTATAACAAGGGACGCTAGGCCTCGGTTCTGAATTGGTACAGTTTGTTTCAATCGGCATATCTAGCTGCTCAATTTTCACACTAGATTTGGCCTCTATTTCCTCGTCATTTAGGCCCCCCCGGCCCACCTCAAAGTTTGACCAAGCATGTACCAAGATAATGTTGATGAAGGGATAAGCTATTAGAGTTCTTTGATGTAATTGAGGGCTTTCTTAGGTATTCCGTTTTCCCAGGACACTTGTGTTTGGTGGTGTGCACACTGCAATAGAAATCTTTATGTGATACGTGATTTGGCATAATCTTTTTATTCCCTTTATTCGGATGGTATTGGGGTTGGCAAACGATTGCTGCATTGACTAATGATTCCTACATTCTCTACTTATGAAACACAGATGTTGCTGGCCTCCTATACTTGCTCAATGCTATGGCCGGTCCATTTTGGCAATTCGGGTTTGTGTATTCTTCTCATTCCTGAGAGATTTGGCTTCCTTTTCCTCCAGAGAAACAAGAATAAAGAAGATAGGGAAGCTAAAAGTTCCTAGAAACGCTTGGCATCCATGAGCTATCTTAAGCGTCAAATCTAGGACCTGTAGGTGCCACAAGGTGATGGGCTTTTTAGTAGCATGGCAATCCTTTATCTCTTTCTCAATCTTAGATTAATTCAACTTCATCATTTATTCGACGTCTCACTGTTAGCTATGATCTCCATCCCTATTATACTAGATTCATTGTATGTTAGAAGGAACATGTTTCTACTTTGTTTTTTTCCCCGAAATGCATATTTATTTTTTAAAAACTCGGATAGATAGTGTTGCCACTAAGGATCGATTTGGCTTGAATTGATGAGTTGGAGTTGTTGATGGAGAGGTAAAGATGGTGATCCAAGAAGTTGAGAAGCTTGCTAGGGATCTTGGTGGAGCTATTGATAGTTGGATCTTCGGTCTAGCTTCCAAGAGCATCCTGAAACACCACAAGTCAAAGAATTCTTTTTGTCGGTGGGTTTCAGTAGGGAACCCTCCAATACCTAAGTTAGTCTTTCTCGGTAGAATAGAGGAGGTTTAGTATGAAAATAAATAGAGAGAGAGAAAGAAAGTGAGAGAAGCCACAGTTTATATGGGAAGTTTGAGGGGTGACAAGGGAAAGAGAGAACTTTGTGAGTTTATGAGAGGTTAATCCCACTGGGACTATGCTTAATCCAGAACTGTGAGAGACTTTGCCTGGCATCTCCTCTAAGCTCATGAGTTGGACTTAGTAAGTCATACTCTAGAACTTCTCTAAACCAAGGACTTAGGATGGCTTAAATCTAAGCTTAGTTGGACTCAGAGTGACTTACTTGGAGGGTTCTTAGGGAAAGATTGATCTATGTGAGGTTTTGTCGCAATTGGCTTCTTAGAATGTGTGAGGGAGTTTGTTGGAGGTAACCACTCATATGTTTAAGAGATACGATGTGATAAGGTAAGATATGGATCTCATATTTAGAGTGGCTATTCTGCCCATCATCAAATAGAGAGCGATTTGGACACCCCCACATATCTTCAGAATGGCCATGTAGTAGTAATTAGTTGGCCGAGATGAAGGACTACATGGTTGGTTCGTGTTAGGCTTTCATTGCTCGGTAATACCATATTAGATGGGTTGAATTCGAGGTGTATCACTTGCACCATACTTTTAAGATCGAGGTATTTTTTGAGAGCTCGAATGAATGAAGTAGAAGAGCTGACCTAAATGATCAATTGTTGCACTATTTGCTAAGTTGTGGTGTATAGTTGAAGGCTGTGAATTGAGCCATTTTAGCCAAATGTTAAAGGGCTAGTAGTATGGCCGAATGCAGTGGCCAAGTTGTATGGCATGTGATAGGTTGCACTGCCTTAGTTGTTTTTTAAGATTGAAAGTGAAAGTTTCTAGATATTGCATTAATGGTAGGCATGCTGGTATCTCCACTTTTCGAAGTGGCATCATGACTAGTGGGTACTAGGGTGTAGCAAAGTACCTTAGGTTATCTAGAGTAACTCCATGGGTTATTAGACTAATAAGGCCAAGCCTAAAACTTGGGTCAATGTAAATATGCTCAGATCAGCTGCTTTTGACCTACTCGGAGCGGTGATAATCCTTGTTCTCTAATAGGTGTATTGCCCGAAATGGTGGTTGATCTTGGTTAGGGTAATGTCCCTACCATGATAGAAGGGTTGTGTGTCTCGAACTATTTCCTAGTCACCGTTTGTCCTTGAGAATATATGGAAGAGATTATACCTGTTCAGTAGGTAATTCTAAGAGGAGATTTATGGACTCATTATATGATGTGGATAAGGATGGCAATAGATTAGATATAGGTCAGATCGGTTAAATACCCATACCCATCCCATAATTATAAAAACCATACTCATACTCACCCTGTATCCATCTCGAATCAGGTTGGCTTGGGTCAAGTAGAGGTGCGGATCAGTTGGATCGGATTGGATGGAAAAAAGGAGTCAGATCGGATTTATTGCCCAGAAATATGACAACGCGAGAGGCAGGGGGGATGCATCGAATTCTTTAAAAACTTTAGCCAAATTAAACTCTAAACAAGCATGTGTTTCCAATTAAACTAATTTGAGTGGTTGTGATATGTACAATATAAGTAGCAATAGAATCAAGATATAGAGAAGGCTATGTAAGATTTAAAATAATGCTAAGCAAGAATAAAAGTAAAGTAAATAAGAAAAAGAGAATAATATAAATATAAAAAAAAATTATAATGGTTCGGTATAACCCCATACCTACGTCCACTTTCCAAGCTCTTCTTAAAAATTTTACTATAATTAGTCTAATTATAATGCATTTATTTTACTCGGGCTCACAAACAAACTCAGTTGATTTTCTAGGAGCACCAACCAAAATCTAATATCAATTATTTTGCAGGCTCACAATCAACTCAATTAGTTTTATAGACTCACTAACTAAAATCTATAATATCTAATTTCGGACTTGGACGGGCCTAAATCCTAAGTTTCTTTTTCAAAAGAAACTTGTAAAGAAAAACAAAATACAAGATAGAAAGTTTTAGCATAATATAAAATAAAAAAATATAAACTCTTTAAAGCTTAGAGAAAATGCTGAAGGATTGCTCTTTTGATACTTTACTTCTCTTCTTTGATGCTTGAGAGGATATGGTTGATGATAGAGAAGATGACTCTTGATTGTCCACTAAATTTTATGCTTAAATTTTTCTCTTTTCTTTTTTTTTTTTCAAAGATGTTTAATGATCCTCACGTAAATAAAGTTTATTTCTCTTTAATCCCCTTCTCTTTTACTTTTCAAATAATTTTTTAGTTCTTAATAGGCTTGGAATTGGTTGAAGAATGAGTTTTGGCCATTGGGATGCTTGGACTAGTTGTTGGAGCGAAGAAATAGCTGTTAGAGATCAAATCTGAAGCTAGCCATTTGGAGCTTAAGTCAACTCGAGCAGATCTTGAGTCGACTTAAGGACTACAGGAGTTAAGGATTGTACTCGAAAATTTTGCTCTTTATTTTTTCTAAGAAAGTTGATTCAAGCTTTTCATGAGTTGACTCGAGCTCTGTACCACTTGATATCAATATATTGGAGTTGACTCAAAATATTCTGGAGTTGACTCAAAACCTTTCAACTTTATTTTTTTTATATTTTGGCTCCTTAAACTTGATTTTTCATGATACATCTGTATCTAATCATTCTTTTTGCTTCCAAAATACTTTAAATACTTCTTCAACTTTAGGTTTTATTCTTTTAAGCTTCACCATGCTTCTTTAAATATTCAAGCTCTTTGTGCTTTCTATAAAACAAATTAATTCCTCCAAAAATACATAATCATTAGTATTATACTTAAAATATTTGTACTTGTCAAAATCAATCCTTAGGTTAATAATCTCTTTCTTGTTGATGATAACAAAACTTTGAGTATATGTACAATAAAATATATAATGTGTTTCAATTACTTTTCAATATGAATCATAAAGTGAATCACTGAATACTTTAAGCATGTACTTCATGAATGTTTTATTTTATCTTAAATTCAAATATCATGATCAATGCATATTTCAAAAATATTTAGCATATACTCATTTTATATGATTGTTTCAAGCAAACAAATGAGCATTTCTAGTAACATAGAATGTGTTTCAATTACTTTTCAATATGAATCATGAAGTGAATCACCAAATACTTTAAGGATGTACTTCATGAATGTTTTATTTTATCTTAAATTCAGATATTATAGATAATGCATATTTTAAAAATATTTAGCATATACTCATTTTATATGATTGTTTCAAGCAAACAAATGAGCATTTCCAGTATAAGAGCATTTTAAGCATATAATCAAGCATATACTCAATATAACTCTCTTCCTTTTTTGATAGCATTAGAAAGGTTAAGATGTTTTTTTTTTAGAAGGATATCATCAAAATCAACTTAAAACTCAATTTAAATCTAGAAAGTTTATGTCAAATATAGATCAAATTTGAGTTTATAACTTTTGAGACAAAAGATAGGAGCTAAGATCATACAAAGTAATGAACCATTTGAGCATTATTTTTAAAGATCTTGAGTCATGATTAAAAGTTAGAACATATAATAGAAATTCAGATTACTTTTTTAAATTTGTTAACCAACAATTCAGATTATGCCAAAAATTCAGATTTCATTCCCTTTATGTGTGTCAAAAGGAATTTTAGGCATATTTTCATTAATACTTCTCTTCTTATTTACTTATTAAATAAAGATTCAGAAAAAAAGTTTTTTATGCCAAATGTGCCATTAGTGTGCCATATGTATTAAATGTGCTATTTTTCAAGCATATGCCAAATGTGCCATATTCTTTGTACCAAACATGCCGTTTGTGTGCCATATGTGCCAAACAATCATGATGTTTGTTTCATTTATGTGCCATTTTGTTCTTTATTTCACTTCATTTTATTTATATGCCATTTTATTGTTTATTTCACTCTTTCACCCATTCACTTCCCTTTTTGAAAGTATTGAAGATTTGTTTTAAGGAGAATAATTCTTATTCTCCTTTTGAATTCAATTTTTGAACAATATAGTTTTAAAATACATCTCCCCCTATTTGAATGAATCAAAGATTTGTATCAAATTGAGATTAAACAAAATAGCATTTCTTTCCTTTCTGAAACTTAAATCGAACTTGGTTGGTTTCAGAAAATATATTTCAGTTAAATTTTCAACAATATAAGTATGGTGTTACCTTTTCCATTCTCAAAAATATGGATGCAAAAATAATTTCTCAAATTTAGTTAGAGAAAAAAAATGCTTTGAGCTTTAAAGATTTAAAAAAGATAGAGCTTTTCAATATTAAGGATTTTGATTATCAAAACCAACTATAAGTATTAGATGTATGTCCTAAAAGTCAATTTGGCTAGCACATTTATTTTTTCTAGGATATAATTTTATATTTAACTTTTTATTTATTAATAAAATTGAATAGTTTTTTTTCATTCATATTGTGTATGCCTCTATGAATTATCCAATAAATTAATAAGATGATGACACATACTATCAAGAGTTGAGAATTTGAGGCATATGTCATTTTTGATTAATTTATGAATTACTTTTGATCGATGGATCTTCATGAAGATGGTGTTTGATCCAAATAGATTGGTACACGGATCGCTTTTCTTTAGATAGATGAGTTTCAAGTCTACAGTATGAGGATACTAGAGCAAGGTGTAGGTTGTTGTTAGAGAACAAGGATACTAAGTATGACCAATACAAAAAGTCACTTGGATATGTACCCAGTTGTCAGTAACTTACTTGATGCTGCAGTGGTGTAAATATTTTTTGACTTGCAGTACCTCAGCTATTCACAATGCGGTTGCTATAGTTTGACTACATATACACTTGGTTACCTAGCCATATAAAGCCTTGCGGTGCATGTTGGCTATAATAGATTCATTGTATGAGTAGGATGTGTACCTAGATGGGATCTATTGATCTTAGTAGAAAAGAAGAAGTTCTATGTTATTTATGAGACTGAGTTATGAAGTCCATGGGCATGGCAGTGTGCATGATGGAAAAGAATTTTCATAAGATTTCACATATGAACTCAAGTCGAATAAATCTTATATATAATGAATGATGATATTTGATCAATTTTTCATAACCTTCATCTTGTTGGAACTTATGATAGAAGAATTAAATTACATTACAATTGCACTTAGAGGTTCATCTATTTCATTTTATTGGATTGCCAATACATACTGCTAGATATCACTAATGGATTATGAGATCAACAAAAGTTATTTGATAGTCAATAATTCTCAATTGGATAAATTAAAATTATTCCAATCTATTGAAAGAAGTTTCAATAAAATTGTTGATAGTGATCGCAATATATCTCACTACTATACAGAATAGAAACTATAAATCATACACAAAAGAGAATTGGTCTAAGATTTGACATTGGGCTTAAGAAGTCCCAATCAGATTAGAAATTATGAAATCCTAATAGATTTAGGTTTTTCATGCTATCACATGGTTAAATCCAAATTCCTATGAGACTTGGACTCCTTATTGAATAAGAAGTTGACTAGTCAAAGCATACTAAGATAGGGCACCAAGGGTTGGGACACTGAACTTAATTTTGTGCATAAAAAGAAGAGGAGGCAGTGTCCATAGAGGTTGCACACCCAAAGAGAGGAGTCCTTCTATGTTAAGACATTAACTGGTCAAAGTCTTAAGTTATTAGGACTTGTTTAGATCTATTTGAATTTCAAAACCTTAGAGGATTGAGATAGACTTCAAATCCGATGTTTAGATAGTAATCTACGCCCCCTCTCTCTATCTCATGCTCTCCCTCTCTTTCTCATGTACTCTCCCTCATGCCCTCTCTCTCTCTCATGCAAAGAAAGGAGGCATCCTTTCTATTGCATGCTAAAAGGAGAGAGAAAGTCAGATTAATCTCTCCTTACATTTTGTATCTAGACCAAGAGTTGGTTTAGGTTGAGAGCTGATTTCAAGATTAGTGTCCGCTGATTTTTTTTGGAGAAGAAAGATCTAATTAGGGGAGCATCCTAGACCATTTTTGTGTGGATATTTATACAGGTCGGATATGTATGCGGCTTCAACAGAACCTATGAAAACATCTACAATCATCGAATCATAGTGAAGGTCTACCCATGCAAGGTAAAGATGTCATCTTCATGATTTTAATTTACATCTTGATTTTAACTATGAGGGATCCTATTTTGAGATACGATCTCATGCCTACATATATATTTTAATATGATTTTATTCTACTATATTTTCAATTTTCATTATGCATGCTTGTTAGATTTTCTTCAAGTGGTATCAGAGCCACCCTTATATATTTAAGATCACGATTAAAGATCTAAAATTTTTAATTCAGATTATTATTTTTCTTGGTTCTAATATCATGATGGTTGATCATAAGTAATTAGAATCATGAACCGAGGATCAAAAGATCATTTAATAGCATGCAAATCAATCATGTTCAGATCTGAATTTTATGTTTCATATATTAGATGCATGAAATGAGGATCATGGATGGACCCTTTTAGATCTATGATGTACTATGTGATGTGATCATGATGGCTGTAGATTTGATCTATTCTTATATTTTGGATGCTTGCGTGCATCATATGATTTATATATTTGGAGACTTGCAAGTCTCATTAAAAAGGTTGTAATAATTGTTATTATATTTTTTGGGTTGTATTCTTTGATGTGTTTGCATGTCAATTGGTTGATGGAGTTGCAAGCCCATCGCGCATACTAGATGTGGATCTAGGCAGGCGATTGATCGATGCCTGATCAAGGAGTTGATCGTGATTGGATCAAGAGTGCTCGAGATCAAATCAAAGAGTTGAAGATGACCAACCTGATTGATGTGCATGTGTTTGTAATAGTAATCCTAAGCCCGATTCAGGCTTAGTGGCTTGAGCCCAAATCATAGATCCATGAACATCACTAGTTTAGCTGATTATTTATTTATATATATGTAAATAGTTAATAATTAGATGAGACCTAAATTAAATCCTCATATATAATTAAGTCAAGCGGTCTTCTACCATTGTAGATATGCAATTATCCTACTGGTGTTGACTGTTTTTAGCTGGATACAATGGTTCAGTTGTATTAGAAAAATACAACCACTCTATTAGCATGTGATGCTGTAGAGTAAATATAGGATTGGACCCAATAATTGTTAGGTGAGGGACTCAATGATGGCTTTACATCTGTATTTAAATGATGGATCTGACTTAACTAAGAAATGGGGCCAATAACTGTCAGATGAGGCCTTTACGACTTAGAGACTGGACATCGCTACAACTTGCTTGAGAAATATTAGATAAGAGTTGTCCAGTCATTAGTTTGAATGTCATCAATAACTGTTAGATAAAGTACACATAGATCAGTGAAACCATAGTACCTACTAGAAATCCTAATCGTGAAGGATTTCCATCTCTTTACTTGAAGAGTATAAGAGATTCGAGGAAATAGTGGGAGGCATATTTATTTTAAAAGATCCTAAACCAAATATTAATATCAAGTACAAACATCTAACTAAAATCTTTACTCTCTATAATTCACATGTCAGCTTCCAACCCTCTAGCCCAAATCCTTGAAACCAACCATTTAACTGGACCTAATTATAAATATTAGCTAAGCAACTTAAAAATTATTTTAAGTTTAGAAAAATGTAGCTATGTACTCGATCAGGATGCCCCAATATTACCAAACTGTCCAACTACTGACCAATAGGATGCACTAAAAAAATAGATAAATGATGACAATAAGGTCAGATGCTATATTTTGATGTCAATGTCCAATAAACTTTAATGCTAGCATGAGGACATGAAGACTGTCAAGGTTATGCTAACTCACTTATAAGAGTTGTATGGTGAGGAGAGTCGATTTACACATTATAAAATATCTAAGAGACTCTTCAATGCTAAGATGCACAAAGGGCAGTCTGTCCACGATCATTATTTGATAATGATTAAGGACTTGGAGGAGTTTGAGAAGCTTGGTATGACCATGTACAAGGAATTGCAAGTAGATTTGATCCTGCAATTTTTTATTGGTTCATATGGGTAGTTTGTAGTAAACTACCGTATGAATAAGATTGATTGTACTCTGACTAAATTGTTGAATATGTTGGTGACTACTGAGGGGACCTTGAAGAGTTTAAGGGATACGGTTCTCGCTATTAAGCAAACTTTTATTTCAAGAGAGTTTACTTGGAAGAAAAAGAAGTTTATAAAGAAACAAAAATCCATGAACAAGCCAAAGAAGGAAGCTCCTAAAAAGGCTGTTGACAAGAAAAAGTATTTCTAATGCAATATTGATGGCCATTAGAAGAGAAACTTAAAGAAAAGATTGCACGCTCGATCAATTAGAACAAGGATGTAGCAGATTTCAAAACTTTTCAATTTGATGTGCAATCAGATCAAGGTCTAATTTCAAACATGACCAGATTGATTATGTATTTAGATTAAGAGAAAAATAGATTTAAATAATTTAAATTAGAATATTATTGTGATCATATCATCTTGTGCAGGTAGAAAAACTTTGTAGTATGATAATCCATGGATTCTCGAGGTTCACTATTGAGCCACGCACATACACAATCTCTACAGGTATCCACTCGAACTTAGATTAGGATACTTTCTTCATCTTCAGTCCATGTACTCCTAGATAGATTAGCAAGATTATTGATCAATTTTGGATCTAATCTCTGACAGGGCTCTAATATATGCTTGATCGCAGCCTTCTCGCTTCACTCAAATTGGATGGGATTCGACCCTTCAAGACCACCAGATGTGATGTCCAATACTCTTAGACATGGGAGAGAGTGAGAGACTAGAGATAGGAGAGGGAGATGGCATGGAGAAAAGAGGAGGAGGCATGGAGTTTTTTCATATAAAATAATCTACTACACTTGATCAACAAGGGACCCCTTTAAATAGGCATATGATCAGATTAGATGCCTTCAAGCAGAAGGACTCTGCTTGTTATCATCCCTTTCTAATTTTTTCTTTATTTTGTCACACAAAATCAATGAGAAATTCAGATGGCATAGGAATAAGATCAAGCTGGTTGTTGGCTAAAACAAACTGCTTTGATTCGAATTCAAATGCTTCAAATTTGAATCCGAACTTGAATTCAAATCTAAATTTAAATTCAAATAAAAACATCTTGATCTTATCCTTATCTCCTCTCTTTCTCTTTTTGAATTTGGGCACTACACATGGATCAAATTCATGTAGGCATGAGTGAAGGGAAAAACCTTATTTCTGTGAGCTCAGAAGTGGCACTCCCAAGTCTTAAAAATATGAGAAGATAGGTCATGAAAAGATGGGAGCGAGCCAAAAGAAGAATCAGTCTTAATAGTAAAGTTCAGAAACTAGGCTGGCTCACTCTGAGATAGAGCCGTTTTAGTTGAAAATTGGGTTGGCTCAATCCATGACTGGGTCGGCTAGGTCTTAGAGAAAAATTCAGACAGAAAGTAGCATTTTTGGACTGTTGGCATGGTACACAACTGGGTCGGCTCAGTATCAGACCGAGCCAACCCAGTCGTAGGTTAGTCGCTCTGAAAAATTAGGTCGGCTCAATTTTCTTGGATTATTATTTTGTGTACGTGGATTGTTTAGATTTAAAAAATTTTTCTATTAGCTTGGGCTTGACCCGTTGTAAAGTATATATATTGAAAATATATCAAGGTTGCAAGTGTGCTGAAGTATACTGAATAAAAGCTCTTTTCTTTCAAAAATCTCTTCTTCCCTATTTCTTAATTTATTTGATCATGCTTCCGTATTAATCTTTGAGAAGTACTTCTTTGTTACTTGGCTAATCACCGGTGGTCATGCCGATCCATGTGGAAAGAGCGCATATTCTCAACATTTGGTATCAGAGCGGTGTTGCATGGAAGGAAGGAAGACACCTAGGGTTTACTACATCCAGGATCTGTTGCACCATGTTTTATCCTAAAAACTTTTAGTTTGCTTCATGGTTGTCTCTAGATTGAGATGGAGATTGTTTACAAGGAGGAACGATGATACAAAAATTTGGAAGGAGAATCTAGGGCTAGTTAGATCTTTTGTGAAGGATAGTTTTACTGGTGTGTGATCGTGAAGGGTGTTAGGGATCTATTCTTGACTTGTTTGAAGTCATGAGATCAATTGGATTCAAGATGAATTTTGAAAAGTTCGACGGCAAGAAAAATTTTACCCTATGACAGCAAAAGAGTAAAGGATTTATTGGTTCAGCAGAGGATCTACAAGGTCTTGACAAAAAAAAGGCTGGAAAAGATTAGTGCTAAGGATTGGAAAGAGTTAGAGAAAATTACTTTTAGCACAATTCGAATGTACTTGGTCGATCAGATTTTGTCCAAGATTTGCATAGAGACTACGGCAAAGGAGCTCTGGAAGAGATTAGAGAACAAATACATGGAAAAAAACATGACGAATAAGCTGTGGTTGAAGAAATAATTATATAGTCTAAGGATGTCCGAAGGCAGAGATCTTGTTGCACATATCCAAAGATTCAATCAGGTGTGCTCTAAGGTGATGAGTTTGGATATGAAGATCGATGAGGAGGATCGAGCATTGCTGCTATTATGTTCTCTCCTAGGTTCGTATGATGGTCTCATAACAACTCTAGTTTATGGAAAGGTGACCCTAAACTATGAAGAGGTTATTGTGCTCAGATCAAATGAGCAAAGAGAGAAGATCTGCAAGAAAGATCCTAAGTCTGAGATCTTGGCTGTGAACGAAAGATAGGGAGGATCAAAGAAAAGATAAGAAAAAAATTCAAGGGAAGATCAAAGTTTTGCAATCAGAGGAAGATGACATTGAAATATTATAAATATCATCAGTCTAGACATCTGAGGAGAGATTGTTCTCTTTTGAGATCAGAAAAAGGGAAGGCCATAAGGAAGATGATATAACTTTTGTGAGCAGTGAAGAAGACCTGCTAGTTGTATCAGATGGATCCACAAAGTGCGATACTATGTGGTATTAGATTCACCATGCTCGCACCATTATACTTCTCATCGAGAGTGGTTTGCTACTTACCAGAAGGTCAATAGTGGAAGTGTCAGCCTTGGAGATGATCACCCATGCAAAGTAGCTGGAATTGGCTTTTCAGGATGAGGATGTACGACAGTATCATTCGTACATTATCAAATATCAGGCATGTACCAAAGTTAAAAAAGAATTTGATTTCTTTAGGCTACTTGGAGGAGCAGGATTATGCTTTTAGTAGTCAGGCTCAGAGTGGATGTCTGAAAATTTTTATGAAAGCTTTAGTGGTGATGAGAGGTAGAAGATTGAGTAACAATCTTTATAGAATGGAAGGCTCAATGATAAATGATAGTGCAGAAGTGCTAGCAGTGGCATAGGAGGAGCATATTTTGTGTCGTCTGTGGCACTATCGGATGGATCATATGAGTGATCATGGGCTCACAGAACTAAGTAGAAGAGGTATGATCCCATCCCTGAAAGAGGGCATAGATCTTTATGAGCCATGTATCTTTGGCAAACAACATAGGATGAAGTTTGCCAGAAGTACCAAGTGCAGTGAGGGAGTGCTGGATTTAGTGCACTCGAATGTGTGGGGACTAGCTCCTATATCAGCTAGAGATGGGGCAAAATATTTTATTACTTTTATTGATGATTTCTCAAGAAAGATATGGGATTATCTGATCAGAGAAAAATTAGAGATGTTTGTCCGATTCAGAGCCTAAAGTGCTAAAGTAGAGGAGTCAGGGAGACAGATAAAGTGTCTGAGGTCAGACAATGAAGGAGAGTATAGCAGCCTGAAGTTCAGAAGGTATTGTGAAAAAAATAGCATCAAATTCCATTACACGATGAGGATGACTCCCTAGCAGAATGGTGTCATGGAGAGGATGAACCGAACACTGATCAAGAAGGCACAAAATTTGAGGCTGCAGACATCACTCTCAAAGTCCTTTTGGGATGATGCTCTAACTTTTTCTTATTTTCTTGTAAATAGGTCCCCTCATTATAAGCTGAATAGAGGCATTTCAGAAGAGGTCTAGAGTGGAAAGAAGGTGAAGCTTGACCATCTAAAAGTCTTCGATTGCACAGCCTATGCACATGTGGAGGAAACCGAGAGGAGCAAATTATTCCCAAAATCTCAAAAGATGACATTCATAGTATATCCACAAGGAGTCAAGGGGTATCTGCTATGGGACTCTCAGGCATAGAAGTTAGTGATTAGCAGAGATGTTATCTTTGATGAGAAAAGTATCTTGAGGAGGTCTGGGATAGATGGAACTAAAAAAATGAAGGTGAATAGCGGTGGTTAGTCATAGAATAATGGCATGCAGGTTATTATAGGAGTGTTCCTATTGAGGTAGAGATGGACAGAAAAGTATTATCTCAGATTGAAAATCAGCATAGAGGGTCGATAGTTTAGACTGATGTGCAGGAATAGCCACAGACATCAGACAGAGATGTACCAGTAGGAGTGGCTTTACAAAAGCCCCAACGTACTATTAGAAGATCGGTCAGATATGACATTGATGAGGTAATCTCCTATGCACTCATCACTGCTAATGGAGATCCAGAGAATTATATACAGAGGCCATGGAGAGTGAGGATCATGATTCATGGATGCAGGCCATGATGAAGGAGATGGAATCAGTTAAGAAGAATCAGACATGGCAGCTGGTGGATCTTCTGGAGGGTGCTCAACCTATTGGCTCAAAGTGGGTGTTTACAAAGAAAGAAGCACCTTTAGAATAAGGTGGAGTCGGATTTAAAGTAATGTTGGTTGTAAAGGAATGCTCACAAAGGGAAGGGATTGACTGCACAGAAATTTTTTTTTCTATGGTGCGTCATACACCTATTCGAGTTTTGCTATCACTGGTGGCACAGCATAACATAAAATTGGAATAGATGAACATGAAGATAGCCTTCCTTCATGGGACTTTGGAGGAAAGAGTCTACATGAAGCAGCCCGATGGTTTCATGGAGATGGGACAGGAAGAAAAGTTGTGTTTACTTAGAAAGTCTTTGTATGGCTTGAAATAATCTCCTCATCAGTGGTATCGGAGGTTTGATAGCTTTGTCTTGAGCCTGGATTTTAGCAGATGTGAACATGATTATTGTATCTACGTCAAAGATATAGATGAGGAGGTGTCCTATACCTATTATTGTATGTAGATGATATGCTCATAGCCAATAGAAGCATGAATGCTGTGAAAAGATTGAAAATGACATTATCATCTGAATTTAAGATGAAAGATTTGGGTCCAACTGAGAAAATTCTTGGAATGAAGATTTGCAGAGATAGGTGCAAAGGAGTGCTCCATTTGTCACAAGAAAAGTATGTCCAGAAAATTTTGAAGAGGTTTAGAATGAAGAAGGGCAAACCTGCAGAGACGCCATTATTGAGCCACATGTCTCTCTCCAAGTTACAGTGCTCCTAATCAGAAGAGGAGAGAGAGTACATGAAATGAGTCCCTTATGCAAATACTGTAGGCAGTGTGATGTACACTATGATGTATTGTAGATCAGATATAGCACTTGCTATAAGCACGGTTAGTAGATACATGGCTAACCCTGGGAAGAAACACCGGAAAGCATTAAAATGGATATTAAGATATCTGCATGGAATAAGGAATTATAGTTTGGTGTTTGGTGGGTAGTTGGAAGGATTTGGAGAACAATCTATGAAGATGTGTGAAGGTTCAGATCCTCTAAAAGGATTTGTTGATGCAAATTATGTTGGTGATCTTGATACAAAGAGGTCTACTACTGGATACCTCTTCTGCATATATGGTAGATCGATGTCTTGGAGATCAATCCTTTAGCCAATCATGGCTTGTCTACCACAGAGGTTGAGTACATTAGGATAACGGAGGCTGCAAAGGAAGCTCTTTGGCTTAGGAGGCTGATTGATGAGTTGGGGATAGAGCAGAGCAAGGTTATACTATTCAGTGATAGTCAGAGTGCTCTATTGTTGGCACAGAATTCAGTCTATCATGCACGCACAAAGCATATAGACGTGAGGTACCATAAGATCAGAGAGCTGATAGAGGAAGGTGAAGTGAAACTGATGAAGGTTCATACCAAGGAGAATCAATCTGATGTACTCACGAAGGTACTTTCTAGAGACAGCTTTCAGAGATGTGTGGCACGGATGGGTCTGTTGAGAGGAGATGAGTTCACAAGAACTTGAGACTGAGTCGGCTCAGTTAAAAACTAGGTTGGCTCAGTCCAGAATTGGGTCAGCTAGGTCTTAAAAAAAAATTCAGATAGAAAGCAGCATTTTTGGACTGTTGGTATGGTACACAATTGGGTCAGCTCAGTATCGGACTGAGCTGACCCAGTCGTAAGTTAGCCAGCTCAGTCTGAAACTGGGCCAGCTTAATTTTTGCAGGTTATTATTTTGTGTACGTAGGTTGTTTGGATTTAGAAAGTTTTTCTATGAGCTTAGACTTGACCCTTTATAAAGTATATATACTAGAAATAGGTCAAGGTTGTAAGTGTGCTGAAGTATACTGAATAAAAGCTCTTTTCTTTTGAAAATTTTTTCTTTTTTTCTTCTATATTTCTTAAATTATTTGATCGTACTTCCATATTAATCTCTAAGAAATACTTTATTATTGCTTGGCTAATCACCGACGGCCATGCCGATTCATGTGGAAGAGCGCATATTCTCAACAATTTTTTGGGTCAGGTTCGTTTAGATCTGATTGGATTAAGAAAAATATTTAAAAAAATTTTCTCTAAGATTCTAATCAAATTTGAGACTTTTTCAGATCTTATTGATCTAATAAAATTAAATAAAATAAAAATTAAATTAAATCTAATTTAATTATACTTTTATTTTGGGTAATCCAATTATCCTATGATGATCTTGATGTTTGCCTAAGGTTCTGGACGTAGCCACGCAAGTGCCTGGCCTTTACCGGTATCAACTAGGACAAGATCTAGTGATCTTCTTCTTCTCAATCAATCCTCCAAAAATCAGATCTAGATTTGATCTTGAAGGTCTTCAAAAACTCTTTTGAAGAATAACCATTGTCTCTTGCTGCAGTGCTGCCTTCTTCCTTTTCTGTCATCTTTTTCTTGCTTGGATTGCATCAAACTCATGCCTAAAACCTCTTGGGCATGGAGAGGAGAGAGAGGACTAAAGGGTGGCATGAAGAAGTGAAGGGAAATCTTGATTTCTCGGATCAGGTTCGTTCAGATTTGATCAGATCAAGAGATATATTTCAAAAATTTTTCTTTTTGATCCTAATCAGATCTAGGATATTTCAGATCTGATCCTTATTATTCTAATAATAAAAATAAAATCTAAATTAAATCAAATTTAATTTATCTTGATGTAGGATAATCCTATTACCCGTTGATGATCCTATAAGCAGTGGAAGGTTCTGGATCTAGCTACGCAAGTGCCTGACCTCTATCGGTATCCACTCGAGCTAGATCTGGAGATCCTCTTCTTTTGTATCACATCTCTAAAAATTAGATCTGGATCTAATATGGAGGATCTTCAAAATACCTTTCGAAGATCAGCAATTGTCCTTTGCAGTAGTGTAGCCTTCTAGCTTTTTGTCGCCTTTCTCTCGTCTGGATTGCACCAACTAAGATTCCAAACTCTTTTGGGCATGGAGAGGAGAGGGAGCAGGTAGACTTGGCATGGAGGAGGAGAGGAGAGGCAGTCTTGGGGCGTGGAAATTTTAATTTCTTTTTCCATACAATTTGAGTTGGGCGCAGGGTCTTATTTATAGACTATCTGTGATTCAACTCCTCTTCTTCCCAACCAATCACAATCCTTTGTGAAATCATATCTAAATTTGATTGGTGGGAATAAAGTCTCTTAGATTCTTTCTTAGATGGTGCCTAAGACCAGTCAAACTTGGTTCTTAGGAGAACTCTAATCGGAATCCAAAAAGGAGATGGAGTCCCTATCCAACAGGGACTCCTAGGCATCTCCAACTTGGGCACACGCCAAGGGTGGCACGCGCCCTCCTCCTTGTCAGGTTCTGATAGAGAGACAAGCCCCCACCAGCTCTCTAATAGGTGCATGACATGTGGACAGAAGTCAAAGTATCAATGCTCAATATTTGACCAGTCAAAGATCAACTTTTGACCAAAGTCAAAGGATGAGAAATGGCAGATGACCAAAAATGATAGGTATTGTCTTACAAAATAAGACAACCCTTTTTTGACCTGGACAGGCTCCAGTCAGACCAAGTAAAGGCCTCTGATTGAGCACAAACTCCTTTGGCTCAGTAAGGACAACTATTTATGATAGTAAAAGAAGAACGTTAGGTTCAATCGAGTGCTAGCACGATTTTTTTGAATCTAATTGAATCTCATTCAGATCAATTGAACTGAATTAGTTCAATTGATGATCACCAGATTCAAACCCTTGTTTGTGTGACCCAGTTAGGTTCAGTTCTGTATGGTAATGGGATATGTCATGATCTCTATCATGGACATCATCGAAACTCCTTTCGATGGATCAGAACTCTTCTGATTCGAACAGCTAGAATGATTGATCATCTAAATCATTCTAATTGCTCCAAAAATCCATCAGTGACACCTAGCAGTATATGGTGGCAACCCATCAGAGCTGAATGCGAACCTCTTGGTGTAGCTACCTGTGTGATTAAGTTCTTCTATCTTGAGCCCCGATCAGATTAGGGTTAAGGTGAACTCGTCAAACCCTAGTCTCTGTCATATGATGTAATCATTCGATTCAAGTCCGATGTGAAAATCTAAATAGAAACTCTTTCTATTATTTCACTCTGCCATGGCCATGGGCTTCTGGACTTGATTCTCATGATTATCATAGGGCTGCTCCTCTACCATCGAGGTAGATAGATTCCATCTTGATGCAATCCAGTTCCTATAATGAACATGCTATAGCCAACATACACCTCAGGATTCTCATATGGCTAGGAGACCGAGTTATGGTGTAGTCAAACTATAACACCCTCAAGGTGAATTACCGATGCACCTCAGATCAAAGAACCAGACACACACCACTGCAGCATCGAGTCAGTCATTGATGAGAAGGTAGACTTTCTAATGACTACTCGAGGTGGTCACGCTCAGTGCCCTCGTTCTCTAACGAGTATCTGTACTCTCGCTCCGGTGTCTCCACACCATAGACTCAAGACTCATCTACTAAAGAGAAGCGATTGTACACCAACCTTTCGGATTAATCACCATCCTCATGATGATCCTATGGTTGGGAGTATTTTATGAGTTAATAATGATTATTGATGTCTTAAATTTTCAACTTTTGAAAATATGAATTATCATTACTATTAAGTCAAAGGATGTATCACAGACACTAAATACACATATGAGATAGAAAATAATCCATTTTATTAATAATAGTTAAAATTATAATTTTGCCCCTAGAAGTGTATTACAAGTGTCAGCCAATTCTGGCTTCTAGGGCACATATATCTAACAATCTTCCACTTTCCCTAAAGCTAATTGGCTACAAGTCTAAGTCCCGTCTTCTCAAGATGGGCTTCAAATTTTTGTTATCCCAATGGCTTTGTAAGTGGGTGTACCGCATTATCTGTGGAGTTGACTCTTTTGATCTCGACGTATTCCTTCTCGAGGTAATCGTGGATGAGGTGGTATTGCCGCTCAATGTGCTTGAATTTTTGGCAAAACCTTAGCTCCTTAGCAAGGGCTATGGCACCATTATTATCGCAGTATAGAGGAATGGCATTTGATGGCATTACTCTAATTTCTGCAGCAAACTTCTTGTACCAAAATACTTTCTTTGCAGCCTTTGATGCAGCGATATATTCTGCTTCCATGGTAGAATCTGCTATCACTGTTTGCTTGAAACTCTTCCAGCTGACAGCTCCACCATTGCACACAAATAGACTCCCAGATGTCGACTTTCGATCATCTACATCAGACATGAAATCCGAGTCTGTGTTTTCCTAGACTTGGAGTTCTCCGTGTTAGATATATGTACCCTAGAAGCCAGAATTGGCTGACACTTGTAATACACTTCTAGGGGCAAAATTGTAATTTTGACTATAATTAATGAAATGGATTATTTTCTATCACACCTGTGTATTTAGTGTCTGTGATACATCCTTTGAGTTAATGGTAATGATAATTCATATTTTCAAGAGTTAAAAATTTAAGACATGAATAATCATTATTAACTCATAAACAGCTTCCGACCATAGGATCATCACGAGGATGGTGATTGATCCGAAAGGTTGGTGTACAATCGCTTCTCTTTAGTAGATGACTCTTGAGTCTACAGTGTGGAGACACCGGAGCAAAAGTATAGGTACTCATTAGAGAATGAGGGCACTGAGCGTGACCACCTCGAGTAGTCATTAGGGAGTCTACCTTCTCGTCAATGACTGACTCGTTACTGCAGTAGTGTGTCTGGTTCTTTGACCTGAGATGCATCGGCAGTTTACCTTGAGGGTGTTATAGTTTGACTACACCATTACTCGATCTTCTAGCCATATGGAATCCTGAGATGTATGTTGGCTATAGCATGTTCATTGTAGGAACTGAATTGCATCAAGATGGGATCTATCTATCTCGGTGGTAGAGGAGTAGCCCTATGATGATCATGAGAATCAAGTCCAGAAATCCATGGCCATGGTAGAGTGAAATAATAGAAAGAGTTTCTATTTAGATTTTCACATTGGACTCGAATCGAATGATTACATCATATGACAGAGACTAGGGTTTGACGAGTTCACCTTAACCCTAATCTGATCGGGGCTCAAGATAGAAGAACTTAATCACACAGGTAGCTGCACCAAGAGGTTCGCATTCAGCTCTGATGGGTTGCCACCATATACTGCTAGGTGTCACTGATGGATTTTGGGAGCAATTAGAATGATTTAGATGATCGATCATTCTAGCTGTTCGAATCAGAAGAGTTCTGATCCATCGAAAGAAGTTTCGATGATGTCTTTGATAGAGATCATGACATATCCGATTACCATACAGAACTGAACCTAACTGGGTCACACAAATAAGGGTTTGAATCTGGTGATCATCAATTGAACTGATCTAGTTCAATTGATCTGAATGAGATTCAATTAGGTTCAAGGAAATCGTGCTAGCACTCGATGAACCTAACGTTCTTCTTTTACTATCAACAAATAAGTTGTCCTGACTGAGCCAAAGGAGTTTGTGCTCAATAGAGGCCTTCATATGGTCTAACTGGAGGTTGTCCAAGTTAGAATAGGTTGTCTTATTTGTAAGACATTACCTGCCATTTTTGGTCACCTGCCATTTCTTGTTCTTTGACTTTGGTCAAAAGTCTACGTTTGATTGGTCAAATGTTGACCATTGATCGTTTGACTTTTGACCACATGTCATGCACCTATTGGAGAGCTGGTGGGGGCCTGTCCCCCTGCCAGAACTTGGCAAGGAGAAGGGCGCACGCCAAGGGTGGCGTGAGCCCAAGTAGGGGGCGCCTAGGAGTCCTTGTTGGACAAGACTCC
>QRFJ01002831.1:0-129634 GCA_006176705.1 Cocos nucifera | reverse complement strand
GACTCCACCCCCTTTTGGGATTCCAAATCAGAGTTTACTAAGAATCCAAGTTTGACTGGTCTTAGCACCCCTCTAAGGAGAAATCCAGGGTCTCTTATTCAACACAATTAGATTTTAAATCTGATTTCACAAAGGGCTTGGTGATTGGTTGAGAAGGAAGAGTTGGAATCAACAAAGAAGGTCTATAAATAAGACCCTGCGCCAAACCCACATTCTAATGCAATTCAATTGAGAACCCCATGCCCTCAAGGCTGCCCTCTCCCTCCTTCCTCCATGCCATAGTCACTTCTCCCCTCTTCGCACAGCCAAAGGAGAGATTGGGACTTAGTTGGCTCAGTTGACAGGATAAAGAGCGATCAAAACTCGAAGGCTGCGCTACTCGCAAAGGAATACTGCTGATCTTCGAAAAGAATCTGAAGATCCTTCCAATCAGATCCAGATCTAGATTTTTGGAGGTTGTGATAGAGAAGAATGAGATCTCTAGATCCTATACCGAGTGGATACCGTAGAGGCCAGGCACTTGCGTGGCTAAGATCCAGAACCTTCGCGCAATCAGATCATCTACAGGTAATAGGACCCAAAGTAAAGTATAAATTAATTTGCTTTAATTTAGTTTTATTTTTATTTATTTTATTAAATAATAAAATTAGATCTAAAATATCTCAAATTTGATTGGATCAAAGTAGAAAATTTTTAAAAATGATATTCTTCTTGGATCGTAATCAATTCTGAGACGAACCTGAGCCAGAAAAATCAGATTTCCTTCACTGGTATCAGAGGCAAGGTTCTAAAATGTTTAGATCTGATTTTAAATTTATTCTAATCTAAAATAAAGTAATTTCAGATGTCACATGAGATGTATTCAGATCTGAAATAAAAAAAATAAAAATTAAATAATTTGGATCTAAGATTTAGCATGAAGATTATGCATGGACTAGTTCTAGAATAAAAGTTCTATAAAATAAGTCTTGCAATGTTTTTAATGTTAAATCTTAATTAAATCATATTTTGCTTCTATTCTTATTCTCTATGTGATATTTTAACATATTCTTTATGAAATTATGCAGTAGTTATAATAATATCTGAAAAAAAATAATAAAAATTATTTAATTTTAAACATTCACTATGAGATATTGATCGTTATGCTTGTCTAAAATAGTGGATGTAGAATAGTTCTACATAATTATCTAGATTAGGTTTATTTTGATTGCATCATTTAAATCTAATTTTTTCAGATTATTATGTGATAATTTAGATCTGAAAAAATGCATGATTCTATGATACATGAGATGTATGCAAAATATGCCATGATTAGATCTAATTTGTATATGAGAATATGATATAGATCTATTACTGTTTTGTAGATTTACATGTTCCTTGATTAAAGGCGTTCTCTTGGCCAGTCGCGGTCATACGAATGAAGAAGGATTTAAAGCCTCTCTTTCCATTGATGGGG
Organism: Cocos nucifera; assembly: GCA_006176705.1. Classification (NCBI taxonomy): domain Eukaryota; kingdom Viridiplantae; phylum Streptophyta; class Magnoliopsida; order Arecales; family Arecaceae; genus Cocos; species Cocos nucifera. The sequence goes on along the minus strand of QRFJ01002831.1, from coordinate 128,178 downwards.
TATTCTTATGGTGTAGGGGTGCTGCGCTGTTCGTCCTTAATCAGAAACCCAAAACTTACCTTTCTGCAAAACCCTAGATCACTGAAACCTGGATTTATTGTGCATATTTTGTTTATGAACTCACTTAATTAAAGAATTAGTTTATGAATATTCAATTAGATCTAAATTGAGAATTTCAGATCTAAGACATATTCCATAATACTGGGTTCGGAGCTTGGGTAGCTCAATTAGGTCTAAGGGTTGATCAAACCGAATCAAGAGTTGTTAAGATGGGATCACAATGCTTAAATTGACCAGCCTAATAGGATTAAGTCTGGGTCAAGATCGAGTCACGATCAAGCAGACCTAATTAGGCATGCAGAGGTTCAGAGCTGGATTGTAGGCTAACCAATTTGGTGCTAACTCAATATTTGGTGTCTAAAGGTAAGTTGGCATAGACGACCGATCTGGTTTTTAATTGGAAGCTACTCGACCTGAATGCGTTCTTGTGGCGAGTTAAGACATATTCCTTCCACGATCTCACTTACCTGGCATATCTTTGACACAGTTCTGATCTGAGGTGGTCAATAATCGAGCTGACCTGCCACTAGGTTAGTCATAATTTGTTATGACTATGCCAAGTCTAGTTATAATTGAGACTGAATCAATTCTCTCCTAAGAAGGTTAAAAGTCCGAGGTCTTCCACCATGGTAGATGTGCGGACATTCCCGAGTTGATTGTTCTCGATTGGATACAGTGGCTCAGTTGCACCGAAAAGCGAACCATGTCTATTAGGCATTGGATGCTATGGGCTGGAGGATGAGTTGAGCTCAATATTTCGGATTACGGTGAGAGACCCATTAGAAACCGTCCATGCAAATGTGGGTCTGACTTAACTAAGGAGTGGATCATATTCCGGATACAGTGAGATTCATGAAATTAGAGACCAAGTTTGGGTGCACCATGATTAGAGATCATTAACAAGAGTTTGTTCATTCATTGGCTAACCTCCATCATCAATAACTGTTAGGTGAGGTGATGAGTCAGGTTGGTGAGACCCACCACCCACTAGAAATTCATACAATCACGAGATTTTCGCATCTCCTAACAGAGGGAGTGTAGGGATCGAAGAAAACAGTGCGAGCTAATTGTGTTTAAAAAATAAAATCCTAAATAAATTGGTCAAGTCAAATTACAAATATCTAACTAGAATCTTTTGACTCTCTGACAGGATATGTCTGCGTCAACCCACTGCACGTTCCTAGACACACGTAGACTGACTCGGACCCATTATAAAGATTGGCTCAGGACTACAAAATCTGTTTTGGGTTTCTGAGAAGTTAACCTCATGTTTGGATCAGGACCCTCACCACATTACCAGCCCGTCCATCTGTTGAACAGAGAGCGTCCTCTGCGAAAAAATGGATTGACGAAGACAATAAGGCCAAGAATACTAATGTTGGGCTCGATGTCTGATGAGCTCCAGCCAACATGAAGATATCCGGCACTGCTTCGTCAAAATGTTGGCTCACCTATAGGAGTCGTTTTGGTGAACAGAGCGCGCAGCCCAAGTATATCAAGTCAACGAAACATGACTTTTTAAGGCTAAGATGCAGGATGGAGGCAGTCAGTCCAAGATCCTGTCTGATGAATGATCAAGAAACTGGAAAAGCTTGAGGAAGCTCGGTGTGAAGTTAGGGACTTGGATCTGCAGAAACGATATTATTCTGCAATCCTTGACTGAATGCATTGGGCAATTCATCATGAATTACCATCAATGCATAAACGGTTCAAAATTCTTGGTGGCAGAGTTTAATAGAATATGTGGTCCCGCTGAGCCTTTTATCAGAAAGTTCTAAGGCTCAGTTCTTGCTATGGAACGGACTTCTTTCAAAAGAAAGTTCTATGCGAAAGAAAAAGAAAGTTATGAAAAAGAGAAGGTGGGATAGGATAAAGGAAGAAGAGCAGAACGAAGAAGAAGCGCATGCGCAAAGGAATAGTATTTCCCATTGCAAACGCGATGGCACATGAGAAGCGAACGCCTCTTACTTACCTGGCCCCAAAAAAAACCCGTGAAGAAGAAGAAGAAGCGAAGGTCCTTCTGGAGTAATGCTCATTATTGAGATCTAACCTTATCGTTTTTTCTGCAACCTAGTTGGGTGGCTTGACTCTGGTTCTTAGTGCTCACTGCTTGCAACTTCCAGATGCAGGGATCTTGAGGATAGCAGGAAGGCTGAGGATGGAACATATCCTACGTATCGATAATCGGAGCAAGAGTTGCTGCAGTAGGCATGGGAACATACTCCTCTGCGTTACCATCCTGGTTAGGACTTAGTTTTGAAAGACTGTTTATTATGTGCCTGCCAGCTTAGCAGGAATTTGATTTCTATTTCATGCTTAGCCGAAGAAGGTTATGTTGATTACCTTCTCTTTAAGGACCATTGTAACATTCTTTATGAAGAAATAAAATTGCTAATGGTTTCCTTATTAAACGATCTTTATCAGCTACATATGAATGTAACCTTGTTCTAACTATCGAGCAAAACGAATGCCAATGAACCTAGGATAGTCCAGAGGATAGACAATCTATGGCACCTGAGATTTAGGTCATATAGTAAAGAAGATAGGATTTAAACATATTCGAGAAAAATGGGCTGATAGATCCATTAACTTTTAGTCATATCCAACTTTGAATCTTGTCTTCAAGGCAAAATACGTAAACTCCCTTTGCTTGGACATGGAGAGAGGGCCACAAGTCTTCCTTGCCCCTAGTTACATACGATGTGGTGCGGCCCTTCGGACTTGTTGCGGCTAGATGAATGTCTCCACATTTCCATCTGCACCAATCTTTCTCTTGAAGATCCATTTACACCCAATAGGTACTATACCTTCTGGTGGATCTACCAAGGTCCAGACTTGGTTTGAGTGCATCGAGTCAATTTCTGACTGCATTGCCTCTAGCCATTTCTCGAAGTCGATATCTAATATTGCCTCGTTGTAGGTTTTGGGATCATCACCATGAGCACCATTACCTATGAGGAACATTTTCTCTACTTTTTCTGAAATAATACCTAAGTATCTTTTAGGAGGATGGAAAACTCTTTTCGATCTACGAGGTGGAGGAGGTAGTGTTCTTATTGGCTCAACCTGATTTGGTTCCAATTGGTCCTTAGCTCATTGTACTTGTGAGACTTTCTCATCAAGCTTAATCTGCTTTTCAATGCCGCTATCTTGAATAAACTATTTTTCAAGAAAGATGGCATGTCGACTCACAATCACATTGTGGTCTTCTAGAATGTAGAAATAGTATCCTAATGACTCTTTAGGATATCCTATGAATCGAGCTCTGAAGGACCTAAACTCTAACTTATCCGCTTGTTGTCTTTTGACATGAGCCGACAACCCCAAATTCTGAGATGACTCAAACTTGGTTTCTTACCGTGCCATATCTCATACGGTGTGGTAGGAACGGTTCTTAGAGGAACCCTATTCAGTAGATAAATTGAAGTTAATAATGAGTGACCCCATAGAAAATCAGGAAGGTCTGTGAAGCTCATCATGGATCGGACCATATCCAATAGGGTCCGATTTCTCCATTCTGAAATCCCATTGAGTTGAGGTATTCCTGGTGGAGTCCATTGAGAGACTATGCCATTTATCCTTAAGATAGTCTAGAATTTTCGGACTAAGGTATTCACCTCCTCGATCTGATCGAAGAACCTTAATGGATTTTTTCCAGTTTATTTTTCTACTTCATGTCTGAATTCTTTGAACTTTTCAAAAGCTTCAGACTTGTGTCTCATAAGATACACATACCCATACCTAGACAGATCATCGGTAAAGGTAATGAAGTAGACAAAATTGCCTCTAGCCGGCACATCAAATGGGCCGCACACATCAGTATGTACTAGGGCAAGGAGATCTGTGGCCCTCTCTCCATGTCCTACAAAAGGGAGTTTAGTCATTTTGCCTTGAAGACAAGATTCACAAGTTGGATATGACTCAAAGTCAATGGACTCAATAGCCCATTTTTCTCCAATTTGTTGATCCTATCTTCTGCTATATGACCTAATCTCAGGTGCCATAGATATCTATCGTTTGGACTATCCCTAGGTCATTTGGCATTCACGTTTTGCTCGATAGTTAGAATAGGTACATCAATATGTAGCTGATAAAGATCATTAATAAGGAAACCATTTGCAATTTTATTTCTTTCATAAAGAATGTTACAATGGTCCTTAAAGAAGGTAATCACATAGCCTTCTAGTGCTAAGCATGAAATAGAAATCAAATTCCTGCTAGCTGCAGGCACATAATAACAGTCTTTCAAAACTAAGTCTAAACCAGATGGTAATCGAAGAGGGTATGTTCCCACCACCACTGCAGCAACTCTTGCTCCATTATCGATGCGTAGGATCATGTCTCCATCCCTCAGCCTCCTGCTATCCTCAAGATCCTGCATGGAAGTGCACAGATGAGCACTAGAACCAGAGTCAAGCACCCAACGGATGCAGAAAAAATCATAAGGTTAGACTCAATAACGAGCATACCTCCATAAGGACCTTTCTTCTTATTCTTCAGGGTGGCCAGGTAAGTAAGTAGGGCAGTTTCGCTTTCAGTGGCCATTGCTGTTGCAATGAAAATACTTTTCTTTCGCAGCGGCTTTCATCTTCGGCTCTGCCTTCTTCTTTCATCCTTCCACCTTCTACTTTTTTATAGACTTTTTTTTCTTTCCATAAGACTTTCTTTTGGAAGAAGTCCGTTCCATAGCAAGAACTGAGCCATTAGAACCTTTGATAGAATGCTCAGCGGTGACCAGCATATTTATTAATTCGACCAAGAAATTTTGAAGTTTATGCATATGGTAATTCATGATGAATTGCCCAAATGCATCAGTCAAGGATTGCAGAATAATATCGTTCTACAGATCCAAGTCTAACTTCACACCGAGCTTCTCAAGCTCTTTCATAGTTCTTGATCATCATCAGACAGTGATCTTGGACTGACTGCCCATCATGCATCTTAGCCTTAAAAAGTTGTTTCGTGACTTGATACTTGGCTGCGCGACTCTGTTCACCAAACATCTCCTATAGGTGAGCCAACATTTGGCGAGCAGTTTTGATATCTTCATGTTGGCGCTGGAGCTCATCAGACATCGAGCCCAACATGTAATATCTGGCCTTATTATCTTCATCTATCCATTTTTCAGAGATGCTCTCTGTTCAGTGGATGGACGGGCTGGTAAGGTGGGAGGATCCTGGTCCAATACATGGGTTAACTTCTCGAAACCCAAAATGATTTTGTAGTTTCTGAGCCAATCTTTATAATTCGGTCCGATCAGTCTATGTGTGTCCAGGATACGTGCTAATGGGTTGGACGCAGACATTTTTCTGTAGAGAGTCAAAGATTCTAGTTAGATACTGTAATTATGACTTGACCAATTTATTTAGAGATTTTATTTTTAAACAAATTAGCTTCCACTATTTTCTTGGATCCCTACACTCCCTCTGTAGAGATGCAAAAATCTCCACGATTAATGATTTCTAGTGGGTGGTGCGGTCTCACCAACTGACTCATCACCTCACCTAACAGTTATTGGTGATGGGTTAGCCAATGAGTGAACAACTCTTGTTCAATGATTCTCTAATCATGGTGCACCCAAACTTGGTCTCTAATTCATGAATCTCACCATATCCGAAATATTGATCCACTCCTTAGTTAAGTCAGACCCACCATTTGCATAGACTGGATTCCTAATTGAGTCTCTCACCGTATCCAGAATATTGAGCCCAACTCATCCTCCAGCCCATAGCATCCAATGCCTAATAGACATGGTTGCATCTTCTCGGTGCAACTGAGCCACTGTATCCAGTCGAGAACAATCAACCCAGAAAGGGCCCGCACATCTACAATGGTGGAAGACCTCAGACTTAATCTTTTCTTAGGGAGAATTGATTTTAGGTCTCATTAAACTAGACTTGTCATAGTCATAACAATTATGACTAACCTAGTGGCATGGGTTAGCTCGGATTATTGACCACCTCAAATCAGAACTGTGTCAACAGATATGGCCAGGTAAGTGAGACCGGTGGAAGGGATATGCCATTAACTCGTACAAGAACGCATTCAGGTCGAGTAGCTCTCCAATTAAAAACCAGTCGGTCGTATGTGCCAAACTTACCTTAGACACCAAATTATTGAGCCAGAACCAATTGGGTTAGCCTACAATCCAGACTCTAACCTCTGAGCCTAATTAGGTCTTGCTTGATCGTGACTCGATCTTGACCCAGACTTAATCCTATTAGGCTGGTCAATTTAAGCATTGTTGATCCCATCTAACCAACTCTTGATTCGGTTTGATCAACCGCTTAGACCTAATTGAGCTACCCAAGCTCAAACCCAGTATTATGAATATGTCTTAGATCTGAAATTCTCAATTTTAGATCTAATTAATATTCTATAATCTTAATTCTTAATTAAGTAGGGTTCATAAATAAAATATGCACAATAAATCCTAGGATTTCAGGATCTAGGGTTTTGCAGAAAGTAAGTTTTGGATTTCTGATTAAGGACGAACGCGCAGCACCCCTATACATCATAAGAACACCCCATCAGATGGGAAGGAGAGGGCCTTTAAACCCTTCTTCATTCTTATGATCGGATGGCCAAGAGGAATGCCTTAATCAGGAACATGTAATACTACAAAATAATTTTAGATCTATATCATATATCTCATATACAAATTAGATCTAATCATGGCATATTTTGCATACATCTCATGTATCGAATCATGCATATTTTTAGATCTAAATTATCTCATAATAATCTAAAAAATTAGATTTAAATTGATCTTATCAAAATAAACTCTAATCTAGACAACTATGTAGAACTATTCTACAACTAGTCTAGACATGCATCAATCATATCTCATATGATGTTTAAAATTAAATAATTTTATTTACTATTTTTTAGATATTATTATAATAATTATAATATCAAAAAATAGTAAATAAATAGATCTAAAATATGATTTAATTCAAATTAAATTAAAAACATGCAAGACTATTCTATAGAACTATTCTATTTTAGAACTAGTCATGCATATTTTCTAATCTTAGATCCAAATTATTTAATTTTAATTTTTTCTAATTTCAGATCTGATCACATCTCATGTGACATCTAAAATCACTTATTTTTTAATTAGAATAAATTTAAAATCAGATCTAAACACTTTTAGAACCTTGCTCTGATACCAGTTGAAGGAAAATCCTGATTTTCTGGATCAGGTTCGTTCAGATCTGATCGGATCAAGAGATATATTTTAAAAATTTTTATTTTTGATCCTAATCAGATTCTGAGATATTTTAGATCTAATTTTTATTATTTTAATAATAAAAATAAAATCTAGATAAATTAAATTAAATTTAATTTACCTTGATGTAGGGTAATCCTATTACCCATTGATGATCCTATAAGCAGCGGAAGGTTCTGGATCTAGCCACGCAAGTGCCTGGCCTCTATCGGTATCCACTTAGGCTAGGATCTAGAGATCCTCTTCTTCTCTATCACATCTCCAAAAATTAGATCTGGATCTGATTTGGAGGATCTTCAAAATACCTTTCGAAGATCAGCAGTTGTCCTTTGCAGCAGCGCAGCCTTCTAGCTTTCTGTCGCCTTTCTCTCATCTGGATTGCACCAACTAAGATCCCAAACTCCTTTGGACATGGAGAGGAGAGGGAGAAGGTGGACTTGGCATGGAGGAGGAGAGGAGAGGCAGCCTTAGGGCATGGGAATTTCAATTCCTTTTCCCATACAATTTGAGTTGGGCATAGGGTCATATTTATAGACTATCTGTGATCCAACTCCTCTTCTTCCCAACCAATCACAACCCTTTGTGAAATCAGATCTAAATCTGATTGGTGGGAATAGAGTCCCTTGGATTTTTCCTTAGATGGTGCCTAAGACCTATCAAACTTGATTCTTAGGAGAACTCTAATCGAAATCCAAAAAGGAGATGGAGTCCCTATCCAATATGGACTCCTGGGCGTCTCCAACTTGGTCACATGCCAAGGGTGGCGTGCACCCTCCTCCTTGCCAGGTTCTGGCTAGGGGATAAGCCTCCACTAGCTCTCCAATAGGTGTGTGACACATGGACAGAAGTCAAAGTATCAATGGTCAATATTTGACCAGTCAAAGGTCAACTTTCCACCAAAGTCAAAGGATGAGAAATGGTAGGTGACCAAAAATGGTAGGTATTGTCTTACAAAATAAGACAACCCTTTTTTAACCTAGACAGGCTCCAGTCAGACCAGGTGAAGGCCTCTGATTGAGCACAAACTCCTTTGGCTCAGTAAGGACAACTATTTATGATAGCAAAAGAAGAACGTTAGGTTCAATCGAGTGCTAGCATGATTTCTTTGAACTTAATTGAATCTCATTCAGATCAATTGAATTAGATTAGTTTAATTGATGATCACCAGATTCAAACCCTTGTTTGTGTGACCAAGTTAGGTTCAGTTCTATATGGTAATGGGATATGTCATGATCTCTATCATCGACATCATCAAAATTCCTTTCGATGGATCAGAACTCTTCTGATTCGAACAGCTAGAATGATTGATCATCTAAATCATTCTAATTGCTCCCAAAATCCACCAATGACACCTAGCAGTATATGGTGGCAACCCATTAGAGCTGAATGCGAACCTCTTAGTGTAGCTACCTGTGTGATTAAGTTCTTCTATCTTGAGCTCTGATCAGATTAGGATTAAGGTGAACTCATCAAACCCAGTTTTTGTCATATGATGTAATCATTCGATTCAAGTTCGATGTGAAAATCTAAATAGAAATTCTTTCTATTATTTCACTCTGCCATGGCCATGGGCTTCTGGACTTGATTCTCATGATCATCATAGGACTGCTCCTTTACTACTGAGGTAGATAGATTCCATCTTGATGCGATCCAGTTCCTACAATAAACATGCTATAGCCAACATACACCTCAGAGTTCCATATGACTAGGAGATCGAGTTATGGTGTAGTCAAACTATAACACTCTCAAGGTGAACTACCGATGCACCTCAGGTCAAAGAATCAGACACACCACTGCAGTATCGAGTCAGTCATTGACGAGAAGGTAGACTTTCTAATGACTACTCGAGGTGGTCATGTTTAGTGCTCTCACTCTCTAATGAGTACCTATACTCTTGCTCCAGTGTCTCCAGACCGTAGACCCAAGACTCATCTACTAAAGAGAAGCGATTGTACACCAACCTTCTGGATCAATCATGATTCTCGTGATGATTCTATGGTCGGGAGCATTTTATGAGTTAATAATGATTATTCATATCTTAAATTTTTAACTCTTAAAAATATGAATTATCATTATCATTAACTCAAAGGATGTATCATAGACACTAAATACACATATATAATATAAAATAACTCATTTTATTAATAATAGTCAAAATTATAATTTTGTCCCTAGTAGTGTATTACAAGTGTCAGCCAATTCTGGCTTCTAGGGCACATATATCTAACAAGGAGGGAGAAAAGCTTTGTAGCATGGGCTAAAGCAGAAGCTCTCAATTCTAGGCACAGATAGGGTTTAAATAGACCCTGCTGCGCCATGCAGTGCCACATCATCCCAGCCAATCATGGCCCTTTATGCAATCAGATTTAAATCTGATTGGTGGGACGATATCATCTGATCTAATCAGATTAGAGTCCCTCAAAACTCTCCTTAGATGGTGCCAAGACTGGGTCAAACAAGTCTTCTTGGAGCCATCTAGGTTGATTCCTTGAAGCAACTGGAGTCCCATCTGTATGGGACTCCAATCCTTGTCCACATGGGGTGCACGCCTCCCTAGGCCTATACCCCTTATCTGTCTGCTTTTTAGCAGGGGGACAAGGGTCAAGGTTCTCTTCTATGGGTGCATGACACATGGACAGATGTCTAAGTGTCAGATCAACATTTGACCAAAGTCCAAAGATAAGATTTAGTAGGTGATGAAAAATGGCAGGTGTTGTCTCAAATTTATCTCATAAATTAAGACAATCCTTTTTTGATCCGGACAAGCTCCAGTCAGACCAAATAAAGATTTCTGAGTGAGCTCAAATATATTTGGCTCAGTCGAGATAAATTTTAATGATTGTTAAGGGAGAACATTAGGCTTAGTTGTATGCTAGCACGATTTTCTTGAATCTAATTGAATCTTATTCAAATCAATTGAACTGAATTAATCTAATTGATGATATCTAGATCCAAACCCTTATTTGTGTGACCCAGTTAGGTTCAGTTTCATATGGTAATGGGATATGTCATGATCTTATCATCAACATCATCGAAATATCTTTCGATGGATTAGAACTTTTCTGATTCAGACAACTCGTATGATCGATCATCCAAATCATTCTAATTGCTCCCAAAATCCACCAATGACACCTAGCAGCATATGGTGGCAATCCATCAGAACTGAAAGTGAACCTCTTGATGTAGTTACCTGTGTGATTAAGTTTCTCTATCTTGAGCCTCGATCATATTAGCGTTAAGATGATCTCGTCAAATCCTAATTTTTGTCATATGAATTAATCATTCGATTCAAGTCCAATGCAAAATTCCTAAGGGAAACTCTTTCTATTATTTCATTCTGCCATGGCCATGGGCTTATGGACTTGATTCTCATAATCATCATAGGACTGCTCCTCTTCTACCGAGGTAGATAGATCCTCTATTAGTGCAATCCAATTCCTATAATGAACATGCTATAGCCAACATATACCTTAGAGTTCCAAATGGCTAGGAGATTGGGTTATGGTGTAGTCAAACTATAACACCCTCAAGGTGAACTGTCGATGCACCTCAGATCAATGAACCATATGCATCGCTGTGGCTTCGAGCCAGTCATCGATGAGAAGGTAGACTTCCTCATGACTGCTCGGTGTGGTCATCCTTAGTGCTCTAGTTCTCTCATGAGTACCTATACTCTCGCTCCAATATCTCTACACCGTAGAATCAAGACTCATCTATCCTAAAGAAGTGATCGTACGTGAAAGAAATATGCCCTCAAGCCAATCAATTTTTGGGCTATTCTTTATCTTCCAAACTCATGTAATGATATTTTAAAATAAATAAAGACATTATTTCATCATATGCAGTGTCTTATTATTTATTTAAGATTATGATGAACCTCATAAATTAAGGCTATAGTTTTAGGATTATGATGAGATCATACTAGTGAGATTTAAAACCTTAAAACCCTAATTTAAACATTCTTGATCGATGGAACATTGAGTTGGGGATCAATTTTTTTGGTAAGACTAGCATATTTTTTGTATGCTCAATTGAGAGGGTGATTGATCTCACAATCACTTGTGTATGACATTAATACAAAGATGCGGATGCTCATTAGAGAATGAGTTCACTGAATTATCCAAGTTGAGAATATCTAATGGAGTCTTATCTACATGTCAATAGATGATTCTCATAGTGGAATTGTGCATATAATCCTTTGACCTGAAACTACCATAGAATCTTATATATATGAATCCATATTTTGGTTCATACTCATTCATGACTCAGTCATGTACGGGATGATCTGGATATGGTAGATTATATATGAAGGTTGTGAGTAGATTAACGGAGAATCGATCACTCCTAGTAAGAGAAAATAGCATCCTACCTACTTCAAACAAATGATGATTCAGGAAGACTTTGATCAAAGCATGATAAAAATTAGAAATAGTTTCTAATATTTCATTAAATGAATCATCATCATAAGATTGAAAGAGAAATGAATATGACATTGGGATTGACATATTTTCATATCCAGAGTCATATTCAGGATGTAGGAAGATCGAAGGATCTAGTTGCATGGTCATTTTCACTAAAGGATATTTTTGATATTTTTATCAAAATTGCACATCTTTCGGAAAGTCACAATACATTGCTAGACATCAATCATGTCTTGTGGGTTCGATCAAATTAAAATTTTAACTTGATCATAAAATTAGAAAGTGTTCTAAATTAAGTCAAAATGGGTTGGCTAGTTTTGACCTAAATCGATTTAGTTGAGTTCTAACCTGATTAGGTCAAATTACACCCAGACCCGCTGCTGGCTAGATATAGAACCCAATGGGTCACACACAAAGAGAATTGATTAAGGATCTAATTGGATTAGACCATGTTTGCAAGATGAACATGCTAGCACATGTAGCAAACCCTAGCACCTAGATTCGAATTGGATTCGAATCTACTCCTGATTTAGGCTAATTAAGATCCGATTTGAGCCAAATATGATTTGGTCTTGAATTGGATTAACCTAGACTGATTGGGCTTCAGTTAGGATGCCACATACCAGAATCCTACATGCCAGAGAGTCTCTCTCTTGCACGTGGGAAGTCTTTCATGCATAAAATGTTTTTGGCACATGGGATTTAGTTGGCGCCTACCTTCTTTGACCTTTTTCATTTGTTATGTCATGTAAATTTTTTAAATAGACATGGACATCAGATATGGGGTGCAGAAGAGTCCTTCTATAGATGCAATACTCCATTATTGTTTTAAGAAGGGACTCTTTGTCGCCTAGGAATACTTGCCGCCCAAGACTCCTTGCCGCCCTCTTATCCTTGATGCCTCTTGGACCAAGTCAAAGTCCCTTGGGACTTTGACTATTCAAAGTTCATCTCCATGCCTTCTTGCTGAATGGGAATCCCATTTTAAAGCCATTGGATGGCCTTTTTATCTAATCTAATGGATGAAAATGATGGCGCCAAGAATGAAAGCCCGCGACTCTTCATAAATAACTTACGTAGAATTAGTCCAAGAGTCCTTCTGCTTTAAGGCACCTCTTGGCCTAAGTCTACATGATGTTATTATCTGATGAGGCATGAGATTGGTTGAAGGGACATGAGATAATTTTTTAAAAGGGTGCGAGAAAATGTGTTGGCACCCTTACGTATATTATAAATAAGGGTGCGCACCAAGAGTTTGGGAGAAGTGAAAATTATCTTTCTTTCTTACAAATATTTTCTATTGTCCAATTTTTTTTCTTCCCTTCTCTTATCCAGATCTTGTCCTTATAAGGATTAGAAGTCATCTTAAGATAAAGAGATTAGGAAGAAAAATTAAGAAGACAAGGAAAAAGAAAGAAAGGTAAGGAGAGGCAAGGAAGGTGACATAAAGGATAAGGAAGGTCTTGCTTTTAATTAAAGTTCTTATTATTAGAATTTTAATTATATAAATCAGAGGTGCTGGTGTCTTGATCAAGTCTCTATGTGGATCAACATTGGAGGGTGAACACATGGGCACCTGGTGGAACCCCTGACGGACTGCTGTCGGCAATTAGGAAGAATTTCTGATTTAGCGATAAGTGGTATGTTCTAATACTTTCTTTTGTATTATAAATGCATGTTATATGATTTAATTGCTAATAAGGTGGTCCTAGGTTTCAGGTTTGGTTTGTATGATTTCATAATTTTGCTTTGAAATCCATGCTTCCATCCTATATACCAATCCTATCACTATGGTCGAAAGCATTTTATGCATTAATAATGAAAATTCATGTCTTAAATTTTCAACTCTTGAAAATATGAACTATCATTGCCATTAACTCAAGGAATATATAACAAATACTTTTAAATACACATTATGATAGAAAATAATCCATTTTATTATTTATAGTTAAAATTATAATTTTATCCTTAGAAGTGTATTACAAGTGTCAGCCAATCTGGCTTCAAGGGCACACATATCTAACAAACTCTCACTTGATCTAAAGTCAATTGGCTACAAATCTAAGTCCCATCTTCTTAAGGTGGGCTTCGATCTTCTGTTGGCACAACGACTTTATGAGTGGGTCTACCATATTGTTGTAGAGTCTACTTTCTTGACCTTGACGTAACCTTTCTCAAGATAATCGCGGATGAGGCGGTATCGCCACTCGATGTGCTTGAACTTTTGGTGAGACCTCGGCTCCTTAGCTTGGGCTATGGTGTCATTATTGTCGCAGTACAAAGGAATGACATCCGATGGCATCACTCCAATCTCTGTAGTAAATTTTTTATACCAGAATGCCTCCATCGCAGCTCCTTATGCAGCGATGTACTCTACTTTCATAGTAAAATCTACTATTAATGTCTACTTGAAACTCTTCCAACTGATAGCACCATCATTACACACAAATAGACTTCTAGATGTTAACTTTCGATCATCTATATTGGGCATAAAATCGGAGTCTATATACTCCTAGACTTGGAGTTCTCAATTATCTAAAACCAACAACATATGTTTAGTTTTTCTGAAGTACTTAATGATACATTTCACAGAAGTCCAATGTTCTTCACGTGGATTCGACTGATATCTGCTTGTGACACTCACAGCATGGGCTATATTAGATCATGTACATAACATGGCATACATGAGGCTCCCTATTGCTGAAGCATAAGGGATCTTGCTTATGTATTCAATCTCCTCAGATGTGTTAGGACACATTTTCTTGAAGAGATGAATGCCATGTCTAAAGGGTACCAATCCCCTCTTGAAGTTTTCCATGCTAAACCTCTTTAACACTTCCTCTATGTACATCTTCTATGAAAATCCTAGCATCCTATTTGGTCTATCTCTATAGACCTTAATTCCTAGAATGAAGGATGCTTCTCCTAGGTCTTTCATGGAGAATTTTTTAGATAACCATATTTTAACTATGGTCCACATGAAAATATCATTTTCAATAAGAAGGATATCATCTACGTACAGTACGAGGAAGATAATAGTGCTCCCACTGATCTTTTTGAAAATACATGGTTTCTTCTCATTTTTAATGAAACTAAATAATTTGATCACATCATTAAAATGAGTATTCCAGCTCCGAGATACTTGCTTATGTCCATATATGGACCTTTGCAGCTTGCATACTTTATGATCAACAACGCTGGATGTGAAACATAGTGGCTATTCCATATAGATATCTTCCTCAAGTTATCCATTTAAGAATGCCGTTTTCACATCCATTTATCATATTTCATAATTGAAATAGGCTGCAACAGCAAGCAATGTGTGGATGAATTTTAGCATAGCTACTAGCGAAAAGGTATGCTGATAGTCAATGCCTTCACGGTGACTATATCCTTTTGCCATTAATCTAGCTTTGAATGTCTCTATATTTTCGTCTGCATCAATCTTTCTCTTATAGATTCACTTACACTCAATAGGTACTACACCTTCAGATAGATCTACCAAGGTCTAGACTTGGTTTGAGTACATCGAGTTAATTTCTGACTTCATTGCCTCTAACCATTTCTTAGAGTCGATATCCGATATTGCCTCGTCATAGGTTTTGGGATCATCACCATGAACCCCATTACCTACGAAGAATATTTCTTCTACTTTCTCTGAGATAGTACCTAAGTACCTCTCAGAAGGATGAAATTTTTTTTTCGATCTATGAGGTGGAGGAGGTAGTGATTATATTGGCTCAACCTGATTTGGTTCTATAGGATCCTTAGCTCGTTACTCTTGTGAGACTTTCTTCTCGAGCTTGATCTGCTTTTCAATGCCGCTATCTTGAATAAACTATTTTTCAAGAAAGATGGCATGCCAACTCACAATCACATTATCGTCTTTTGGAATATGGAAATAATATCCTAATGACTCTTTAGGATATCCTACGAATCGAGCTTTAAAGAACCTATAGTCTAACTTGTCCGCTTATTATCTTTTGATATGAGCCAGACAACCCCAAATTCTGAGATGACTTAGACTTGATTTCTTACCATGCCATATTTCATACGGTGTGGTAGAAATGGTTTTAGAGGAAATCTTATTCAATAAATATATAGTAGTTAACAGATTATGTCTCCCAAAAAAATTAGAAAGGTCTGTGAAGCTCATCATGGATCCGACCATATCCAATAGGATCCGATTCCTCCATTCTAAAACTTCATTGAGTTGAAGTATTTCAGGTGGAGTCCATTGAGAGACTATGCCATTTTGCTTGAGATAGTCCATAAATTTTTGACTAAGGTATTCATCTCCTCAATTTGATTGAAGAACCTAAATGAATTTTTCAGTTTGCTTTTTAACTTTATGTCTAAATTTCTAGAACTTTTCAAAGGTTTCAGACTTATGTCTCATAAGATACACATATCCATGCTGAGATAAATCATTGGTAAAGATTATAAAGTAGTCAAAGTTGCCTCTAGTCGGTACATCAATTGAGCTGCACACATCAGTATGTACTAGCGCAAGTAGATCCATGGCCTTTTCCTCATGTCCTACAAAAGGGAGCTTAGTCATTTTGCCATGAAGACATGATTCATAAATTGGATATGACTCGAAAGTCAACGAACTCAATAGTCCAAATTTTTTCAATTTGTTAATCCTATCTTCTGCTATATGGGCCTTAGGTGCCATCGATACCTATCATTTGGATTATCCTTGGATCATTTTGATCTTATGACATTCACATTTTGCTCGATATTAAAGATAGATATATCAATACGTAACTGGTAGAGACCGTTAATAAGAAAACTACTCACAATTTTATTTTTTTTATAAAGAATATTACAATGGTCCTTAAGAAAACTAATTACATAGCCTTCTTGTGTTAAACATGAAACAAAAATTAAATTTCTGCTTGCAGCAGGCACATAATAATAATCCCTAAGTACTAAATCTAAGTCAGATAGTAGTCGAAGAGGGTAGATTTGCACGACCACAGTAGGAACCCTTGCTCCATTTTCGATCCATAGGATCATCTCACCATCCCTCAGCCTCTTGCTATCGTCAAGACTCTGCATGGAAGTGCACAAATGAGTACTAGAATCAGAGTCAAGCATCCAACTGGATGCAAAAGAAATCATAAGGTTGGATTCAATAATGAGTATACCTCTAGAAGGACCTATCTTCTTCTTATTCTTTAGGATGACCAGGTATGTAGGGCAGTTCCACTTCCAGTAGCCATCAGTATTATAATAGAAACACTTTTCTTTGTTAGTGGCCTTCTTCATCAGTTCTGTCTTCTTTTTCTTTTCATCTTCCACCTTCTACCTTTTCACAGACTTCTTCTTTTTTTCATAAAATTTTTTTTTGGAAGAAGTCCATTTCATAGCAAGTACTGAGCCTTTAGAATTTTTCAAGAAAGCTTAGTAGCAACCAGCATATTCATAAGCTTGACCAGAGTATTCTGAATTTTATGCATATGGTAGTTCATGATGAACTGCCCATACGCATCAGTCAAGGATTGTAGAATTATATCATTCTGCAGATCCTAATATAACTTTACTCCGAGCTTCTCAAGCTCTTCTTAGTCCTTGTTTATCATCAGACAATGATCTTGGACTGATTGTCCATCATACATTTTAGCCTTAAACAGTCATTTAGTGACCTGATATTTGGCTGCACGACTTTGTTTATTAAACAACTCTTGCAGGTGAGCCAACATTTAGTGGACAGTCTTGATATCTTTATGTTGACGCTGAAGCTCATCAGACATCAAATCCAACATATAGTATTTGATCTTATTATCTTCATCCATCCATTTGTCAAGAGATGCTCTCTGTTCAGTGGACGGACAAGCTGGTAAGATGAGAGGATCCTGGTCCAATACATGAGTCAACTTTTCAAAACCCAAAATAATTTTGAAGTTTCAGAGTCAATCCTTATAATTGGGTTCGGTCAGTCTATGGGTGTCCAGGATATGGGCTAGTGGGTTGGACGCAGATTTTTTTTTTCTATAAAGAGTCAAAGTTTCTAGTTAAATTTTTTAATTAAGACTTGACCAATTTATTTAGGAGTTTGATTTTTAAATAAATTAGCTTCCACTATTTTCTTGGATCCCTACACTTTCTTTATAGAGCTGCAAAAATCTTCATGATTACTGATTTCTAGTGGATGGTGCAGTCCCACAAACTAACTCATCACCTCACCTAACAATTATTGGTGATGGGTTATCCAATGAGTGAATAACTCTTATTCAATGATTCTCTAATCATTGTGCACCCAGACTTGGTCTCTAATTCATGAATCTCATTGTGCCCAAAATATTGATCCACTCCTTAGTTAAATCAGACCCACCATTTGCATAGATTGGATTTCTAATTGGGTCTCTCACTGTATCTAGAATATTGAGCCCAATCCATCCTCCAGTCCGTAGCATCCAATGCCTAATAGACATGATTGCATCTTTTCGATGCAACTGAACCACTGTGATCAGAACAATCAATCCCGAAAAGGACCCGCACATCTATAATGGTGGAAGACCTTAGACTTAATCTTTTCTTAGGAAGATTTGATTTAGGTCTCTTTAAACTTGACTTGATATAGCCATAACCATTATGACTAATCTAGTGGCATGGGTTAGCTTGGATTGTTAGCCACCTTAGATCAGGACTGAGCTGATAGATATGGTCAGGTAAGTGAGACCGGTGGAAGGGATA
The DNA here is from genome assembly GCA_006176705.1 of Cocos nucifera. Lineage (NCBI taxonomy): Eukaryota > Viridiplantae > Streptophyta > Magnoliopsida > Arecales > Arecaceae > Cocos > Cocos nucifera. The sequence goes on along the minus strand of QRFJ01002831.1, from coordinate 109,764 downwards.
TGCCATTAACTCAATAAAAATACATTCGAGTCAAGTAGCTCCTAATTAAAAACTAGTCGATCGTATCTGCCAAACTTACCTTAGACATCAAATTATTGAGCTAGAACCAATCCGGTTAGCCTACAATCCAGACTCTAACCACTGAGTCTAATTAGGTCTTGACTTGATCGATGACTTATGTGACTCGACCTTGACCCAGACTTAATCCTATTAGGCTGGTCAATTTAAGTACTCTTGATTCGATCTAATCAACTCTTGATTCGGTTTGATCAACTGCTAGACCTAATTGAGCTACCCAAGTCCGAACCCAATTTTATGAATATGTCTTAGATATGAAAATTCTTAATTTTAGACCTAATATATTTCATAATCTTAATTCTTAATTAAGTTTAGGATTCATAAATAAAATATGTATATAAAATCCTAGGATTTTAGGATCTAAAATTTTGCAGAAAATAAGTTTTAGATTTCTGATTAAGAACGAACGCGCAGCATCCCTACACATCATAAGAAGACCTCATCGAATGAAAGGAGAGGGCCTTTAAATCCTACTTTATTCTTATGACCGGACGACCAAGGGGAACACCTTAATCAAAAACATAATAAATCTACAAAACTAGTTAGATCTACATCATATATCACATATATAAAAAATTGATCTAACTAAAAAATATTTTGCATACATCTCATGTATCTTATCAAGCATATTTTTAGATCTAAATTATCTCATAAATATTTAAAAAATAAGATTTAAATTGATCATATCAAATTAAAATTTATTCTAGATAATTTTGTAGGACTATTTTATAATTAGTCTAAACATGCATTTATCATATCTCATATGAATAAATTAAATAAATTTATTTTTTATTTTTTAGATCTAATTATAAAATTTATAATATTAAAAAGTAATAAATAAATAGATCTAAAAATTATAATTAATTAAATTAAAATTTTGATCATATTAGACTACACATAGAATAATTCTTTTCCTAGTCTAATAATGCATCTCATACATCTTAGATCTAGATTTATTTAATTTTTAATTTTTTAATTTTAGATCTAATTATATTTTATGTGATATCTAAAATCATCTAATTATTAGATAAAAAATAAATTAAAATTAGATCTAATGAATTTTGAAACCTGGCTCTGATACCAATTGAAGGGAAAAATCTTGTTTTACTACCTGCAGCTATTTTATTTTTAGATTTTAAAGCATGCATGTATATCATATTAGATCTTGGTAATATAGAATTTATAGATTAAATCTATAGCTCTTTAAAATTATTTAGATTAATTTTTATTTTTGTTGTAATTATTTTTTAAAAAAATTTTGAAAGTAGAGCTAGAAACCCTGCTTGCTTTCCATCATTTTAAGTTCTCCATTTCTAAAGACCAAAATAAAGATAACTACAGGTAGGGTTTCATGCATGTATTTCAAAACTTTTTCAAAAAAAATAAGCAAAAGACAAGTAGGTTAATCTTATTAATTTAATTTATGCATATGATCATATCAGTAAATTGAAGAAAAATATGTAGAATTTCATGCATGTATTTTGAAACTTTTTTGAAGAACAAAATAGCGAAAAACTTAGATTAATCTAATTAACCTATTTATTTATGTGATCAAATCGCTAAGCACCTACATCTAGGATCTATGACATGATATGATGCATATTTAAATCTAAAACAAAAATTACATAGGTATTGATCATATCAATACCCTAGATCACATCTAGCAAATCCTAAATCAAATCTAGATGTAGAAGAGATCGAATCTCTTTATCTTAGCACATGTCAAGAACACCGCTGCTGGTTTCCATAGTTGTCTTTCTTGCTCGAAAATGCACAAGGTATATGGCCTCTATAGGTTGTCCACACGAGGCTCCTACACTGATCGGAGGTTCGTCGAATAAAGATCCACGTGAAGTGCTAGCTTCTTGCTGATCCCTCCTGATGGTTGATCTAATTTCTCTTTCTTCAAAACTCTTGGATTCTCCAAGAGATGAAAAACTTAAGGAAGATTAGTTAAGGGAACCTTCTCTCTAATCTCACAAAAGATGAATGAAAGAAGGATTAAAAACAAACCCTAAGAGAAAACTTTTCTTCTCTTTTTTTTTTTCTCTTAACAGGACATGGCAAGATGATGTCCAAAAGAAAGGATCTCACACCCTAACAAGAGGAGACCTTCTCCTCTCAAATTCCCATGCCCTCTCTCTTTATTTCTGAATTTTTCCGTGAATCACATCTCTTCTCAAGCCAATAATCCCTATTTAAAAGGGGGTGGCCCAAGGTATTTGATATTAGGTCAAAGACCTAACATGGATAGGAGCAAATATTGGTTGGATGCCTCACCAAAATTTTGGGCATGAGCTCCAAAATAATTCATGGTTTAACATATCTTTTAAATGCAAGAAATTAGATCATATCTGATTTCATATTGGTGCAAGAAGAGGATAGAATTTGGGATGATTAAAACTCTATCCGATAGAGTTCTTGCCAAAGAAGTCTTTCCATATTTGGTTAAGACAACTTTCACCCAAATTCAAAGAGAGAGAGGGGCATGTGATCCTTACTTTTGTATGAGAATACCATGAAAAAAACTTAGAAGGGGTGGCATTAAATAGTGGGCATGGCTTCATGTTGGCGCAAGGGAGAGAGGAAGAATTCCAATCTAACTAGGACTCTTCAAATTTGACTAGGTCAAACCTAATCTAATAAAGGAAAAATCCTATTTTTTCTTATATAGGATCGTTCAGATCTGATTAGATCTGAAGAAATATTTCAAAAATTTTTCTTCTAAGATCATAATCAGATCTGAGACATCTCAGATTTGATCCTTTAAGATCTGATATAAAGATTAAAATAAAATTAAATCTAATTTAATTTCATACCTTATTTTGGATAATTAGATTATTCTATGATGATCTTGATCTATCCTAAGATCCTAGAAGGAGCCACGCACGCATCTGGCCTCTACTGATATCCACTTGGGCAAGATCTGGACGTCTTCTCCTCGTGAATCTTTTCTTCAAAGATCAAATCTAGATTTGATCTAAAGAATCTTCAAAACAACTTCTAAAGGCAGTCCATCTCACGAACACCGTCACATAGATGATGAAATCTTCTTAATATTAATTGGATCTTCTTCTCAGATTTATTTCCAACCATTGGCACTTAGAAGAAGGGGAGAGAGAGGATTAGAGAGGACATGCAAGATGGAAGGGGCGGCAGGCTTTTGGGCATGAAAAATATTTCTTACGTTGCATCCATATGGCGTGAGAAGGGTTTTTTTGTTATGCACCATCTAAGACTCCTAAGTGATCAAGCAACTTGTTTGCTTGATTACTTAGGACTCCTACCTAATAGCCCACATCCCAAACTTGGTCTTCAATAAGTTTGGTCACCCAAAACACTTCCCAAAGTGGCGTGAAGAAAGGATGAGGAGGACTCCATGGTGCATGGGACTCCTCCTTTTAAGAGTTTGATCCAAATCAAACTCTAACATAACTCAGTCAAAACTTCACCATAAATCACAAAATTTGGCACATCCATAGCATGTCTCAAGCCCTACCACATAACTAAAAATTAGAGCAAAAAAATTTCTAGAGAATTTTCTAGAAGCCTCTGATCAGGTGACCCTTAACTCTCTCAATTAGGTCAACTTTTGATCCTAGTCCAATTTGACTATGAATGGATTTAATTTCTATAATTAATCTGATCTAAATTTATTCTAGTCAAATAAAAATAAACCCATTCAAAATACAGAAATGAGTCAAATCAAATTTGACTCGATTGTGATGAATCAGAAAGATTATAGAAGGAGAAAGTCAGGCTCAATCGTGTGCTAGCACGATTACCTTGAACCTGATTGGATCTAATCCAAATCAATCAAACTGGGTTAGCTCAATTGATGACATCCAAACCCAAATCTTTATTTGTGTCATCTAGTTAGGTTCAATTCTATATGATAATAAGACATGTCGTGATCTCCATCATCGACATCATCGAAACACCTTTTGATGGATCAGAACTTTTCTGATTCATACAATCAGAATAATTGATCATCAAAATCATTTGAATTGCTCCTAAAATCCACTAGTGACACCTAGCAGTATATGATGGCAATCCATCAGAGCTAAAAATAAACCTCTTGGTGTAGGTACTTGTGTGATTGGTTTCTTCTATCTTGAGCTCTGATAGGATTAGGGTTAAGGTGAACTCATCAAACTCAATATCCATCATATGAATTAATCATTCAATTCGAGTTCAATGTGAAAACCTAATAAAAACTCTTTCTATCATATTCATATTGCTATAGCCATGGGCTTATGGACTCAATCTCATGATTATCATAGGGCTACTCCTCATCTACCGAGGTAGATAGATCCTTTATTGGTGCAATCCAATTCCTACAATGAACATGCTGTAGCCAACATATACCTCAGGATTTTGAATGGCTAGAAGATCAAGTTATGGTATAGTCAAACTATAACACCCTCAAGGTGAACTACCGATGCACCTCAAGTCAAAGAACCAGACACACCACTACAGCATCGAGCCAGTCATCGACGAGAAGATAGACTTTTTTATGACTGCTCGAGGTGGTCACCCTCAGTGCCCTCATTCTCTAACGAGCACCTATACTCTCCCTTCGGTGTCTCCACACTGTAGACTCAAGACTCATCTATCCTAAGAAAGTGATCATACACTAATCTTTCGATTCGATCACCATCCTTATGATGATCCCACGGTCGGAAGTAGTTTATGAGTTAATTATGAAAATTTATGTCTTACATTTTCAACTCTTGAAAATATGAATTGTCATTATCATTAACTTAAAGGATGTATCACAGACACTTTTAAATACACACTATGATAGAAAAATAATTTTTTTATTAATTTATAGTCAAAATTATAAAATTATTCTTAGAAGTGTATTACAAATGTTAGCTAATCTAGCTTCTAGGACACACATCTAACAAACTTCCACTTGACCTAAAGCCAATTGGCTATAAATCTAAGTCCCATCTTCTCAAGGTGGGCTTTGATCTTCTGCTGGCCTAATGGCTTCATTAGTAGGTCTGCCATATTATCTACGGAGTCGACTCTCCTGACCTCGACGTAACCCTTCTTGAGGTAATCATAGATGAGATGAAATCATCGCTCGATGTACTTGAATTTTTGATGAGACCTCGACTCCTTAGCAAGGGCTATGGCACCATTGTTGTTGCAGTATAGAGGGATGGCATCCGATGGCATCACTCCTAGCTTTGTAGCAAACTTCTTATACTAGAATGCCTTCTTCGCTGCTTCCAATATAGCGATGTACTCTGCTTCCATGGTGGAATTTGCTATCACAATCTGCTTGAAACTTTTTCAGCTGATAGCACTACTATTGTATATAATCAGACTTTCAGATGTTGACTTTCGATCATCTATATCAGACATGAAGTTTGAGTTTATATAACCCTGGACCTAGAGTTGTCCATTATCAAAAAATAAGAATATATCCTTAGTTCTTCTCAAATTCTTAAGGATACATTTTACAGAAGTCCAATGCTCTTCACCTAGATTTGATTGATATCTGCTCGTGACACTCATAGCATGGGCAATATCAAATCATGTACATAGCATGGCATACATGAGGCTCCCTATTGTTGAAGCATAAGGGATTTTGCTCTTGCGTTCAATCTCCTAAAGTGTGTTGGGACACATCTTCTTGGAGAGATGAATGCCATATCTGAAGGGCACCATCCTCTCTTAGAGTTTTCCATGCTAAACCACTTTAGCACCTCCTCTATGTACATCTTCTGTGAGAGACCCAGGATCCTATTTGGTCTATCTTTATAGATCTTAATTTCTAGAATAAAGGATGCCTCTCCTAGGTATTTCATGGAGAATTCTTTAGACAACCATATTTTGACTGTGGTCAACATGGAAATATCATTCCCAATAAGAAGAATGTCATCCATGTATAGTACAAGAAAGACAACAATGCTCCTACTGACCTTTTTGAATACACATGGTTCCTCCTTGTCCTTGATGAATCCAAATGATTTGATAACATCTTTGAAATGAGCATTCCAGCAACAAGATGCTTGCTTAAGTCATATATGGATCTTTGCAGCTTACAGACCTTGTGATCAGTATGACTGGATGTGAAACCCAATGACTGTTCCATATAGATATCTTTCTCAAGATATCCATTTAAGAATGCTGTTTTCATGTCCATCTGCCATATTTAATAATCAAAATAGGCTGCAACAGTAAGCAATATTTGAATGGATTGAACATGGCTATTGACAAAAAAGTATTCTGATAGTCAATGCCTTCGCACTGACTATATTCTTTTGCTACGAGCCCTACTTTGAATGTCTGTACATTTCCATCGGCACCTATCTTTCTCTTGAAGATTTATTTACACCCAATAGGTATTGTACCTTCAGGTGGATCTACCAAGGTCCAGACTTGATTCGAGCGTATTGAGTCAATCTCTGACTTCATTACCTCTAACCATTTCTCAGAGTCAAAATTTGATATTGCCTCGTCATAGGTTTTGGGATCATCACCATGAACCCCATTTCTCATGAGGAACATTTTCTCTATCCTTTGATATAGTATCTAAGTATCTTTTTAGAAGGACGAAGAATTCTACTTGATCTATGAGGTGGAGGTAATGTTTGGGTTGGCTCAATCTGACTGGGTTCCATAGGTTTCTTAGCTCATTTCTCATCGGAGACTTTCTCTTTGAGTCTAATCTATCTTCCAATGCCATCATCTGGAATAAACTATTTTTCAAGAAAGATGGTGTGTCTACTTATAATCACATTGTGATCTTCTAGGAGATAGAAATAATATCCTAATATTTCTTTAGGATATCCAATAAATCAAGCTCTAAAGAACCTAGACTCTAATTTATCCACCGGTTGTCTCTTGACATGGGCCGAACAATCCTAAATTTTGAGATGACTCAGACTTGGATTCTTACCATGCCATATCTTATACGATATGGTAGGAATGATTTTAGATGGAACCCTATTCAGTAAATATATAGCAGTCATCAGACTATGTCCCTAAAGAAACTCAGGAAGGTCCGTGAAACTCATCATGAATCGAACCATATTTAATAGGATCCAATTTTTTCGTTCTAAAATTTTGTTGAGTTGAGATGTTCTAGGTGGAGTCCATTGAGAGACTATGACATTATCCTTAAGATAGTCTAGAAATTTTTGACTAAGATATTCACTTTCTCAATCTGATTGAAGAATTTTAATGGATTTTTCTATTTATTTTTCTACTTTAAGTCTGAATTCTTTGAACTTTTCACAAGCTTCAGATTTGTGTTGCATCAAGTATACATACCCATGTCGAGATAAATCATCGGTAAAGATAATGAAATAGACATAGTTGCCTCTAGTTGGTACATCAAATGGGCCGCATTCATCAGTATGTACTAGGACAAATAGGTCTATGGCCCTTTCCTCATGTCTCACAAAAGGGAGCTTGGTTATTTTGCCATGAAGGCATGATTCATAAATTGGATATGACTTGAAAGTCAAGGGACTCAATAGTCCAAATTTCTCCAATCTGTTAATCCTATCTTTCGCTATATGACCTAGCCTAAGGTGCTACAGATACCTATCATCTAGACTATCCCTAGCTTATTTTGATCCTATGGCATTCACGTTTTACTCGATATTGAAAATAAAAACATCAATATGTAACTGATAGAGACCATTTATAAGGAAACCACTTGCAATTTTATTTCTTTCATAAAGAATATTATAACAGTCCTTAAGAAAACTAATTACATAGCCTTTCTGTGCTAAACATGAAATAAAAATCAAATTTCTGCTTACTGTAGGTGTATAAAAATAGTTCCTAAGTACTAAGTCTAATCATGATGGTAATCAAAGAGGGTAGGTTCCCATGGTCACAACAGCAACTCTTGCATCATTTTTAATGCATAGGATCATCTCACCATCCCTCAACCTCCTGCTATCCTCAAGATCCTGCATGAAAGTGCACATGTAAGCACTAGAACTAGAGTGAAGCACCCAACTAGATGTAGAAGAAATCATAAGATTAGATTCTATAATAAGCATACATTCAGAAGGACCTACCTCCTTCTTGTTCTTCAGGCTAGTCAGGTAAAGCAGGTAGTTCTACTTTCAATGGCCGTCAGTATTGTAATAAAAATATTTTTCTTTATTAGTGGCGTTCTTCTTCGACTCTGCCTTCTTCTCACCATTCACCTTCTATTTTTTCACGGACTTCTTCTTCTTTCCAAAAGACTTTCTCTTGGAAGAAGTCTGCTTCACAGTAAGTATTGAGCCTTTAGAACCTTTCATGAAAAGCTCAGTAGTAACCAACATGTTCATAAGTTCAGCCAAGGTATTTTGAAGTTTATGCATATGGTAGTTCATGATGAACTGCCCATCGCATCAATCAAGAACTATAGAATTATATCAATTTATAGATTCTGATCTAACTTGACACCGAGCTTCTTAAGCTCTTCTAAGTCCTTGATCATCATCAGATAATGATCTTGGACTGACTGCTAATCATGCATTTAAGCCTTAAAAAGTCTTTTGGTGACTTGATATTTGGCTGCACGACTTTGTTCACTAAACAACTCTTGTAGGTGAGCCAACATTTGGTGGCTAGTCTTAATGTTTTCATATTGGCACTGGAGCTCATCAAACATCGAGCCCAACATGTAATACCTAGCTTTGTTATCTTCATCCATCTACTTCTCTAGAGATGCTCTCTGATCAGTGGATGGATGGGCTGGTAAGGTGGAAGGATCCTGTTCCAACAAATGAGTTAACTTTTCGTAATCCAAAATAATTTTAAAGTTTTGGAGCCAATCCTTGTAGTTGGATCCAATCAGTCTATGGGTGTCTAGGATATGGGCTAGTGGATTGGATGCAGACATTTTTCTATAGAGAGTCAAAGTTTTTAGTTAGATTTTGTAATTAGACTTAACTAATTTATTTAGAGATTTTATTTTTAAATAAATTAGGCTCCCACTATTTACTCAGATTCCTACACTTTCTTGGTAGAGATTCAAAAATCTTTATGATTATTGATTTCTAGTGGGTGGTGTGGTCCTACCGATTGGCTCACTACCTCACCTAACAGTTATTGGTGATGGGTCAACCGATGAGTGGACAACTCTTGTCCAATGATTCTCTAATCATGGTACACCCAAATTTGGTCTTTAATTTATGAATCTCATAATGTCTGAAATATTGATCCACTTCTTAGTTAAGTCAGATCCACCATTTGCATAAATTGAATTTCTGATTGGGTCCCTCATCATATTGGAAGTATTGAGCCCAACCCATCCTCCAATCCATAGCATCCAATGCCTAATAAATATGGTTGCATCTTTTCGATGCAACTGAACCACTGTACCTAGTCGAAAACAATCAACCTCGGGAAGGATTTGCACATCTACAATGGTGGAAGATCTTAGACTTAATATTTTCTTAGAAAGATTTAATTTAGGTCTTTTTAAACTTGACTTGACTTAGTCATAACAATTATGACTAACCTAGTGGCATGGATTGGCTCGAATTGTTAGTCACCTCGAATCAGAACTGAATCGACACAAATGGCCAGGTAAGTGAGATCGATGAAAGGGATATACCATTAACTTGACTAAAATGTATTCAGGTTGAGTAGCTCCCAATGAAAAACCAATCGATCGTATCTATCAGACTTACCTTAGACACTAAATTATCAAATCAGAACCAAGTGGGTTAGCCTACAATCTAGGCTCGAACCGTGGAGCCAAATTAGATCTTGACTTGATCGAGTCACATCTCAATGTGATTCGATCTTGACCCAGACTTAATCCTATTACGCTGATCAAATCTAGGCTTTCTTTGATCCCACCTAACCAACTCTTGATTTGACTTGATCAACCGTTAGACCTAATTGAGCTATCTAAGTTCGAACCCAATTTTATGAATATATCTTAGATCTAAAAAAATATATTTTTAGACCTAATTAATTTTATAATCTTAATTCTTAATTAAGTTTTGGGTTCAAGAATAAAACATGTAATAAAATTCTAGAATTTCAGAATCTAAAATTTTATAGAAAAATAAGTTTTGATTTTTGATTAAGAACGAACGCGCAGCACCCCTACACATCATAAGAACATCCCATCAAATGGGAGGATAGGACCTTTAAATTCTTTTTGTTCTTATGATCGGATGGCCAAGAAGAATGCCTTAATCAAAAATATAATTTCTACTACAAAACTAGTTAGATCTAAATCATATATCGCATATACAATTAATGATCTAACTTATACATATTTTGCATACATCTCATATATCATAACTAAATTAAACAAGCATGATTTTAGATCTAATATATCACATATAATATCTAAAAAATAAAATTTAAATTTGATCATATCAAATAAAACTATTCTAGATATTTTATAGAAATATTCTATAACTAGTCTAAGCATGCATCTTTCATATCTCATATGAATAAATCAAAAATTAAAAAAATTATTTTTCATTTTTAGATCTGATTACAATAATTGTAACATCAAAAAAATAAAAATTAAATAGATCTAAAATTTTATTTAATCAAATTAAATATATGATCATACTAGACTACACATAGAACTATTCTATACCTAGTCTGATCATGCATCCCATACATATTAAATCTAAATAATTTAATTTTTTATTTTCTAATTTTAGATTTAATCAATCTGATGTGATTTCTAAAATCTTTTAATATCAGATCATAAATAAAAATAAAATTAGATCTAAGATAGATCTGAAGAACTGCTAACCTGGCTCTGATACCAGTTGAAGAAAAAATCCTATTTTTTCTTACACAGGATCGTTCAGATCTGATTAGATCTGAAGAAATATTTTAAAAATTTTTCTTCTAAGATCATAATCAAATCTGAGACATCATAGATTTGATCCTTTGAGATCTGATATTAAAATTAAAGTAAAATTAAATCTAATTTAATTTTATACCTTATTTTGGATAATTAGATTATCCTGTGATGATCTTGATCTATCCTGAGGTTTTAGAAGGAACCATGCACGCACCTGGCTTCTACCGATATCCACTCGGACAGGATCTGGATGACTTCTTGATAAGTACTATAAATTTATCAATAAAAATATTAATTTATTAATTAGTTCATATTAATTTTTAAGAATTAATAATTAATTAATACATATTTTTGAGAAATTCATATTTTTATTTATTAAAAAGTTAATTAAAAAAATAAAAATAAAAAATAAATTTTATTATCAATAAAAAAAGCTTACAACGAAATAAGTTTCAAGCAAAATAGAGCTAAAATGGATAAGATATGAATTTTTAAAGAAATAAAATAAATAAAAAATAATATACAGCTCAGTCGGCTCAAGCCGTCGTGCCGTATCAGTCGATGCATCCAAATGCGCTAAGCTAAGCCGACAAAGTCAGTGTGCCAAGCTAGCCACGCTAGCTGACTTAGCCATAGAAGCCGTCAGCTGGTCCACGATCCAAGCGTGGACCGCCAGCTCAGCAGAAATCGATAAATCATGGAGCGACACGTGGTGGACCAAGATCCTTAAAGAATTTATAGAAAATCTATCATGGCTCATAGGATATTTTGGACTTTTCACTCGATGATAGAAGGTGCTGATTCGTTGTGGCGTACGATGCAGTCGGTCCATGCTGTCTATGGGAACAATAAAGACGCGATCGGATGGATCTGATTGATTATGGTCAAGATCGGATGATGGAGGAAATTTCCTATTTTGATTTAGCTTTAGGCTTCATGCAGATCACCATCGGATGACAACGCTCACATATGACTCAGATGTAATGGTGTAGAATGCTCTTGACGGTGATCAGGACTCCGAACGTGCGATCAACAGTCAGATTTTCTCCATTAATGCACGATCAATAGTTAGGATTTAGTCCGACCTAATCTGGATCGATATACATCCGATTTTGATGATTTTTGATCCATTGGATTTCTATTGATCAGCTAGATTTCACCAGACTTTACCAGATTCATCTTAAAACTATTTTAATCTAAATTTTACTCAGATTTCTTTCTATTTTGATGATTAAAAAGGCTCTTTGTCCCACATTGCCTAGAAGAAAATCCTCAACTCCTCCTAGCTCTATAAATAAGACCTCAGGCTTTCAAAATTGAGAATCTTTGGTTAAGGTGAAGCTTTGGTATAGGATAGAGCCAGGCTTTAGATTAGAGGCTGCTTCAAAGCAACGGATGCCGAGAAGAAGAGCTGGGCTTCTACACCATCTTTCTATCGATGCCGATCCAAGATCAGAGATTAACCTATTTTATTTATTTATTTTTTTATATATTTAAATTATAAATCTTTTAATTAATATTATATTTATTTTTATACTTTTTAATTTCATGCTCTTTATTTTTATTGTAATTTAAGTTTTGTACTTTAATTATTGCTTTTTATTTTATTGCAAGTAGATGCTAAGATCTAACTAGTAGATCTTAGTACCATGTTTAAATTTTTGTACCTTTTAATTTTTGCTTTTTATTTTTTGACTTCACTTTTGATTTCAAAACTATTTTTTTTTTTTTTTTTAAAAAAATCAAAGATTTCAAAACTAAAATACTATCTTTCCTATGGATTCGATCCGACTCATTGCTATCTACGTATTCTTAATTATTTTAAGAAGTCGAATTAAACTGATAAATACAGTGTCTTAATGATAACATCGTTTTATTATCACTTCTCCTCATGAATTTTTTCTCCAAAGATCAGATCTGGATTTGATCTAAAGAATCTTCAAAACAACTTCTGAAGGTAGTCTGTCTATCTCACAAACATCATCGCGTAGATGATGAAATCTTCTTAATATTAATTGGATCTTCTTCTCAGATTTATTTTTAATCTTTGGAACTCAGAAGAAGGTGAGAGAGAGGATCAGAGAGGGTGTGCAAGATGGAAGGGGTGGTAGCCTTTTGGGCATGAAAAATATTTCTTACATTGCATCAATATGATGTGCGAGGGGTTTTCATGTTATGCACCATCTAAGACTCCTAAGTGATCAAGCAACTTATTTGCTTGATTGCTTAGGACTCCTACCTGATAGCCCACATCCCAAATCTAGTCTTCAATAAGTTTGGTCACCCAAAATACTTTCCATAGTGGTGTGAAGAAAGGATGAGGAGGAGTCCATGGTGCATGGGACTCCTCCCTTCAAGAGTTTGATCCTAATCAAACTCTATCATAACTTAGTCAAAACTTTACCATAAATCACAAAATTTGGCACATCCATAGCATGTCTAGAGCCCTACCACATATCCAAAAATTAGAGCAAACCAACTTTTAGAAAATTTTTTAGAAGCCTCTGATTAGGTGACCCTCAACTCTCTCAATTAGGTCAACTTTTGACCCTAGTCCAATTTGACTATGAATGGATTTAATTTCTACAATTAATTTAACCTAAACTTATTCTAGTTAGATGGAAATAAACTCATACAAAATATAGAAATGAGTCAAATCAAATTTGACTCGATTGTGATGAATCAGAAAGATTACAGAAGGAGAAAGTCAGGCTCAATCATGTGCTAGCACGATTATCTTGAACTTGATTAGATCTAATCCAAATCAATCAAACTGGATTAGCTCAATTGATGACATCCAGATCCAAACTCTTGTTTATGTGATCTAGTTAGGTTCAATTCTATATGGTAATGAGACATATCATGCTGTCCATCATCGACATCATCGAAACACCTTTTGATGGACCAAAACTTTTTTGATTCATACAATTAGAATGATTAATCATTAAAATCATTCTAATTGCTTCCAAAATTCATCAGTGACACCTAGCAGTATATGGTGGCAATCTATTAGAAATAAAAATGAACCTCTCGATACAGTTACCTATGTAATTGAGTTCTTCTATCTTGAGCCCCAATAGTTTTAGGGTTATGGTGAACTCGTCAAACCCAATATCCATCATATGAATTAATCAGTCAATTCGAGTTCGATGTAAAAATCTAATAGAAACTCTTTCTATCATATTCATACTACCATGGCCATGGGCTTATGGACTCAATCTCATGATTGTCATAAGGTTACTCCTCATCTATCGAGGTAGATAGATCTCCTATTGGTGCAATCCAATTCCTATAATGAACATGCTACAGCCAACATACACCCCAAAATTTTGAATGACTAGGAGATCGAGTTATGATGTAGTCAAACTATAACACCCTCAAGGTGAACTACTGATGCATCTCAAGTCAAAGAACTAGACACACCACTACAGCGTCAAGCCAGTCATCAACGAGAAGATAGACTTTCTTAAGACTGCTCAAGGTGGTCACGCTCAGTGCCCTCATTCTCTAACGAGTACCTATACTCTCGCTCTAATATCTCTACACTATAGACTCAAGACTCATCTATTCTAAAAAAGTTATCGTATACCAATCTTTCAGATCAATCACCATCCTCATGATGATCCTATGATCGAAAGCAGTTTATGAGTTAATTATGAAAATTCATGTCTTATATTTTCAACTCTTGAAAATATGAATTATCATTACCATTAACTTAAAGGATGTATCACAGACACTTTTAAATACACACTGTGATAGAAAAATAATACTTTTATTAATTTATAGTTAAAATTATAAAATTATCCTTAGAAGTGTATTACATGTGTTAGCCAATCTGGCTTCTAGAGCACACATCTGACATCTAAACCATATTGAATTAGAATTAGTATAACTTGATTAATGGATGATTCTAGTCCAACTAGAAGCCTAATTAAATTAGATTAAATTATATTTAAATCTAATTTAAATCTTAAGTCAATTAAAAATTAGGTGCACTCAAGTCATAATTCAATAGAAAATTGATCTTTCTTGTAATTGGCTTATCTCATAAATAAGTAGACTTAATCTAATCAAGTCTAAACCAAATCTAATAAAATCTAATTCAATTAGACTCGATTTCAATCCTAAGGCTCAATCAAATTATGCCAATTGGCAATCCAATTGGTAATTGATCCTCTTGCAATATTTGCACTTGATCAATCATCAATCATATTATTGATTCGATCATTGAATGATTCTTAATCATTGATTAACCATTCGATTAGATAGAAATCTCTTATGGGTGTAATCCCATAAGTTTGAATCTAAGTTGGTAACATAAGAATAAATTTCTTTATCAATTAAAATGATCATCTAATAATGGTATCCGACATCCGGATAGGTTGAATATATGTAAAGCAACATTCTAAAATCCTGACCTATGGTTACCATATAATTCATCCCTTTGATCCTTAATGCTCAGGATAACTTCGAGTTCAATTCTCAAATAGTTTTATGTCTCAAACTTGCAAATCTTTTGACTTGTCATAAGGATTATCTAGGTCTAGATTTTACTCAATTGAAACACAGCTAGTCATTCACTCATGAAATTAATCAGGAGTGGTCAATCCCATCTTAACTCACACATCGACTCTACAAATACTTGTTGCACCTAGAAACCTTCCATCACTATTTTAGAAATATAGATAGTTCGGTACAAAAGTACAATAAGTTGCTTGCAAATTATCATAGTGATCTCAGGTCGGAGAGATACTTATATTCATAAGTCTTTGCTAGCTACTCTTGATAGTAGAGTCTACATTGATCATATTAATGTAGATGTACTTCTATACCTCGCCTGCATACCATACCAGTATCTCCATACCACTTGGTTATGAGGACAACCAATACATATGGCATACAATGACTTATACTTGATAAGTTATCATCCTAATTAATAACCTATCATTTGATCGTGAATAATTTTAAGAACCATCCGATAAATCCTTCTTTATTGATTGATTGTGGTTCTAAAAACTTTATCATAACACAGGAGTTCATTTAAGGAAGATAGATAACCATAGATTGGCATCACATGCGGAACAACATGGACCCTTAGTGGTTCACGCTCGTTTTCACATAGTGTACATGTAGAAAAAGGGTACATGGGGTACATGGTAAGCGAAGATTGGTGTTGGTTCATGCTATGCTCATTTCACTTACAGTCTATGAAGGTTCTATAGGATCAGCCTGATCGGATTAGGTCGTGCAGTGGAATTATAAAAATTTTAAAACTATTGATCCAATCAGATCTGAGAGTTCTCAGATTTGATTAGATAGATCTAAAATAAAATAAAATAAATTGATATCAAATACCACCTATTGCAAGTGAATGGTTCACTTATTGCGATGATGTGAATGTAGTCTGAGGTTCTGACTTGAGCCACGCACGTGCTCGATCTCTACCAGCATCCACTCGGGTCAAATCTGAAGGTCTTCTCCTTCTGGATCTAATCTCAAAAAATCAAATCCTGAAACTTCATGTGGTGCCTTCGATCTGATCTATGGTAGCAATCCAATCGATACATGATTGGGGCTTCTTCAACATGATCTTACAGCAGCAGCACTTCGACTCTCATAGCACTGATTTGCCCAACACTTGGATGTTGAGAAGAGGGAGAAGAGGTGGGAGAGGAGGTGCAGTGGAGGGAGATAGGGTCTGGGCATGGGCTGATGTGTTGGCCAAACCCTTTGGCCTGGTCATCTATTTATAGACAAACTGCATACCAAGAGTTTTAAGGCTTCTGGACTTTGAACAGGTCAAAGTTGAGAAGCAGAAGGACTCCTCCCAAGCCCCATGCCCACTTCTTATTTTCATCTCCATATTATTGCACAAAATGAGAAGAGAAAAGGTGCCACATTATCTGGATGATGTGCCAAGGGTTATCTCTCCTAGAATTTATTTTTGTTTAAATGCTGTTGACTCATTCAAAAGAATTTAAACAAAAACAAACTCAATCTCCTCAACCTCTAGGTTTATCCATTAAGGGTGCATGCTAGGAAGGGGTGTGCACCCTCTCATCTCATGGAAAATTCATCTAGGGGTTCACTCCCTAAGAGAAACTCTAGGAGATGCACGCCCTCCTTTCTATTGGGATAAACTATCCTCTCTTGGATCGGCGTGGCTGTTGGTGATTAGCCAAGCAACAAGGAACAATCTCCTAGGATCAACGTGTAAGCAAAATAATAGATTCAAGAGAAAAGAGAGAAAGAGAGCACAAGAGTTTTCTAGGAGAAAAGAGCTTTATTCAATGAATCCAGCATCATATATAACCTTGGCCTATTTTCAATATTTATACTTAACAAAAGGCTCAAGCCCCAAGCTCATAGAAAAACTTTCCTAAATCCAAACAATCCACATACACAAAACAAACCTGTAAAATCTGAGCCGACCTAGTTTCAGACTGGGCCAACTAACCTGCAACTAGGTCGGCTCAATCTTAAAAACTGAGCCAACCTAGTTTCAGACTGGGCCGGCTACTAGGTTGGCTCAGTCTGTTGTGTACCATGCCAATAGTCTAAAAATACTACTTTCTATCTGAATTTTTCTCTGAGACATAGCCGACCCAGTCTTGGACTGAGTCGGCCCAGTTTCCAACTTAGCCGACTCTATCTTAGGATGAGCCAACCTAGTTTCTGAACTTTGCTATCTGGGCTATTTTCTCTTTTGGCTTGCTCCCGTCTTTCCATGACCTATCTATTTATGTTTCCAAGACTTGAAAGCACCACTTTTGAGCTTATATTCTCCATCTTGGTGCTTTCAAGTCTTTGTGAACTCATCTTTTCTCAGCAAACCCATCCTTGCCACACACATCTGAAAGCTATCTTTGGGGAGTACCTTTGTGAGTGCATCAGACTGATTTTCCTTGGTATGGACCTTCATCAGTTCCACTCCACCTTCCTCCATTAGCTCTCTAATCCTATGGTACCTCACGTCTATATGCTTTGTGGTTCATGATAGACTGGGTTCATGCCAATAGCAGAGCACTCTAACTATCACTGAATAGTATAACCTTGCTCTGCTCCACCCCCGATTCAATAATCAGCCTCCTAAGCCAAAGGGTTTTCTTTGCAGCCTCCATTATTTCAATATACTCAACCTTTATGGTAGACAAGGCTGTAGTTGGCTGAAGGATTGATCTCCAAGAAACTGGTCCACCATACACGCAGAAGATGTATCCAATAGTAGACCTTCTTGTATCAAGATCTCCTGCATAATTCGCATCTACAAATCCTTCTAGAGGACTCAAACCTCCATCTTCAAATCCTCTTGGCTATCCACCAAACACCAAACCATAATTCCTTATTCCATGCAGATATCGCAACATCCATTTCAATGCTTTCTAATGTTCCTTCTAAGGGTTAGCCATGTATCTATTAATCGTGCTCACTGCATGTGCTATATCTGATCTACAGCACACCATAGTATATATCACACTATCTACAGCATTCGCATAAGGAACTCTTTTCATGTATTCTCTCTCCTCTTCTAACTGGGAGCTTTGTAATTTGGAGAGAGATATATGGCTCAATAATGGCATCTTTATAGGTTTGGTCTTCTCCATCCCAAACCTTTCCAGAACTTTTTGGACATATCTTTCTTATGACAAATGGAGCACTCCTTTGCACCTATCTCTGCAAATCTTTATTTCAAGGATTTTCTTAGCTGGACCTAGATCCTTCATCTTAAAGTCAGATGATAATGTCCTTTTCAGCCTTTTCATAGCTTCCATGCTTCTACTGGATATAAACATATCATCTACATATAGTAGCAGGTATAGAGCATCCTTTTCATCTACATCCTTGACGTAGACATAGCAATCATGTTCACATCTATTAAAACCTAGGCTCAAAATAAAACTATCAAATCTTCAATACCACTAACGAGGGGACTGTTTCAAGCCATACAAAGATTTTTTGAGTAAATACACCTTTTCTTCCTATCCAGTCTATATAAAACCATTTGGCTGCTTCATGTAGATCCTTTCCTCCAATGTGCCATGAAGGAAGGCCATTTTCACATCCATCTGTTCCAACTCTATGTTGTACTGTGCCACCAGTGATAGTAAAATCGAATAGATGTTTGATGCACCATACGAGAAAATTTTTTTGTGTAGTCAATTCTTTTTCTTTATGAGTATCCCTTTCCTACCAATCTTGCTTTGAATCTGACTCCATCTTGTTCTAAAGGTGCCTCTTTCTTTGTGAACACATACTTTGAGCCAATAGGTCGAGCACCTTCTGGAAGATCCACCAGCTGTCATGTTCGATTCTCTTTAAGTGATTCCATCTCCTCCATCATGGTCTGCATCCATGAATCATGATCCTCACTCTTCGTAGCCTCTGTATAATTTTTTGAATCTTCATTAGCAGTGATGAGTGCATAGAAGATGACCTCATCAATGTCATATCTAACTGGTCTCCTGATAGTACGCTGGGGTTTGTGCAAAGCCACTTCCACTGGCACATCTCTGTCTAATGTCTGTGGCTGATCCTACACATCCATCCAAACTGCTTGCACTTCGTGCCGATCTTTCATCTAGTACCTTTTCTTTTACCTAGCTCCACCTCAATAGGAACACTCCTATACGTGGATTCATGCTGCATGTCATCTATCTCAGACTGACCACTACTGTTTATCTTTATCTTTTCAATTTCATCTATCCCAGACCTCCTCAAGATACTCTTCTCATCAAAGATAACGTTCCTACTGATCACTGACTTCTATGTCTGAGAGTCCTACAGCAGGTACCTTTTGACTCCTTATAGATATCCTATGAATGTCATCTTTTGAGATTTCATGTCCAATTTGCTCCTCTCGATTGCCTCCATGATAGGAACGCGATGTTGTCGTTAAGACATCGTGTTTATCAGTTTAATCCAACTTCTTAAAATAATTAAAAATACGTAGATAGCAGTGAGTCGGGTCGAATCTATAGGGAAGGTAGTGTTTTTAGATTTGAAATCTTTGATTTTTGAAAAGAAAAGAAGAAAAGGATTTGAGTTTTCAGAATCAAAAGTGAAGTCAGAAAATTAAAAGCAAAAATTAATAGGTGTAGAAATTTAAACTTGGTACTAAGATCTATTAGTTAGATCTTAGCATCTACTTGCAATAAAATAAAAAGTAATAATTAAAGTATAGAAATTAAATTACAATAAAAATAAAAAGCAAAAAATTAAAATGCAAAAATAAAATTTTTATTAATTAAAATTTTAAAATTTAAATACATAAAATTTAAAAAGAAAAGAAAATAAAATAAAATAGCCTGATCTCTGATCTTGGATCGGCATTGGCAGAAAGATGGTGTAGAAGCTTGACTCTTCTTCTCGACACTCGTTGCTTCGAAGCAGCCTTTAACCCATAGCCTAGCTTCACCCTGTACCAAAGCTTCATCTTGATCGGAGATATTGATTTTTGGAGGCTGGGGTCCTTTTTATAGAGCTAGGAGGGCTGAAAAGTTTGCTTCTAGGCAATGTGGGACTAATGGCCTTTGTAATCATCAAAATCTGAATAAAATTTAAATTAAAATAGCTATGATACATCTCTGATAAATTTGATAAAATCCAGCCATTCAATAAAAATCCAACAGTCCAAAAATCATCAAAATCGGATGCAGATCAGCTCAGATCGGGTCGGATTAAATTCTGGCCGTTGGATCGCGCTTGATGGAGGAAATCTGGCCGCAAATCACGCGCCTGAGAGTTTGATCGCTGTCGGAAGCTTTCTGGACCGTTGGATCGTCGCCTGGATCGAGCGTTGCCGTCCGATGGTGATCCGCATGATGTTTGTTGCTGAATAAAATTTGGAAGCAACCACAGCCGTTCGATCCTAACCGCAAACAACCACATCCGTCCGATCGCGCAATCACTGTTCCTATGGACCATGTAGACCGGCCGCACTGCACACCGCAGCCAATCAGCGCTTCTGTTGCCGAGTGAAAAGACTAAATTATCCTTATGAGCTGCGATAAATTTCTATAGACCCTTTAGGGGTCTAGGTCCACCACGTGGCAAGCTCTGATTCGTCGGATTTTGCTGAGCTGGCGGTCCACGCCTGGATCGTGGACCGGCTGATGGCTTCAATGGCTGAGTCGGCTTTGATGGCTTGGCTTGGCTTGGTGGCTCGGCTTGGCTTGATGGCTCGGCTTGCAGAGCCGACTGAGCCATTTTCTTTTTTATTTAATTTTTATTTATTTTATATTTTTAAAAATTTATATCTTTTCCATTTTAGCTCTGTTTTACTTGAAATTTATTTCATTGTGATCAAAAAAATGAGCTCTTTCTATTGATAATAAAATTTTATTTTTTAATTTTTATTAATTTTTATTATTTTTTAATTAATTTTTTAATTAATAAAAATATGAATTTTTCAAAAATTATATATAAATTGATTGATAATTCTTAAAAATTAATATAAATTAATTAATAAATTAATACTTTTATTGGTAAATTTATGATGCTTATCACACCCCCCAACTTAAGCTTTGCTCGTCCTCGAGTAAAGAAAGAATTTAGTTTTAAATACCTTTTAATTTTAGAGTTTCGAATTTTACCTAAGCAATTTTCAAAATGGCCATTGATATTCAGTAGAGCTTAAATGAGACATATCATTGGGGTATTAATACTTATCAATAGAAAAATTAAGTAAAGAACATTAAATTTTTCAAAATTTTTTCTAAATTATTTCACTTTTATCTCTGATTTATCTAAACTTTCATATAGGCAGGTGTATTGCTACTTCCATCCTTCATTTATTGATTTTTATTTTTACATTACCCACTTTTTGATGCGAATATCATTGCTTACTTAGGCAACGGGACTCGGTAGGAAACCAATGTTTCTTTTTTTTTTTTTTTTTTTTTTTTTTTTAACGTTGTACCACTATTGAGTGTCTTAACTCCTTAAGCTTTCTATTTGATCCATGTAGCGAGTCTTGGGCCAATGACTCCCAAACCTAGTTGGCTTTAGGGCACTAGGTATAGAATACCCCTCGGGCTTACTAGCTCGAATCAAATAGGCTATGAGTTAAGACTAGCTTTACAACGAGCTTCTTTGCCCTTCCCACCTTTTGACGCGAAACTCAATGCTTGCTTAGGCAAAGAGGCCCGGTTACTCAGTGAGAAGTACTTGGAAACTATTTTATTAAAATAAATTTTTATATGAAGAAACGTATAGTTACCCTACACAAGCCTATAAAAAGTAGACTTTTCTTTGATGCTAGTAGAAATAATTAGAAATGCTCCAAGAAATTTTTTTTTATGTTCTGGACCTAACTCTTTATTGAATTTTCTTAATACTTGATTCCTCAATATCTCACAGATTCTTTGATCTGTGTATCAATTTTCTTTTAAAAATGCTTAGTTTTATTCGATTCTTAAGCATAATCAAGTATCTAAATACTAAATACTAACTTTTTGAGGACTTAAAATTTAAATTTTTTTTTTATTTTTCTCTCCCCCTAACTTAATCGACATTGTCCTCAATGGAGAAGAAAAAATAAAGGATGTAATAAAGAACATGAAAGAATACACCTAACTCAGTATATTTTTAGTCCAGCACATGCCTTTGAAAATTTGAGCTCTTCCTCCAACTTATTCAAATTATCCTAAAAAGAAAATAAACTAAAAAGATAAATTAGATAAAAACTAAATATTGGGTTGCCTCCCAACAAGCGCTAAGTTTACCATCTTCAGCCAGACACAATGCAGCTCACTATCCTGTGTCGAATATTGGATTGATAAATTTCAATGGTTTTGGATTGCCAATCTCAGAAAGTTGATTTTTAATCCCATTATTGATATATTCACTGTTAATTTTTGGGATATATTTTATGATTCCATTCTCAGACCCATATTTATTAAGAATTTCTCCTATTTGTTCTTCTAAAATATTCATGAATGGAGTTTTAGGAGTTAAGTTTGATTCAATGGGTGTTGGAATGGTGACTAAAGACGATTTTAATTCTGGAGGTAAATTAATGTGATCCTGCTTAAACAACTCCATTGATATTTTATTACATGCCTTTTGATTTTTATAAGAAGAACCAGCTTCTAGGGTTGAAGGAAATAGGACATTAGGTTTATAAGTCTTGGGTAAATCATCTATTCTCTTTTCCCTTATTTCTATCTCATTTAAACTGGAACTAGCATCAATACTAATTTTTGGCTTGGGTTCTTCTATGTGGTTAGTCTCAGTACTAACCAGTTCCTCTAAATTTTTATTTTGGCTAGCATCAGTACTAGCATCTCTCACCTTGTCTTGGTATGGGTCCATAAGAATCCTATAGCTTTTAAGTTCAGGAATTACTTTGGCATTCTCAAATTGGAGATTCTTAAATGAAACATTAGATTGATAATTTAATCCAGGTGGTTGGTGGTCATTAGGTGGGTTGTTTGAAATTGATAGGTTCGGTAGTTGATCTAGTTCTCTCCTCATGTTAGACTCAACTAATTATCCTATTTGAGCTTCTAGTCTGGCGATAGATTGCTGTTGAGTTAGAATCAATTATTGAAGTTGGTTAAATCTATCATCAGCTAGATTGGTCTATTGAGGAGGTGGGTATAAGGGTTGATTATAATATGATGGTTGGGTAAACTGACTAGGCTGGCCATTATTATAGGTATAGTTTTGGTATTGGGGCCTATTTTGATAGTTTTGGATAGGTAAAATTTGGGTTTGAGCCTGAGTCTGTTGGGATGTCCAAGAAAAATTATAGTTTCTCCAATCTGAATTATATGAATTTCAAAATGGGTCATTAATCAATTTGGAGTATCCTTGAGCAGCTTGAACTTGTTCTTGGATAAAATGTGGAAATTGTGCAGCCATAGGACATTCACTCATATGATGGGTTGGGCTTGCACAGATTGAATAATCCTCCTGATAATTAGAAGATGATGTGAATTGTGTAGGAGATTGTTGACCTAGAATACGGAGTTGATCTATTTTTTGAGCAAGAAGGTCAACTTTACCTAATTTTTGGACTATTAGGTTCATATTAGCCATTTGATTATTAGGTTTAATATAAATCAACCATTCAATTAAATTCAACTAAATCAGAAAAAGTGATTTTCTACCATACATATATTAGTGCAACCCTAATGTGTGGTTCAAAAAAATTTTTTAAGATTTTTTTTAAGATTTTTTTTATTATTTTATTATATTAAAGATTAATTATTTTATTTATTAATTAAGTTTAATTATTTTTTTTAAATATTTTTTAGTTAGTTAAATTCGATGTTGTCGTTAAGATACCATGTTTATCAGTTTAATCCGACTTCTTAAAATAATTAAAAATGCATAGATAGCAGTGAGTCGGGTCGAATCCACAGGGAAGGTAGTGTTTTTAGATTTGAAATTTTTGATTTTTGAAAAGAAAAGAAGAAAAGGATTTGAGTTTTCAGAATCAAAAGTGAAGTCGGAAAATTAAAAGCAAAAATTAATAGGTGTAGAAATTTAAACTTGGTACTAAGATCTATTAGTTAGATCTTAGCATCTATTTGCAATAAAATAAAAAGTAATAATTAAAGTATAGAAATTAAATTATAATAAAAATAAAAAGCAAGAAATTAAAATATAAAAATAAAATTTTTATTAATTAAAATTTTAAAATTTAAATACATAAAATTTAAAAAGAAAAGAAAATAAAATAAAATAGCCTGATCTCTGATCTTGGATCGGCATTGGCAGAAAGATGGTGTAGAAGCTCGACTCTTCTTCTCGGCACTCGTTGCTTTGAAGCAGCCTTTAACCCATAGCCTAGCTTTGCCCTGTACCAAAGCTTCACCTTGATCGGAGATATTGATTTTTGGAGGCCTGGGATCCTTTTTATAAAGCTAAGAGGGCTGGAAAGTTTGCTTCTAGGCAATGTGGGACTAATGGCCTTTGTAATCATCAAAATCTGAATAAAATTTGAATTAAAATAGCTATGATACATCTCTGATAAATCTGATAAAATCCATCCATTCAATAGGAATCCAACGGTCCAAAAATCATCAAAATCGGATGCAGATCAGCTCAGATCGGGTCGGATTAAATTCTGGCCATTGGATCGCGCTTGATGGAGGAAATCTGGCCGCAAATCACGCGCCTGAGAGTTTGATCGCTGTCGGGAGCTTTCTGGACCGTTGGATCATCGCCTGGATCGAGCGCTATTGTCCGATGGTGATCCACGTGATGTCTATAGTTGAATAAAATCTGGAAGCAACCACAACCGTCCGATCCTGACCGCAAACAACCACATCCATCCGATCGCGCAATCACTGTTCCCATGGACCGGGTAGACCGACCGCACCGCACACCATAGCCAATAAGCGCTTCTGTTGCCGAGCGAAAAGAATAAATTACCCTTGTGAGCCGCGATAAATTTCTGTAGACCCTTTAGAGGTCTAGGTCCACGTGGCAAGCCCTGATTCGCCGGATTTTGCTGAGCTGGCGGTCCACGCCTGGATCGTGGACTGGCTGATGGCTTCAACGGCTGAGTCGGCTTTGATGGCTTGGCTTGGCTTGGTGGCTCGGCTTGGCTTGGTTGCTCGGCTTGCGGAGCCGGCTGAGCCATTTTCTTTTTTATTTAATTTTTATTTATTTTATATTTTTAAAAATTTATATCTTTTCCATTTTAGCTCCGTTTTACTTAAAATTTATTTTGTTATGATTAGAAAAATGAGCTCTTTCTATTGTTGATAAAATTTTATTTTTTAATTTTTATTATTTTTTTATTATTTTTTAATTAATTTTTTAATTAATAAAAATATGAATTTTTCAAAAATTATATATAAATTGATTGATAATTCTTAAAAATTAATATAAATTAATTAATAAATTAATATTTTTATTGGTGAATTTATGATGCTTATCACACCACATGTGCATAGACTGGATAATCGAAGGCCTTCAGGTAGCCAAGCTCTACCTTCTTTCCACTCTAGACCTCCTCTAGAATGTATCTGTTTAGCTTACGATGTGGGGACCTATTCATAAAAAAATAAGAAAAGGTTAAGACATCACCCCAAAAAAATTTTGGAAGTGATGTCTGCAACCTCAAACTCCATGCCTTCTCGATTAATGTCTGGTTCATTCTCTCCACGACACCATTCTACTAGGGAGTCAACTTCACTATGTAATGGCGTTTGATGCCATTTTTCTTATAGTACATTATGAACTCCAGGCTAGTATACTCCCCTTCATGACCTCAGATACTTTACCTGTCTCCCTGACTCCTTCTCTACTTCAGCTCTCCAGGCTCTGAACTAAACAAACATCTCTAATTTTTCTCTAATCAGATAAACCCACACTTTCTTGAGAAATCATCAATGAGAGTGGCAAAATACCTTGCCCCACCTCTAGCTGATATAGGAGCTGGTCTCCATACATTCGAGTGCACTAAATCCAGCACTCCTTCACTGCGGTTGGTACTTTTGGCAAACTTTATCCTATGCTATTTGCCAAAGATATATGGCTCACACAAATCCATGCCCTCCTTCTTTAGGACTGGGATCATAGCTCTTCTACTAACTTCAGTGAGCCCACAGTCACTCATATGATCCATCCGATAGTGTCACAGTCGATATAAAATCTGCTCCTGTGCCACTGCTAGCACCTCTGTACTATCATTCACCATTGAGCCTTTCATTCTGTAAAGATTGTTGCTCAGTCTTCTACCTCTCATCACCACTAAAGCTTTCTTGAAAATTTTTATACATCCACTCCCAGCCTGGCTACTAAAAGCATAACCCTAATCCTCCAAATAGCCCAAAGAAATCAATTTTTTTTTTCAACTCCGGTATATGCCTAACATTTGATAATGTATGAATAATCTCATCGTACATCCTCACCTTAATAGAGCCAACTCTAGCTACTTTGTACGGATGATCATCTCCAAGGTTGATACTTCCACCATCGGTCTTTTGATAGATAGCAAACCACTTCCGATGAGAAGTATAGTGGTGCGAGCATACTGAATCCAATATCCATATAGTATCGCACACTGTGGATCCATTTGATATAACAAATAAATTTTCTCCACTATCCACAGAAGCTGTATCATCTCTCTTACTGGCCTTCCCTTTTTCTGATCTCAAAAGGGGATAATCTATCCTCAAGTGTCCAGGCTGATGATATTTATAATATTTCAATATCTTCCTCTGATCCCGAGACTTCGACTTGCCCTTGAATTTTTCTCTTGCCTTATCCTTTGATCTTTTCTGTCTTTCATTCACAGCCAAGATCTCAGACTTAGAATCTTTCTTGCAGATCTTCTCTCTTTGTTCATTTGACCTGAGTACACCAACAATCTCTTCATAGTTTAGGATCTCCTTCCTATAAACTAAAGTTATTATGAGACCATCATACAAACCTGGAAGAGAATATAATAGCAACAACGCTTGATCTTCCTCATCGATCTTCACATCCAAACTCATCATCTTAGAACATATCTGATTGAACCTTTGGATATGTGCAACAAGATCTCCACCTTCAGGCATCCTCAGATTATACAGCTATTTCTTCAACCACAGCTTGTTCGTCATGTTCTTCCTCATGTATATATTCTCCAGTCTCATCCAAAGCTCCTTTATTGTAGTCTTTGTGCAAATCTTGAGCAAAACCTGATCGATCAAGCACATTCGAATTGTGCTGAAAGTAATTTCCTCCAACTCTTCCCAATCCGTAGTACTGATCTTTTCCGACCTTTCTCTTGTCAAGACCTTATAGATCCTTTGCTGAACCAATAAGTCCTTTATCCTTTACTACCATAGGATAAAGTTCTCCTTGCCATCAAACTTCTTAAAATCCACCTTGAATCCACTCAATCCCATGACTTCAAACAAGTCAAGAATAGATCCCTAATACCCTTCTTTGATCATACACCAGTAACACTATCCTTCAAAGAAGATTTAAACACTCTAGATCCTCTTTTCAACCGTCTGTATCACCGTCCCTCCATATAACCAATCTTCATCTTAATTTAGAGATAAACAATAAAGAAACAAGAAGATTTTAGGTAAAACTTGGTGCAACAGATCCTGGATGTAGTAACCCTAGGCGTCTTCCTTCCATCCATACAACACCGCTCTGATACCAATTGTTGGAATAAACTATCCTCTCTCGGACCAGCATGGCTGCTGGTATTAGTCAAGCAATAAGGAACAATCTTCTAGGATCAATGTGGAAGCAAAATAATGGATTCAAGAGAAAAGAGGGAAAGAGAGCATAAGAGTTTTTCGGGAGAAAAGAGCTTTATTCAATTAATTCAGCATCATATACAATCTTGACCTATTTTCAGTATTTATACTTTACAAAAGGATCAAGCCCCAAGCTCATAGAAAAACTCTCCAAAATCCAAACAATCCACGTACATAAAATAAACCCATAAAAACTGAGTCAGCCTAGTTTCAGACTGGGCCGGCTAACCTGCACTAGGTATAAGACTGAGCCAACCCAGTTGTGTATCATACAAATAGTCCAAAAATGCTGCTTTCTATCTGAATTTTTCTCTAAGATATAGCCGACCCAGCTTTGCATTGAGTTGGCCTAGTTTCCAACTTAACCGACTCAA
Organism: Cocos nucifera; assembly: GCA_006176705.1. Taxonomy (NCBI): domain Eukaryota; kingdom Viridiplantae; phylum Streptophyta; class Magnoliopsida; order Arecales; family Arecaceae; genus Cocos; species Cocos nucifera. The sequence goes on along the minus strand of QRFJ01002831.1, from coordinate 81,289 downwards.
TCTCAGGGTGAGCCGGCCTAGTTTCTAAACTTTGCTATCCAAATTGATTTCTCTTCCAGCTTGCTCCCATCTTTTCATGACCTATCTTCTCATATTTTCAAGACTGAGGATTGCCACTTTTGAGCTCACACTTTCTTTCCTACAAAGATCGGGTCAAAGTGGCCTTGTCCTGATCCTTTTCATATAAGACTAGGACAAGCCTTGATCTGACCAGGACAAATCCTGATTTGACTAGGATAAGATCCAGTTAGACCAAGATAAGCCCATATAGGGTCTTGATGAGGCAAATCAAATTTGGCTGAGTTTAGATCAATCAGGAAGTCCATAGCAGGAGAAAGTTAGGTTCAATCGTGTGCTGGTATGATTTTCTTAAATATAATTAAATCTAATCCAAATCAATCAGACCATGTTAGCCTAATTAATGATATCCAGATCCAAATCCTTGTTTGTGTGATCCAGTTAAGTTCAATTCTATATGGTAATATAACATGTCATGATCTCCATCATCAATATTATTGAAATACTTTTCAATGGACCAGAACTTTTTTTGATTTGTTCAATTAGAATCGTTGATTATCAAGATAATTCTAATTGATCCAAAAGTCCATCAGTGACACCTAGTAGTATGTGGTGGCAACCTATCAGAATCGAATACGAACCTCTTAGTATAGCCAACTATGTGATTGAGTTCTTCTATCATAAGTCTCAACAAGATCTAGATCAAGATAAACTCGTCAGACCCAACACCTATCATATGATTGAAACATTCAATTCGAGTCCGATGTGAAATCATAATAGAAACTCCTTTCAATTATTTCACACTACCATGGCCGTGGGCTTTAGGACTTGATCTCATGATCACCATAGGACTACTCCTCTTCTACTGAGGTTGATTGATCCCATCTTGGTACGATCCAATTTCTACAATGAACATGCTATAGCCAATATACACCTCAAAATTCCAAAAGGCTAGAAAATCGAGTTATGATATAGTCAAACTATAATACCCTTAAGGTGAATTGCCGATGCACCTCAGGTTAAAGAATCAGACACACAATTGCAGTATCAAGCTGGTCATCGATGAGAAGATAGACTCCCTTATAACTGCTTGATGTGATCACGCTCAGTGTCTTTATTTTTAATAAGTACCTGTACTCTCACTCCAGTGTCTCCATACTATAAACTCAAGGCTAGTCTATCTTAAGAAAGTGATCATATATCAATCTTCCAAATAGATCACTATTCTCATGATGATCTTACGATCAGAAGCAGTTTATAAGTTAACTATGACAACACATGTCTCAAATTATCAACTCTTGAGAATATGTGTTATTATATCAATTAACCTAATGGATATATCATAAATACTTAATACATAAATGTGATAGAAAAAAAATCCTTTTATTAATAATAAGTCAAAATTATAAAAATGCCTTTGAAAGTATTATATGTGTCGGTCGATCTGGCTTCTAAGGCATACATCTAACAAACTCTCACTTGACCTAAAGCCAATTGGATATAAATCTAAGTTTCATCTTCTCAGGATGGACTTTGATCTTCTACTGGCTTAAAGACTTAGTTAGTGGATCAGCCTCATTGTCTACTGTATCGACTCTCTTGATCTTGATGTATCCTTCTTGAGGTAATTGCAGATGAGGTGGAACCCACTGCTTGATGTGCTTGGACTTATGATGAGACCTCAGCTCCTTAGCTAGGACTTTGGCATGATTGTTATTGCAGTATAGAGGGACAGCATCACATGACATCACTCTTAACTTTGCAATGAACTTCTTGAACTAGAATGCTTTCTTCATAGCTTCTGAGGCAGCGATGTACTCTACTTCCATGGAGTCTACTATCACTATTTGCTTAGAGCTCTTTTAGGTTATAGCACCACCATTGCTCAAAAATAGACTTTCAGATATTGACTTTTGATCATCTATGTTAGACATAAAGTCTGAGTCTGTATATCCTTGCACCTAGAGTTCTCCATTACCAAAGATCAAAAATATATCCTTAATCCTTCTAAAGTACATAAGGATACATTTCACAGAAGTCCAATGCTCTTCGCCTGGATTCGACTGATACCTACTAGTGACACTCACAACATGGACGATATCAGATCATGTGCATAGCATGGCATATATGAGGCTGCCTATAGCTAAAGCATAAGGGATTTTGCTTATGCATTCAATCTCCTCCGGTGTGTTGGAGAATATTTTCTTGGAGAGATGACTACCATGTTTGAAGGGTACAAGTTCCCTCTAGAAGTTCTCCATATTGAATCTCTTCAACACCTCCTCTATGTACATCTTCTGTGAGAGACCCAGCATCCTCTTCGGTCTATCCCTATAGACCTTAATTCCTCAAAATGAAGGATGTCTCTCCTAGGCTTTCATAGAAAGCTCCTTAGATAACCACACCTTGACCGAGGTCAATATGAAAATAACAGTACTCCTATTGACCTTTTTGAACACACAAGGTTCCTCCTCATTCTTGATGAAATTAAATAATTTGATCACATCATTAAAATGAGCATTCCAGCTTCGAGATACTTGCTTAATTTCATAAATGGACCTTTACAGCTTGCAGACCTTGTGATCACTATCACTAAAAGTAAAACCAAGCGGCTGTTCCATATAGATATCTTCCTCAAGATATCAATTTAGAAATGCCATTTCATGTCTATTTGCCATATTTTTTAATTAAAATATGCCACAATCGCAAGCAGGGTGTAGATGGATTTAAGCATAGCCATTGGCAAGAAGGTATCCTGATAGTTAATATCTTCATACTGACTGTATCCTTTCATCACTAACTTAGTCTTAAATGTCTCCATATTTTTATCTGCACCAATCTTTCTCTTGAAGATCCATTTACATCCAATAGGTACAATACCTTTAGGTAGATCTATCAAGATCCTGAAGGAAATAGATCTAGGATTTTAGGATTAGCTTTTGAAATTTTTTCAAAATTACGACGAAAGAGATGAATTAATTATATTAATTTATGAATAAAATAATATAAAATTCTAGATCTAGGGTTATATTACATGATTAAATCATGATATTAAATCAAAATTAAAAGATAAGAAAATAACATGCTGGTTGTATCAACATTAGAACATGCTAGATCAAATCTAGATATCAGAAAGAAGATTAGATCTTTTTTATCTTTGCAAGTTAAACTCTCTAACTCATTGATCCGGGGCTGAGGTTGATGCTATGATCTGCACATGCATCTGGCCTCTACAGGATATCCACATGAGCCCTCGATCACTGGTCAGAAATTCGATGGCTAGAAATCAGTACAGTATGCTAGTATTATACTGATTTTTCTTCAATGGTTGATCTTGATCTTCCTTCTTTGATTCTTGGATTCTTTAACTTTTGAAAGGAAGGAAGAACACTTGTGAATCTAAGACTCCTCTGAAAAATTCATAAAAAACATGGAGGAAAAGATCAAGAGGAAAAACTCTTCTTCTTCCTTGTTTCTCTCACCAAGACACAAGAGATTGTGTCTCTACAAAGTCTCATGCACCAAGCCTTTCTCTCCCAAGTTTTCCCACACTCCGAATGTCCTCTGTCAAATCTAAAAGTTCATAAAAAATCAAGTCCAAAAACCCTTTGATAAGTACCATAAATTTACCTATAAAAGCATCAATTTATCAATTAATTTATACTTATTTTTAAAAATTAATAATTAATTGATACATATTTTTAAGAAATTTATATTTTTATTAATTAAAAATTTATTAAAAAATAATAAAAATAAAAAATAGAATTTTATTATCAATGGAAAGAGATCATTTTTTTGATCATAATGAAATAAGTTTGAAGCAAAATCGAGCTAAAACGAAGAAGATATGAATTTCTAAAAAAATAAAATAAATAAAAATTAAATAAAAAAAGAAAATGGCTCAGCCGGCTTCGCAAGCTAAGCCACCAAGCCAAGCCAAGCCGTCAAAGCCGACTCAGCCATAGAAGCCACCAGTCGATCCACGATTCAGGTGTGGACCGCCAGCTCAATAGAAATTGGTGAATCACAGCATGACACGTGGCGGACCTAGACCCTTAAAGGGTCCACAGAAATCCATCGCAGCTCACAGGGTATTTTGGACTTTTCACTCAGCAACAGGAGGCACTGATTGGTTGCGGTGTATGGTGAAGCCGGTCCACACGGTCCATGGGAACAATAATTGCATGATTGGATGGCGGCGGTTGATTGCGGTCAAGATTAGATGGCGGTGGTTATTTCTGGGTTTGATTCAAATTCCATCAGTGATCTGATGCGATCCAATGGCCAAAAAACCAACTAGTGAGGATCCAACAGTCTAGGATGCTCCCAACTTGATTAAAATATTAGAACTTAATCCGACAGCCAGATTTCCTCCATCAACGTGCAATCGGACGGCCAAAATTTAATCCAACCTAATTTGTGCTGATACACGTCCGATTTTGATGATTTTTAGATCGTTGGATTTCTATTGATGGACAAATTTCATCCAAAGCATAGAATTCATCCAGAACTTCTTTTAATCCATTTTTTACTTAGATTTCTTTATATTTTGATGATCAAAGAGCTCCTTAGTCCATATTGCCCAGAAGAAAACTCTCCAGCTCTCCTAGCTCTATAAAAAGGACCTTCGGCCTCCAGAAATCAACATCTCAGATTAAGGTGAAGCTTTGGTACAGGATGAAGCCAGGCTATGGGTCAATAGCTGCTTTAAAGCAATAGATGCTGAGAAGAAGAGCTAGGATTCTACACCATCTTTCCATTAATGCCGATCTAAGATCAGAGATCAGCCTATTTTATTTTCTTTTTATTTTATGTATTTAAATTATGAATTTTTTAATATAATATTTATTTTTATGCTCTTTAATTTCATGCTCTTTATTTTTATTATAATTTAATTTTTATATTTTAATTATTATTTTTTATTTTATTATAATTAGATGCTAAGATCTAACTAGTAGATCTTAGTACCAAGTTTAAATTTCTGCATCTTTTAATTTTTATTTTTTTTTATTTTCTGACTTCACTTTTGATCCCAAAACTCTTCTCTTTTCTTTTTCTTTTATAAAATCAAAAATTTTAAATCTAAAAACACTATCTTTCCTGTGGATTTGATCCGACTCACTGCTATCTATGAATTTTTAATTATTTTAAGAAGTCGGATTAAACTGATAAATACGGTATCTTAATGACAACATCATATTCCTATCAAGTTTTTGGCACCATTATCGAGGAAGGCACGGACATTAAATTTTTGATCTCTTTGATTTTTCTATAAATAAATTATAAATAAAATTTTATTTTCTTATATATTTTGCTTGCAAAATTTGTTAATTATTATTTTGTAGAGAAAGAGATTAAAGAACAAAAAGAACCAGAAGTTTTGCTTGATGAGATCAATCCTAACCCTAGTCCTCTTTTTTTTTAATTATTTATTTTATTTTTTAATTAAGTTAAAAAATATCCACTTAAATCTAATTAAAAAAAATCTCATGATAAGATTAGAAATTTTAACTGTTTAGAGCATGTAACATATTAGTTTTATTTTTATTTTTATTTTTTTTGGTGATTGCTGGAGGCAAGGTAAGCCTTTCAGAATTTAATTAGTTTCATGCATCTAGTTTAAATTACATAGAACCCTTTGATTGAATTTTTTTTTATATGCATATTCATATTAAACTAAATTAAGAGCATAATCTAATTAAACAAGATAAGGTGGAAATTTGATCACCCTTCCTTGGCCCACAAATAACCAACCAACATCCTGCATTGACCTAAGCTTTTAATTTTAAAATCAATTAGACATCAACCCTAGGAACTCGAGCTCAATAGGACAAGAAATACTAAGAGTTGAACCAGGTTAGGATAAGTCAATTTGACTGATATCTAGGAAAGTGGTTCAAGAATGACTGGGTCCGAAGGAAGGTGGTTTCTAATTGGTTCTATTAGCTTATCTGGCCAAGCACAATTGGTGTCTAAGATAAGTGATAAGTGGTAAAAATATACTAATAAAAGTATTAAATTATAAAATAAATTAATATATTTTTTTAGAAATTAATATTTTTGTTAATCTTATGCAGGAAACAAGGACACCAATATAAAAATCTTATTTTTTTGAATTAGATGAAATAAATTTCAAACAAAATGGACTTCAAACGAGCCCAAAATTGAATTTCAAAAAAAAAAAAAGAGAAAGCTGGTCCGATTCAAACCAGTTCAGAAAAACTAGCTCAACAGATCGCTCAATTCAACCATACTCAGCAGACCGACCCGCTGATGCAACATTGATGCTAGGCTAATGTCAGCATTTTTCATGGCGCACGATGGACCATTTGGAGGGCATTTCAGGAATTTCACATGGAGAAGCGTGCTTCGATTGGCTGATGAATGCGATAGTCCACGCAACACCGGACTCGTGCATGGTCTACAGAGGATAATTTGGGAATCTTGACTAATCCAACGAATGCCTTTCACTGAGATTTGATCAGACGGTCGAAATGCATGCGCTGACGAATGACATCCGCAGCTCCCGATCAAGATCCAACGGCTGAGATTCATCTCGACTTTAAACCAAAGATCAGAAGCTTTTCTGTGCATGATCTGACAGCCTAAATTCAATCCAACGATTGATCCAACGACTGCCATAAATTTTGACTTGATTTGGGATATTTTAAAGGGGTTTTAAGTGATTTTTGGATCGTTTGATCGACATCCAATGTTTAGAATCATCTTTGACTTATATTAAGAGTTTTAAACCTAATTTCAAGAGGATTTTGATGGAAAATCCACCTCTCAGCCTATAAAAGTGTCTGTTGTCGAAGAAAAGAAAAGAAAAGAAGAGAGAGGGGAGACAAGAAAAAAAAGAGAAAAAGAAAAAGAAGAGAAAGAGAGGAGAGAGGTAGAAAGAGAAGAGAGATTTTTGAGAGAAAAGGAAGGACTTTTAATTTTTTTTCTTTACTTCTTCCGACAATGAGAACATTGATCAAGGAGCTTCTCTTCTTCTTCACCAAGTTCTCCACACCAAGAGCGACGGACAATCAATTTCAGCAATCAAACAGTCTAATTTTTTTTTACTTTTTATTTTATTTGCTATTTTTGAACTTGTTATCCTGAACTAAATTTTCTTTTACTAAGGCTAAGGTGTAGCCACTCTTTTGATGTAATATTCAGTATGATTTATTTTTAATTTTAAATTTTATTCATGAGGAGTATATAAATCTAATCTTAATGCTTTTAGATTACTGACCATCTTCTAATTGATCTGATGAACATAGATGTTATGGACCAAGTACATCTATGTTATTGCTTCTTGATTATATATCTTGTATTATGAATCAAATTAGAATTCATATGCATGTGGAAATTTTAGTGCGCTTTGCACGAAGCGTATTTTAATTAGAGAATTTCACAAAACTTAATGCATTAATATTTATTTAAATTACACCTAGACCAAAGGATAATTAACAAATATTGATAGTTTTGCTATGCCTGGATCAAAGGATAGTGAATAAATTAGGAGACTCCACCGTCACATGAAATAAAATTAATCTAATAACCTAAATATTGTATTGACTGAGTTGGTGAATCGATTGCCTTAGTAACCCATTACTCTTAAGTTTAAAACCCTAATAATTACACTCTCTCTATTTTCTTAAAATTTTTAATTATTTCTTTATTTTGTTCTTTAATTTCTTATTCTCATAAATTGATCTTCTAAATAAAGCATAGGAAAAGAGCTTTTCAGTACTTATTTTTCAATCCTCTAGGGATGATACTCTACTCATTTACTTTATTACTTGATCGACTGGTGCACTTGCCATAGCTATAGATTAGCATGCATCAAGTTTTTGGCACCATTGTCGGGGATTGTGTCTAAAATAATATTAAAATTTTGATCCTAGCTTTACTTTAAAATTTTATTTTTAATTTTTATTATTATTTTATTTTTTTAAAAAAATTTTGTTCAGTGCATGACACGTACTAGACATAGTAACTTACTACCTTTAGATCCAAAAATTGAAAGGACCATTAGAAGACCACAATAGGAAAGGAACATGGCAGCTGAAGATCCTAACGACATCAATCTAGGATTGGAATGGCGATCGAAGGACAGCATGAAGCTATTTGACCAGTACATCATCCATTAAATGATTACAACACACCATCTATTGCCGATGTAGCTTCAAGCATTAGGAGACTGCCTGTATGAGCAAACAACTTAGAAATAAAATCGACGATGATCTAGATGATTCAATCAACTGTCCAATTTAGTGGACACATGCATGATGATTCGAATGCCCATATTTCTAACTTTCTTGAACTTTGTGATACTTTTAAAATTAATAGGATGTTGGATGATACTATTAGATTAAGGTTATTTCCATTCTCTTTACGGGACAAAGCTAAGAGTTGGCTTCATTCTCTTCCTGTAGGTTCTATCACAACTTGGGATGTCCTAGCCCAAAAATTCTTAGCCAAGTACTTTCCACCTTCCAAGACTGCCAAGATGCGCAACGATATCACTTCTTTTATGCAGATGGACATGGAGACACTATATGAGGCTTGGGAGCGTTTCAAGAAACTATTGAGGAGATGTCTACATCATCAACTACCCGTATGGCTTTAGGTACAAACTTCTATAATGGTTTATCTCCTACTAATCATTCTATGATTGATGCAGCAGTAGGAGGAACCATTAACCAAAAAATGAAGGAAGAAGCCTTCGATCTGATTGATGAGATGACATCAAATAACTATTAGTAGCAGATAGAATGCATGATGCCAAAAAGACTAGCAGCTGTGCAGAGAGTAGATTGCATGCCAATCTTACTAGCTGAAATTGCAGCCCTTAGAACCAAAATCAACAACTTGAAAGAACAGCTATGCATATTCAGAGCATCACCTATGACCTGTGTGGAGGAGGACACGATACGAGCAATTACTAGATAGGTAATCCTTTTGCTAAAACAACTGATCCAGCTAATTATGTTGGTAATTTTTTTAGGCCGTAAGAAAATAATCCCTACACCAACACATACAATCAAGGGTGGAGGCAGCACCTAAATTTCTCGTGGAACAATCAAAATGCAGCACAATAGCCACCCTCAGGATTCCAAGTACCTGAAAAGAAGTCCAACATGGAAGAGCTGATGGTCTTGCCTAAGTTTGGCTTCCAAATTTTTTATAGTTGCTTCTTGGCTAAGATAATCTCCGAGATGCAAATTTGAAACTTAAAGATGCAAATAGGTCAAATGGCTAAGATAATCTCCGAGAGACCTCAAGGATCCTTACCCAGCAACACGGAGATCAATCCAAGGGAGTAAGTTAATGCTATCACCTTAAGAAGTGGTACAAAACTGGAGGAGCCACATCAGAAGAAAGAGACTGAAGAGCCAACTACAAAAATGAAACCATCAACTAAAATTCGTTAGTCACCAAAACAACCAGCAGATGGATAGTCTCTAGGTATGCAGTTTGTCGACCCAAATGTAAAGCCCTACGTGCCGCCACTACCATTCCCAGAGAGATAAATACAGCATCCAGATAAAAAATTTTCTAATTTTTTTAAAATATTAAAGAATTTATATATTAATATTTCTTTTGTAGATGCTATTACTCAAATGCTCAGGTATGCCAAGTTTCTCAAAGAAATTCTAACAAATAAGAAAAAGTTGAAGGAGCATGAGAGAATAAATTTGAATGAAGAATACTTAGTAATACTTCAAAATAAATTATCATAGAAGCTAAAAGATTCAGGAAGTTTTACTATCCCTTGCATTATTGGTGATTGTAGTTTTGATAAAGTTTTATGTGATTTAGGAGCAAGTGTTAATCTCATGCCTTTTTCTATTTTCAGAAAGCTGGGTCTAGAAGAATCGAAACCTACCACTATTACTCTTCAATTAGCCAACAGATCTATTAAATATCCAAGAGGATAGTGGAGGATGTCTTGGTAAGGTAAATAAATTTATTTTTCCTATTGATTTTATTATTCTTGATATGGAAGAAGATTATGATGTACCCGTTATTTTAGGGAGACCCTTTTTAGCTACTGGAGGAGCTTTAATAGATGTTCAACAAGAAAAATTAATTCTTAGAGTCCAAGATGAACAAGTTACTTTTAATGTTTTCAAAGATACTAAACATCCTGATGATAATCAAACTTATTTTCTAATTGATATTATTGATAATTCAGTATATGAGAATTCTATAGAAAATAGGTTTGAGACTATAAAAGCTAGCAATGTCCAATTGAAAGAGGGCTCGACCAAACATGAAAGTATTCCAATTGAAGTGGCACCGAGATTGATTCACTTTAGAACTCAAAGAAAGTCAAGCTGAAGACTATAAATCAGAACTACTAGATAGGTTGTTTCTTTTTTTTTTTTAGTTTTGATCATTTTTCTTTTCTTTTATTTTTTAGTAATTTATTGTTGCTCTTTTACTGCTTTGGTGTGTATTTTCAATTTTGCAGAAAAAAAATCAATGAGAGCTCAAGCAAAATTTCAAAGCTCCAAAGAACCAGATTGAACCAAATCAGGTGTATTCCTTCCTATCCTTTATTGCACCCTTTATTTTTCTTTCTCCTTTAAGACAATGTAGAATAAGTTAGGGGATAAAATAAAAAAATAAAAAAAAAAAAAAAAATAAACATGTGTCAAGAAGAAAATCTTGAGCAAGATAAGACTGGACAAGTGATAAAAGATAGAATTATTCTGCTAATGAATGTAATGAGTTAAAGAAGTAGATTAGTTGGTCAACTTTTAGCAGCCTACTTAGGTCATTAAAAAGACTATTAGCACTTCTAATTGCACATGCACACTAACAAGGCAAAGTAGGTATTGATTATAAGGCCAACTGAGGATTCAATTATCACTGAAAAATTAATAATTAATATACATTCTAATCAAAGAAACTTGAATTTAAGGAAAAGAGCTACCTGCCTAAAAATAAAGTGCAAAAGATAGAGTATATGTGGATTGCCCAAAGCCTAGTAACTGGGTCTCTGCACCTAGGTCAAGTGTGAAAATTCACATGTAAAATGGTGAAGAAAAGGCCAGGATGCTCAGCACAGCAAAAAAAAAAAAAAAAAAATGGGGGGAGGGGGGCAGTGTGAAAGCTACCTTAATTCATGAGTATAAAATTAAGAATGTATAGAAAATTGACCAAAATAGGTGATAAGAGAGGATACTTTTGTTCTTTTAATTTAACACTGAAATGCTAAAGTTAGTCATCACGAACATAAGTGCTGTAGATCTTTGATGTACTCTAAGAAAGTTTTTAATTGTATTGACTGAAAAATTTGCCTCTAAAACTCAATGCTTAGTTAGCGGTATTTTCTAAACTTTTTGACCTTCAGTCCTAGATTTTATCTTTTTGATGGATAATCTTATTAAAACATGGTATTAAATAAAACATTGCTAAGAGACTAGCAATGACTAAGTTGGAGGGTGTGATAAGTGGTAAAAATATACTAATAAAAGTATTAAATTATAAAATAAATTAATATATTTTTTTAGAAATTAATATTTTTGTTAATCTTATATAGAAAAGAAGGCCACCAATATAAAGATCTTATTTTTTTTGATTCAGATGAAATAAATTTCAAGCAAAACAGACTTCAAACGAGCCCGAAATTGAATTTCAAAAAAAGAGAGAGAGAAAGTCGGTCTGGTTCAAATCGGTTCAAAAAAATTGGCTCAGCAGATCATCCGATTTGATTGCACTCAGTAGACTAACCCGCTAACGCAATGCTGATGCTAGGCTGACATTAGCATTTTTTGTGGCGCATGGTGGACTGTTTGGAGGGCATTTTGGGAATTTCACATGAAGAAGCATGCTCCGATTGGCTGAAGAATGCGGCGATCCATGCAATGTCGAGCTCATGCATGGTCTACAGAGGATAATTTGAGAATTTTGTCTAATCTGATGGATGCCTTTCACTGAGATTTGACCAGACGGTTGAAATGCATGCGCTGACGAATGGCATCCGTAGCTCCAGATCGAGTTCTAACGGCTGAGATTCATCCCGACTTTAAACCAAAGAATAAAAGCTTTCCTATGCATGATCTGATGGCTCAGATTCAATCCAATGATTGATCCGATGACTGCCATGAATTCTGACTTGATTTGGGATATTTTAAAGGATTTTTAAGCAATTTTTGGATCGTTTGATCGACATCCAATGGTCAGAATCATCTTTGACTTATATTAAGAGTTTTAAACCTAATTTCAAGAGGATTTCGATGGAAAATCCACCTCTCAACCTATAAAAGTGTCTGTTGCCGAAGAAAAGAAAAGAAAAGAAGAGAGAGGGGAGACATTAAAAAAAAAGAGAAAAAGAAAAAGAAGAGAAAGAGAGGCGAGAGGTAGAAAGAGAAGAGAGATTTTTGAGAGAAAAAGAAGGGCTTTTAATTTTTTTCTTTACTTCTTCCGACAATGAGAACATTGATCAAGGAGCTTCTCTTCTTCTTCACTAAGTTCTCCATACCAAGAACAACGGACAATCAATTTCAGCAATCAAACAGTCTAATTTTTTTATGCTTTTTATTTTATTTGCTATTTTTGAACTTGTTATCATGAACTAAATTTTCTTTTACTAAGACTAAGGTATAGCCACTCTTTTGATGCAATATTCAGTATGATTTATTTTTAATTTTAAATTTTATTCATGAGGAGTATATAAATCTGATCTTAATGCTTTTAGATTACTGATCATCTTCTAATTGATCTGATGAACATAGATGTTACGGACCAAGTACATCTATGTTAGTGCTTCTTGATTATATACCTTGTATTATGAATCAAATTAGAATTTATATGCATGCAGGAATTTTAGTGCGCTTTGGATGCAGCGTATTTTAATTAGAGGATTTCATAAAACTTAATGCATTAATATTTATTTAAATAACACCTGGACCAAAGGGTAATTAATAAATATTGATAGTTTTGCTATGCCAGGACCAAAGGATAGTGAATAAATTAGGAGACTCCACCGTCACATGGATAAAATTAATCTAATAACCTAAATATTATATTGACTGAGTTGGTGAATCGATTGCCTTAGTAACCCATTACTCTTAAGTTTAAAATCCTAATAATTACACTCTCTCTATTTCCTTAAAATTTTTAATTTCTTTATTTTGTTCTTCAATTACTTATTCTCATAAATTGGTCTTCTAAATAAAGCATAGGAAAGAGTCTTTCAGTACTTATTTTTCAATCCTCTAAGGATGATACTCTACTCATTCACTTTATTACTTGATCGACTGGTGCACTTGCCATAGCTATTGATTAGCACGCATCAGTAAGCAACGGGGGGACTCCCACCGACCTTACACTTACCTAGCCAATTGATTGGCTGATCTTACACGTAGAGGGCTTGAAGGTGATCTTGGCAATTAGGAGCTGTCTAGATCTAGGATAATCCTTTATCAGAATTGATTGATCAACTTGATTACTAACCAACATCAAACCAAATTAAATCTAATTCTTCTCTCTCTTCTTTGTTCTAGGACTCCTTAGGACCTCTTCTTTAGAACTTTTATTTTATTTTTTTTTCAAAAATAAATAAAATAAATAAAAAAAAGATTAGGACATTGAGAATATAGTGAATTCTCCAACATCCATGTGAAGAAGGATTTCAGGTCGACTAGTTAAAATGGATTTAGTTTCTATTTCAGATCCTATAACCTCAACATCTACAATGAATTTAGCAAATCAGTCTCAGCCTCAAATCCTTATGGATTTATGTTATCCAGTTGGTTTCGTCCAATCCTCTTGTATCAGGTTGCCCCAACCCATAGTAAACAACTTTAAAATTAAACCTCAAATCATTAACTTGCTTCCAAAATTCACGAAAATAGAGGATGCATATATATTCATTAGGAAATTTGAAGAGGTTTGTGCAATCATGAAACTACAACAATTGTCAGAGGATGAAATCAAACTGAGATTAATCAATTTTGCCCTTAAGGATAATGCCAAAAAGTGGCTTTATAGTCTTCCAAATCAATCTATCACGGTCTGGAAGGGCTTTGTAAGAATATTCTTAATGATATTTTTCTCATCATAAAATAGCTAGAATTAGAAATGAAATAAACCAATTCTATCAACTAGCTAGTGAATCATTTTGGAAATACTTCGATCAATTCAAGAACCTCTTGACCCAATGCCCACACCATGGAATAGAAATTTGGAGGCTATGCCAAATAATTTATGAAGGGTTAGATTCAAATTTTCAAATAATGCTAGAATCCATGTGCTAGGGATAATTTATGTACAAAGAACCAAATGAAGCCTAGCAATTTTTAGAAGACCTAGCCGAAAAAAATTTACAATGGAAAACAACTAGGGAACTAGAAAAATCTATAGCTTCAAGAGGTAGAATATACCAAATTCAAACCTTCCTAGCTGCAGAAGCCAAAATTGCAACGTTGACACGTAGGCTAGAGGCCTTAAAACTTTAGAGATTAGCCAGTGTGAACCAAGTATCTGCACCCAAGTGCAATGGGTGCAATGCACCAGACCATGTCCTTGAGGAATGTCCCCTTCTAATGAACCAATTAGATAATGGATGTGCACAAGTGAATGATGCCATATATCAGAGACTGTTGAACAATTCCTATGCACCCACTTATAATTTAGATTGGAGGAATCATCCAAATTTTTCATGGTTACAAAACCCAAATGTAGGCGATCCAAGTTTCAATCAGTAGAACCTAAGGCCTAATCCTATGATAAACACCCTACCACCACCAGACTTTAATATTAATGAAAAGAAACTTAGTTCTTTAGAGAAAAGTTTAGAAACTCTAGCCAAATCTAATGCTAACACTAATGCTACCTTAAGCAATTTCATACAAACCATGGGCTAAATTCTGAATTCAAATTCTCAGGTCATAGTCCGCTTAGAAATTGGTCAGCTGGCATCTACCATAAGTGAATGTGAATGAGGTAGGCTACCTAGCCAACCTGAGCCCAACCCAAAAAATCAAAATGGTAGACCATCCCAAGGAAACAAGGTTAATCAAGTTAATGCTATTCATTCCTTGAGATTAGGAAAATAAGTGGATAATAAGGTAAATACACTTGACACTAGAGAAGACTTGAGTGCTGAGTCTGTTGAGCCTCCCACTGAATTATTCATAGAAATGACTAAACCATCACTTGAGTCATCAAAAGAAGAGGCACCCAAAGTAGAGTTGAAACCCCTCCTTGAGTATTTAGGTTCACAGAAAACCTTGCCTATAATTATTGCATCAGACTTGAATCCTAATCAAGAGATATGTAATGAGATGTCAATGGAGTTATTTAAATAAGATCACATTAATTTATCTTCAAAATTAAAGCCATCTTTAATCACCATTCCAGCATCCATTGAACCAAACGTAACTCCTAAAACTCCATTCATGAGCATTTTAGAAAAATAAATAGGAGAAATTCTTAATAAACATGGGTTTGAGAATGAGGTCAAAAATTATGTCTCTAAAATTAACAATGAATATATCAATAATGGGATTATAAATCAACTTTCTGAGATTGACAATCCAAAACCATTAGAATTTATCAATCCAATATTTGACATAGGATAGTAAGCTGCATTGTGTTCGACTGAAGATGATAAACTTAGTGCTTGTTGGGAGGTAACCCAATATTTAGTTTTTATCTAATTTATCTTTTTAGTTTATTTTCTTTTCAAAATAATTTGAATAAGCTGGAGGGAGAGCTTAAATTTTTAAAGACATGTACTGAACTAAAAATATAGTCAGGTGTATTCTTTCATGTTCTTTATTACACCCTTTATTTTTTTTTCTCCATTGAGAACAATGTCGATTAAGTTAGGGAGGGAGAAAAATAAAAATTTTAAAATTTTAAGTCTTCAAAAAAGTTAGTATTTAGTATTTAGACATCTGATTATGCTTAAGAATCAAATTAAACTAAGTATTTTTAAAAGAAAATTGATGCATAGATCAGAGAATCTGTGAGATATTGAGGAATCAGGTATTAAGAAAATTCAATAAAGAATTAAGTCCAGAACATAAAAAAGTTTTTTCTTGGAGTATTTTTAATTTTTTCTACTAACATCAAAGAAAAATCTACATTTTATAGGCTTGTGTAGGGTAACTATATATTTTTTTATATAAAAAATTAAATAAAATAGTTTTCAAGTACTTCTCATTGAGTAACCGAGCCTCTTTGCCTAAGCAAGCATTGAGTTTCGCATCAAAAGATGGGAAGGACAAAGAAGCTCATTATAAAGCTAGTCTTAACTCATAACCTATTTGATTCGAGCTAGTAAGCCTGAGGGGTATTCTATACCTAGTGCCCTAAAGCCAATTGATTTGAGAGTCACTGGCCCAAGACTCACAACATGGATCAAATAGAAAGCTTAATGGGTTAAGACACTCAATAATGGTACAACTTTAAAAAAAAAATAAAAAAATATTGGTTTTTCATTGAGTAATCGAGTCTCATTGCCTAAATAGGCAATGATATTCGCATCAAAAAGTGGACAATATAAAAATAAAAATTAATAAATAAAGGACAGAAGTAGCAATACACTTATCTATATGAAAGTTTAGACAAATCAAAGATAAAGATAGGATAATTTAGAAAAAGTTTAGAAAAATTTAATGTTATTTACTTAATTTTTCTATTGATAAGTATTAATACCCCAATGATATATCTCACTTAAGCTCTACTGAATATCAATAACCATTTTGAAAACTGCTCAAGTAAAATTCGAAACTTTAAAATTAAAAGGTATTTAAAACTAAATTCTTTCTTTACTCGAGGATGAGCAAAGCTTAAGTTGGAGGATGTGATAAGTACTATAAATTTAGCTATAAAAGCATCAATTTATCAATTAATTTATGCTTATTTTTAAAAATTAATAATTAATTGATACATATTTTTAAGAAATTTATATTTTTATTAATTAAAAAAATTATTAAAAAATAATAAAAATTAAAAATAAAATTTTATTATCAATCGAAAGAGCTTATTTTTTTAATCAGAACAAAATAAGTTTGAAGTAAAATCGAGCTAAAACGAAGAAGATATAAATTTCTAAAGAAATAAAATAAATAAAAATTAAATAAAAAAAGAAAATGGCTCAGCCAGCTCTGCAAGCCAAGCCAAGTCGTCAAAGTTGACTCAACCATAGAAGCCACCAACCGATCTAGGATCCGACGTGGACCGTCAGCTCAGTAGAAACCGACGAATCACAGCGCAACACGTGGCGGACCTAGATCCTTAAAGGGTCCAAAGAAATCCATCGTGGCTCACTAGGTATTTTGGACTTTTCACTCGACAATAGGAGGCATTGATTGATTGTGATGTACGGTGAAGCCGGTCCATGCAGTCCATAGGAACAGTAATTGCACGATCGAATGGTGGTGGTTATTTTTGGATTTGATTCGAATTCCATCAGCGATCTAGCACGATCCGATGGCCAGAAAATCGACTGGTGAGGATCCAACGGTCCAGGAAGCTTCCAACTTGATTAAAATATTAGAACTCAGTCCGACGGTCAGATTTCCTCCATTAACGTGCAATCGGATAGCTAAAATTTAATTCGACCTAATTTGTGCTGATACACGTCCAATTTTGATGATTTTTGGACTGTTGGATTTCTATTGATGGCTAAATTTTATCCAAAGTAGCAGAATTCATCTAGGACTCCTTTTAATCCAATTTTTATTTAGATTTCTTTATATTTTGATGATCAAAGAGCTCCTTAGTCCCACATTGCCCAGAAGAAAACTCTCCAGCTCTCCTAGCTCTGTAAAAAGGACCCCAAGCCTTCAGAAATCAACATCTCAGATTAAGGTGAAGCTTTGGTATAGGATGAAGCCAGGCTATGGGTCAATGGCTGCTTCAAAGCAATGGATGCCGAGAAGAAGAGCTAGGCTTCTATACCATCTTTCTGTCAATGCCGATCCAAGATTAGAGATCAGCCTATTTTATTTTTTTTTATTTTATGTATCTAAATTATGAACTTTTTAATGCAATATTTATTTTTATGCTTTTTAATTTCACACTCTTTATTTTTATTGCAATTTAATTTTTATATTTTAATTATTATTTTTTATTTTATTGTAATTAGATGCTAAGATCTAACTAGTAGATCTTAGTACCAAGTTTAAATTCCTACACCTTTTAATTTTTATTTCTTTTATTTTTTGACTTCACTTTTGATCCCAAAACTTTTCTCTTTTCTTTTTCTTTTGTAAAATCAAAGATTTCAAATCTAAAAACACTACCTTCCCTATGGATTCGACCCGACTCACTGCTATCTATAAATTTTTAATTATTTTAAGAAGTCAAATTAAACTAATAAACATGGTGTTTTAATGATAACAATGCATTCCTATCACCCTTTTTAAATAGAGTTATGGACCAAACCTTGTCTAGGTCAAATACCTAGACAAGGGGTGTCCAAATGAGGTAGTAGTTGGGACACCCAACACTTGGACGCCCCATCCTTCTTTTCAGCCATGGACCACCAGCAAAGGGCACACAAAAATTTCTTATTTCCACCATAGAAATCAAAGAAAATCAGGAAGGGTTGGTGGCAAGCTTGGGATGGAGTTTTGGTTTCTTAAAACTCTATCTCATAGAATTTGAAATCTAAACCAATTATCTTGTTTGACTTGGTCCACAACAAACTACCAAGTAAGAAAGAGAGGGAGAGATGGGGTGCACGTGAATGGGCTAGTGCATTAGGAGTTTCCATGCAAAGCCTCCTTGAAAATAGGGTGGGGGCGTTGGGATATATGTGGTGCAAGGAGAGGGAATCCTAGTTATACTAGGATTCCTATTTTAACTTGGTCCAATATGATCTTTGAACCAAGTTAAATCAAAATAAATTTAACACAATTAGAATAGATTTTAGTCCAACTAATAATCTTATTAAATCAAATTAAATTAGATTTAATTTTTATTTAATTTTTAATCAAATTAGAGATTGGGTTCAAATAAGTCCTAATTGAATTAGGACTAGTTCTTCCTTGCAATTGGCTCATCCAATAAATCAATTAAACTTGATCCAATTAAGTCCAAACTAATTTTAATTAAATTATATTTAATTAGACTTAATCTCAATCCTTTGGTTTAATCAAATTAAGCCAATTAGTAATCCTATTACTAATCGATAATCCTATAATACTTGCATTAGGTTAAACATCAATCATATTGATTGTTTAATCTTAGAATGATTCTTAATCATCGATCAACCATTTGATCAAATTGAGAATTCTTATATGTGTGACCCCATAGGTTGGAACCTAAGCCAATAGCATAAAAACTAATTTTTTTATCAATTAGAGTGACCATCTAGCAATGATATCCGATGGCTGGATAGGTTGAATGTGTAGAAAATATCCTTAGAACCCATGTGGATATAGTTTCCACATAATTCATCCCCTTGACCAAAATGCTCGTAGGACATATTAGAGTTTAACTATCAATGTCGCTTAGGTCATCCACATTATATTTCAAAATATTAAATTCATTTCATCAATTATCCTGGCCAGGGTTTTGCTATATTGAAATATAGTGATGTGTTCTTCTCCAACTCTTGGAGTGGTCAATCCTATCTTGATTACTCACCGACTTTACGATTACTTGACTGTGCCTAAAAACCTTTCGTTATTGAATTAGAAATTTAGTTAGTCCAGTACTAGAGCAGTAGTGATCTCAGATCTAAGGGATATTTATATCTATATTCCATCAGAGCAATTCTCGACAGCAGAATGCTCTAGAGTTGGTCACGTTCAGTGACGATATACCTTTTCATCTCACTTATATGCCATATCGGTATCTTCACACTCCTTAGTTAAGAGGACAACCAACCTATATGGCATATAATGATCTATGCTCGATAAACATTGTCATTCTAATTAACAGCATATCATTTGATCATAAATAGTTTAAGAACTAATCAATAAATCCTCTCTTTATCAAAATTAAATAGTCTTAAGGACTTCATCACAACAATGGAGTTCATTAGAAGTTATAGACTTTATGATAAAAGTATTAAAATAAATATTTTATTTATTAATTAATTAATTATAATTATATGATAGCTCAATCATCAACAGACTGACGATTGACTTTAGGACATATTTTCTAACAACTCCCACTTATCCTAAAGCCACTCGGCATAGTATCTAATACCCATCTTTGACTTGTGATTGTTGAACTTCTTTATGCCGGTACTTTAGTGAAGGATTTGGCTAGGTTCTTCTTTTCGTCAATTTTTGGAAGGTCGATATCACCTCGATCCACTATCTCCTGGATCAGATGGTAGCAATGCAGTATGTGCTTTGTCCGCTGGTATGCTTTTAGTTCCTTCACCTGAGCAATGGCACCAGTTCTATCATAGTAGAGTAAGACTAGACCATCAAAGGAGGGTGCTACTCTAAGCTTGATGATGAATTTTCTCAACCACACAGCTTTCTTCATGGCATCTGATACTATGATGTACTCCGCTTCATAAATAGAGTCTACCACAGTATGCTGCTTGGAACTCTTTCAGTAGATGACTCCATCATTTAGGATAAAGATATAATCCGACATCTACTATCATCATGGTTAGATTAAAAGCTAGAGTTAGTAAACCCCATAAGTTTCAGATCTGACTCACCATAAATCAACCATTGGTCCTTAGTATTTCTCAAATACTTAAGGATGGCTTTCACTACTTTCCAGTGGTTTTCTCCTGGATTAGATTGATATCTACTCACTACTCCTAGTGAGCATGTCGCATCTAGTCTCGTACATGTCATGGCGTACATAATAAATCTCACTATTGAAGCATATGGGATTCTACTCATACGCTCTCTCTCTAAGAGTTGTCGGACAATTCTTCTTAGAGAGAAATTTCATGGCCTATCAAAAGATAGCCCTTTTTGGAATTCTCCATGTTGAACCTCTTCAACATAGTTTCTATATATGTGAACTGGGATATCCCAAGCATCCTCTTAGATCTATCCTTATAGATTTTCATCCCTAGGATGTAGGATGCTTTAACCAAGTCCTTCATAGAGAATTGAGATGACATCCAAACTTTTTTTCTTTATAGTGTGGAGACGTTATTCTTGATTAAGAGAATATCATCTACGTACAAGATAAGAAATACCACTGTCGGATCATTTTCCTACTTATAAATGCAGGACTCTTCTCCATTCTTAACAAAGCTATGCATTTCGATCACCTTATCAAAATGCATATTCCAACTCTGAAATGCTTGCTTTAATTCTTAAATGGATCTTTGAAGCTTGCACACCTTAGATTCATCTATGGATGTGAACCCTTTAGGTTGTATCATATACACCTCTTCGATCAGCTCTCCATTTAGGAAAGCTATTTTCATATCCATCTGCCAGATTTCATAGTCCAGATGGATAGCTATCCTAAGCATTATCCAAATAGATTTGAGCATTGCCATAGGAGAGAACGTCTCGTCATAGTTAATATCATAATGTTGATGATACATTTTGGCAACCAGATGGACTTTATAGGTCTCCACCTTTTCATTTGCATCTCTTTTTCTTTTGAAGACCCATTTACATCCAATAAGTTTAATCCCTTCGGGTGAGTCAACCAATCTCCATACATCATTGACCTTCATGGATTTCATCTCAGATTTCATGGCCTCAAGTCATTTCTTGGAATCAGGCATCTACATTGCATCCATATAAGTGATCAGATCCTCATCGTTCTCATCGAGTTCGATGAAATTACCATCTTGGATCAAAAAATCATAGTATCTATTCGATTGATGCGGTACTATATTGGATCGCCTTAATAGTCCAGGTGCACTAGGCTCCGAATTTTATCTAATCAAAATTGATACAGGTTCAGTTACTGGTCTCGGTCTTTCTACCTATTGAACTTCATCAAGTTCAACCTCAAAGGCAACAGTTTTTTTACTAAAAAATTTTTTTTCTAAAAAGATTGCCTTAAGACTGATGATACCTTTTGTTCATCAGCATGGTAAAAAATATATTCTTTGGTCTCTTTTGGATATGCTATGAATGTGCACTTATCAGTCCTAGGTCCAAGTTTATCTGTGATTAACCATTTCACATAAGCTGGACACTCCCAGACCCTAAGGTGTGAGAGTGCTGGCTTAGACTCTATCCATATCTCATATGGAGTTTTATTTATAGACTTACTTGGAACCTTATTTAATAGATAGCAAGCCGATTCGAGTGCACATCCTCAAAAGAATATCAGCAAGCTGGCAAAACTCATCATGGATTGGACCATGTCTAATAGAGTCTGATTTCTCCTTTCAGATATACCATTATGCTGTGATGTTTTCGAAGGAGTCTATTGGAAGAGAATTCCATTCTCTCCTAGATATGTGAGAAACTCATCAAAAAAGTATTCCCCTCCTCGATTGGATCGAAGAATTTTAATACTCTTTCTAGTTTAATTTTCTACTTTACTTCAAAATCGTTTGAACATTTTAAATAAATCTGACTTATTTTCATCAGATATATATATCCATACCTGTACATATCATCTATGATAGTAATGAAGTAGAGATATCCACCTCTGGCACTAGTGCTCATAGGCCCACATACATTAGTATGTACTAGACCTAAGAGCTCAGTGGCTCTTTCACCTTTTTCAATAAAAGATGAGTTGATCATTTTTTTAAGTAAACAAGATTCATAGGTTGAAAGTAATTCACAACCACTGACTTCGAGGATTTTCTCTTGAGTCAACTTGTTTATCATCTTCTTATTGATATGACCTAGCCTACAATGCCACAAGTAGATATCAGATACATTATCTAATCTAAAATGCTTGCTAGTAGAATAGACTACACTAATAAGTTGTGATAGCATGTATACACCATTGTTCAAATGTCTAGAGAATATAATAATACCATTCATAATGACATTATAAATTTTTTTTTATTAAAATCTTATAGTTGTCATTGGCCAAAAAGCCTATAGAAATGTCATTCAAAAAGAAACTAGAACAAAAATGATAATCATTAAGAACAATAGTATGAGACTCAAATACAAGCTGCAAGATTTCTAATGCTAGAACTAGAACTGGTCTTTCATCTTCAACGTTAAGGAATCTCTCGCCTTGCTCGAATCTCCTACTGACCTGCAACCTCTGCAATGAATTGCAAATATGGTAAGGACTATCAGTATCCAATACCCAGTCAGTAATATCATAGATGAAAAAATTGCAAGAAGTTAACATATAAATACCTTTCTCGGCCTATTTGGGTCCAAGGAGAAAATGTACTGAGGATAGTTCCTCTTCAGTGCCCCCGCTTCTTATAGAAGAAGCACTCAACTTGACTCTTATCGGGTTTTATTTTCTTGGTATGGCCCTGTACAGATGTTCTAGCCTTAACTTGCATCTTCTTGGACTTCTTCTTCTTGTTCTTCTTTTCTTTCTTAAAAGATCGAGAACCAGAAGATGAACCTCCCACTAAGTTCACCAACTCCTTGTGGAGCTGGTGATCCTTCTTAAAGTTCTGAAGTAACCCCAGTAACCCATGGTAGTTAACTTAAGACTTTATCCCTTTATAGTAAGTGAGGAATGGGAGATAAGACTTAGACAATGAGTTCAGTATTGCATCTTTTCCTAGTTGCTCATACAAGAAACAGTCAAGCTTACTCAAACACTCCATCAGCTCGATCATGTGCAGTACATGATTAGTGACTGAAGCTCCATCCTTCATCCTGGTATTGAAGATGGCACTGGTCTTGTGCCTCTCAACATCATTGGGTGTACCAAAAGACTTCTCTAATACTTGAAGCAAATCTTTTGGCTGAGCTATCTCGAATCTATGACTGAACTCATCACTCATAGCCACCAGCATAATACAGTGCACCATGGTATGGTCACTGAGCCACTTTTGGTAAGTATCTCTGATTGAGCCACATGTATTTATAGATGGCTCCTAAGGTGCTGGATCTGTCAACACATACAAGATCCGTTCATGCTCTAAGATAATCTTCAATTTATGATACTAGTTATCGAAGTTGGGTCCCACCAGCTTATCATTGTCTAACAATGATCGGAGTGAAAGGAAAGTAGCCATATCTGCACAAAGAAAATTCAAAACCTAATTAGTAATTGATTCATTAAACCTAAAGATTTAGACTTTAATCAAAAGGTTCTCTCACTATTTTATTTAAATTGGTAGCCTCTACCTCTAATTCGAGGAATTATCTTAATTTCTTAGTAGGTACTAGAATCCACATAGATTGCATGCAAGCCCAACTTTGGTTTGTTAACCTATGTACATCTAAGGATAGGTTCATAATCAATTATTTCTCTAAATAATTTTTAGTAATTTTAATTCTGCCATAGTCCCTAATCAGTAGGCTTTGGCCTCCACTAAAAAGGTCCGGTTAGGTCCAACCATTAACATAACCATACTTAGTCTATCTAACCAATGAATGATTAAGCCCAACTTTGGTTGGTCAACCTAACCACTATTTAAAAAGACACGGCTAAGAAGTCATATTATGAATGATAATTTCATTAGCCGATAAGCACCAGGCCATTGGGCCTGTAATGATTATCCAATTAATGGACTCATTATCACCCACTTAATGGGAGGCTATGATCTAGTTATCACCATAACTATTTCATTTTTAAGGATCTAATAATTTTAGAAAATTTAATTAATTTTATTTAAAGAAGAGAGAAGGTTAGATGAACCAACTTGTTATGACCCTCCGACCAGCTTCACCAAGTCAGGTTAAGGGAGATCATTAATAGACTGATCTAGGAGCACTTAAATTAGTCATACTAATTTACCTAACTGATGTGGGTTAGCTCAAATTGCCAAGTGATCTGATCAAAATATAATTTCACCAAGAAGGCCAGGTAAGTGAGATCGGTGGGAGGGTCTACCAAAGCTTTCCTTAGATACCATAAAAAATGGCCAGGTAAGTGGGCTACCAATTAAAAATCACCGATCTGGATTGTCAGACTTACCTTAGACACCAACCAGTTAATTAGTTTTGATTGGATCAACTTAACAATTCATGTTAGACCGCGTAGCCAAGCATCAAGTCCATCTTGATTTGCTTTAAAGATATGGACTTGACCAACTACAACTATTGTAATTCATCTAAAAAATTCTTGATCTAATCTAAGATAACTTATTGATTAGATTTAGTCAATTCTCTAATTAAGTCCATTCTTTAATCTAACCTTAGGTCTAACCCAATTAATGGACCTAATTTTCACTGACCCATTAATCCAATGTGTTATAATTTATGTTTTAGGATCTTTAATTCATAATCTAAGATCCTAATCAAAAAACTTTTTAATTCTTAATTAAGTTTTGGGCTAAGAATTAGGGTTCGGTATGTTGAAAATGATTTTTATGTATGTAAAATATTTTTACCACATGATTCTACTAATCAGTCGCAAATTTGATTCATAATCAATATGCAAATAAAATAAACATGAAACTATTTTAGATCTAATCTAAACATATTCATGTAATTGAAACTATTTCAATTCTAATCAATCATAAATTATCATAGATCAAATCTAATATATTTATGATGATAAAAATTAGATTAAAATATTTTTAATTAGATCATAAAATTTTTTAGATCTAATCTAAAATTTTATGATTAGGATTTTAGATCAGCATGTACTAGGATAATCTCTCCACTATAAGAGGTAAATCTTACAGCAAGACAACCTTATAATTAGTCTGTGTAATCTAAAATATTTATTTTTAAATTTAAATAAATTTAAATCTAATAAATTATAAATTAATTTAGATCATATCTAAAGAATTTATGATTTATATTAGATCTACACGAATTAGGACAACCTCTCCACTGTAAGGGATAAACCTTATAGTAGGACAACCTTATAATCAATTCAACTAATCTTATTTTTTTTTTAATTTTAGATTTAAAATTAGATTATAAATTAGATCTAATCTAAAAATAATCTAAACATGCATCATAAATCATGTAATAAAGAACTTGGCTCTGATACCAATTGAAGAATACAGATCTTGGATTTTAGGATTAAATTTTGAAAATTTTTCAAAATTATAGTGAAAGAGATGAATTAATCACATTAATTAATGAATAAAATAATATAAAATTCTACATCTAGGATCCTATTACATGATTAAAAAATTTTATTAAATCAAAAACTAAAAGATAAGAAAATAACATGCTGATCGTATCAACATTAGAACATGCTAGATCAAATTTAGGTATTAGAAAGAAGGTCAGATCTTTCTTACCTTTGCAAGTTAAACTTTTTAACTTGTTGATCTAGGGCTAAGATTGATGCTATGAGCCACACATGCATCCAACCTTTACAACATGTCCACATGAGCCCTCGATCGCTGATCAGAAATTCGATGATGGAAAATTAGCATAGTATGCTAGTACTGTGCTGATCTTTCTTCGATGGTTGATCTTGATCTTTCTTATTTGATTCTTAGACTCTCCAACTATTGAAAGGAAGGAAGAACACTTGTGAATCTGAGACTCCTCTCAAAAATTCACAAAACACATGGAGGAAAACATCAAGAGGAAAGACCCTGGAAGAAGACCCTTCTTCTTCCATGTTTCTCTCACCAAGACATAAGAGATTGTATCTCTACGAAGTCTCATGCCCCAAGCCTTTCTCTCCTAGGTTTTCCCATGCTCCATATGCCCTCTCTTAGATCTGAAAGCTCATAAAAAATTAGGTTTTCTTAAATAGAGTTATGGACCAATCCTTGTCTAGGTCAAATACTTAGACAAGGGGTATCCAAATAAGGCAGTAGTTGGGGCACCCAATACTTGGGCACCCTCTCCATCTTTTTAGCCATGGACCACCAGGAAAGGGCACATAAAAATTTCTTATTTCCACCATAGAAATCAGAGAAAATCAGGAAGGGTTGGTGGCAAGCATGGAAAGGAGTTTTGGTTTTCAAAACTCTATCTTATAGAATTTGACATCTAAACCACTTACCTTGTTTGACTTGGTCCACAACAAACTACCAAGTAAGAAAGAGAGGAAGAGATGGGTTGGATGTGAAGGGCCTGGGGCATGGAGAATTTCCATGTAAAGCCTCCTAGAAAATAGGGTGGGAGTGTTGGATATATGTGGTGCAAGGAGAGGGAATCCTGTCATACTAGGATTTCTATTTTGACTTAGTCCAATATGGTCTTTGAACCAAATTAAATCAAAATAAATCTAACCCAATTAGAATAGATTTTAGTCCAACTAATAACCTTATTAAATCAAATTTGTTGGGGATAAAACTCGCTCTTGTCGAGGCTTGGTTTGATGATCGGTAGAAAAGTATCTATAATCATAGAAGAGCTCCAACCATGGCTTCAACGATCCCTAAAAGGATCGAACTTCCATTAGGCTTCTCCTTCAGTAGGACTCCATCCAAGCTTCTCCATCGATCAGACTTTTCTTGGGCTTCTCCATCAGTCAAACTCCTCTTAGGCTTCTCCTTCAATCGGACTCCTTTCGGGCTTCTCCATCAATCGGACTCCTTCCGAGCTTCTCCTTCAGTCGGACTCCCATCGAGCTTCTCTTTCAGTAGGACTCCATCCAGGCTTCTCTATCAGTCAGACTTCTTTCGGACTTCTCCTTCAACAAGACTCCATCCAGGTTTCTCCGTTAGTTAAACTCTTTCCGAGCTTCTCCCTCAATTGAGCTTCTTTCGGATTTCTCCTTCAGTCGAGCTTCTTCCAAACTTCTCCCCCAGTCGAACTTCTTCCAGACCTCTCCTTCAGATGGGATTTTCTTTCAGGTTGAACTCATCTTGGACTCCTTCAGCAGGATTTCTTCCAGACTTCTTTCAGTTGCCCAAAAGAACTCATTTCGAAAGAACTTCTTTCCATCATCGGAAGGACCTTGGCATCCATCCTAGATAAAACAAATATCAGACAAAGCATGGTTGATCTTGAGGATATCCCAAACCTCCCTCGATTCATTGAGGCATGGTTCATCCAAGCTTCAACTATTAAATCCTAACAAATTGGCACACCATGACAAACGACCACTCATCCTCTATAACAAACTTCACGTGGCCCTAAACGGCCCATTATCAGGCAGTATGGCTATCACCATCAATTTATTATAGGCTCTATATATAAAAGAGATCCTCCAGATATATTTTCTTCAAGCTCTCACTCTTCTTTCTGTTAGTCTGAGCACTCCATTTCTATTAGCCAGAAGAGCTGACTTGATTGTCAGAGGATCCTGCTAGAACCACCACCCTTGACTCCAGACAGGACTTTATTTTGCAGGTCACCGATGGTGGCCTATTCTACCTTAACTTCAGCTCAATTCGAAATCAACCAAATTTTGCACCAACAGAATTGACGGTAGAGGAAGGGCTATTGAGCTCATTCTAAAAGGAGTGCTCAGTCGATTCTGATTATTCTCTTCTTCAAGATTCATCTTTGTCTAATTCTTCTTACTCTCTGAAATGTCCCCAAAGAAGACAACCACTCAAAGATCCACTGCCTCTGCTGCTAGACCTAAGCCATATTAGCCTACCTCAACACCATCACCAGCACCACAACCTCCTCCACTGGCGGCTATGGTGGATCCAGAGTAATTCAACCTACTGGTACAATAAGTTTGGGGCCTCATCGAAATGTTGCAAGCCATGCAACAACCTCTGGAGGTAGTCCAACCAGAAAATCCTCCATCGGAATGTTAAGAACTAGTCCCAAGGAAGCACAGTTGGGTCAGTAGATCCAATACTCCTGGGAAGGGGAAATGAAAAGTAGAAGATCCTTACTCAGACCATGATTCTTCTTCGAAGAAAATCTTTCCTATCTACAGTCGAAAACCCTCTAAGATCCACGATCGAGATGAGGCCCTCAATCAAAAACTCTAAAAAATAGATCAATGGATTGAGGAGCTCCGCCATGCTGCCCCAACTAACCACGACAACATCTACACTGACCTTCCTTTCTCTCAAAGAATCATGCAAGAGTTGATCCCGCCAAACTTTAAGCTCTCCTAATTTGAGAGCTATGATGGGACCACTGATCTAGTTGACCACCTAGAGGCTTTTCAGACTATGATGTTGCTCCATGGTGCACCAGACTTCATCTTGTGTCGAGCTTTTTCATCTACTCTAAAGAGAGCAGCGAGAAACTAGTACTCGATGCTGAAGTAGGGTACCATCTTCTTCTTCGATCAAATGAGCCATCAGTTTGTGGCTTATTTCATCAACAACCTATGTCCCAAGCGAGGCTCGGACTTCCTCATCAACATCAAGTAGTAGGAAGGAGAGTCCATCCGGGTCTATGTCAACCACTTCAATGCCACTGCATTGGAGGTCCAAAACTTGGACCAATCTATCGCCATGGCCGCACTGAAGGGCGACCTTCAGAAGAATGACCTGCTGTTCTTTCTAAAGAAAAAGTATCCTAGAGATTTTACTGATCTGCTAGCTTGGGCTGAAGGCTATGCCCGAGCTGAAGAAGCCATCAAACTAAAGGACGAAAAAGATGCAAGAGAGTGACAGGAGGGCGAGTCTAGCAAGTCCATAGTTGAAGAGAAGTCGAATGAAGTTCGATTGTGCTCTCAGACTCCCCTTAAGCATAAGCAAGCTCAAACTCCTCCTCGAGCTCGCCGTCAAAGAAGTCCTGATAGAAAGGCATGAAGGGGCTCTCCTTTCAGAAGGTTCCATAATGATGCTCCCTCAATGCTCTGAAGACTTAAGTGCTGATGGAGATCAAGGAGCAGCTGTCGAGGTTGGAAAGGATGTACACTCATCCTGGCAAGCGCAATCTTAACAAGTACTATCTATATCATCGTGACCACGGTCATGATACTGAAGAGTGTATCCAACTCCAAGATGAGATTGAGGAGCTCATCAGATGAGGTTGGCTTGGCTAATTTCTATGACATCGGCCTATGACAAGGAAAGATTGGCTAAGGGCACTGCCACAACTAAAACCATCGAGGAGGAAGGAGCAGCAAGAAGATCGGCCATCTCTCAGCATCATCAATACTATCTCTAAGGGTCTTCGATGAGAGGAGGCTGGCAGATCTAAAGGGTCGGCCAAAAGGCGGAGAACTAAGGAACCCATCACCTTCACCAAAAAAGATGCATAAGGAGTTTAGTTCCTACATAGTGACATAGTTGTAATAACTTTAAATATTGCAGACTATGATGTACGCCATGTTCTTGTGGATAATGAAAGTTTGGCTGATGTCTTATTTTATGATGCTTTCTCCAAAATGTCCATACCTAATAACTAACTCAGACCAGCTCTCCATTGGTTGGCTTTACTAGTGATGCAGTTCTAGTCAAAGGTGTGATAATTTTAACTATGGCTGCAGGGCGATATCCAAAGCAGTCCATGGGGCAAGTAAATTTTTTGGTGGTAAAATCTCTATCCGCTTATAATGCAATTCTTGGCCAACCTGGTCTAAATGCGCTTCGGACAATTGTGTCAACCTATTATCTACAAATAAAGTTTCTAACAATCTATGGGATTGGAGAGGTCAGAGGAGACCATGTTTTGGCAAGACATTACTATTCAATTGCCAAAAGGGTGAGCAGTCTGACCCTTGCCTAGTTGATGGGTTCCATGTTCGGGATGATCTTACAGAAGAATGGGGAGAACCCATGGAAGATCTTATCTTAGTCCCATTGAATGATGGAACTAAGGATCACATAGTACAGATCGGTTCTAATCTAAGAGAAGAGGTGTGAGAGCAACTCATCAAATTCTTACAAAGAAATGCAGATGTTTTTGCTTGGGTCCCCGCTAACATGCCAGGAATTGATGCCAAAGTTATGAAACATTGTCTGGCTATTGATCCTAAACATCGATCAGTAAAAGAAAAGATGCACAGCCATGCCTTAGAGAGACAGAAGGCAATTGCAGAAGAAGTGGACAAGCTCCTCAAGGCCAGATTTATTAGAGAAGTCTCCTTTTTGAATTAGGTTTTTAAGGTGGTCCTTGTCAAGAAGGTGAATGGCAAGTGGAGGATGTGCATAGACTTTAAGAAGTTGAACAAAGCCTGTCCAAAAGATAGTTACCCCCTTCTCAAAATTGATCGACTGGTGGATGCGACCTCGAGCCATGAGCTCCTCATTTTCATGGATGCCTTCTCCAGCTACAATCAGATTCAGATGGCGCTAGAGGATGAGGAGAAAACTGCTTTTATTATTGATCGTTGTCTTTATTGTTATAGGATTATACCTTTTGGGCTAAAAAATGCAGGTGTAACATACCAACGCCTGGTCAATAAGATCTTCAAGGAGTAGATCGATCATAATATGAAAGTATATGTAGATGACCTGCTTATCAAGAGCCGAGCTTCAACAAATCACATAGTCGACCTTAAGGAGACCTTCAATGTCCTTCGGAGATACAAGATGAAGTTGAATCCAATCAAGTGTGCCTATGGTGTGACTTCAAAAAATTTTTTGGCATTCATGGGGTCGAGGCATGGGATTGAAGTAAATCTAGAGAAGGTTTGGGCCATTCGAGATATGACTGCACCAAAATCAATAAAAAAAGTTCAGCAGCTAATGGAAAAGGTGGCAGCCCTGAACCATTTTATCTCAAGGTCGATCGAGCGATACATGCCTTTCTTTCGAGTTCTTAAATAGCCAAAAAACTTCTACTGGGATATTGAATGTCAATAAGCATTTGAAGAACTCAAGAGCTACCTCGGCTTGCCTCCCCTATTAGCCAAGCCCGAACCTAGAGAAGGATTGTTTTTGTATCTAGCAATCTCTCCAGTAGCCCTTGCAGTAGTCCTAGTCAAGGAAGAGGCGAAAGTGCAGTGGCCGATCTACTACATAAGCCAAGTCTTAAGGGACATTAAGACTAGATATGCTAAGTTAGAAAAACTAACTTATGCCCTACTGATTGCAGCCTGGAGACTTCGACCTTATTTTCAGGGGCACACCATAACTCTCCTCACCATTCAGCCAATTAAGGCAGTTCTTCATTGAACAAATACCTCCAAAAGAATTGCAAAATGGGCAATCGAACTTGTAGAATTTGACATCAACTTTCAACCTCGACCATCAATCAAAGCTCAAATACTGGCAGATTTCATAGTGGAATGCACTATCCTGGATGAGGCCAAACTTGAATAGAATGAAGTTGGCATTCCATGGTTACAGTCGAGCTCCAATGAAGAAAGTGCCAATCTTTTTGAAGGCTTCTAGGCCCTGTATGTGGATGGCTCATCCAATGCTTTGAATGCAGACACTCGATTGATCCTGGTAAATCGGGAGGGAGTCATCGCTGAATATGTGCTTTGCTTCAAATTTTCTATAACAAACAATGGGACCGAATATGAAGCTTTGATAGTTGGATTAAGGATAGCCAAAGAATTAGAAGCAGATCGGCTCCAAGTTTATAGTGATTCTCAACTAGTGGTCAGATAGGTTAGTGGCAATTATGAAGCTCGAGAGGAAAGCATGATAAAATATCTTGAGAAAGTGAAGAACTTGACTCCGACCTTCAGTAGTTTTAGCATTCGATAGATTTTGAGAGAAAAAAATACTAGGACCGACCTCTCTAAATTGGCCACACTAGCCCCAGCCGAACTATTCAAGGAAGTCTTCTTCGAAGTTCTAAAATGCCCAAGTTTGAGAAAATCACAGTCTATGCTGCAAGTCGAGCATGAGCTGAGCTGGATTGACCCACTGCTCACTTACCTCAAGGATGGAGTTCTACCTTATGATCTAAAAGAAGCTAAAAAATTAAGAAATTAGGCCTCCCAGTTTATTCTCTAAGAAGGCAAGTTATAGAAAAGATCGTATTCTTTGTTACTCTTAAAATATCTCTGACCTTTCGAAGCCAACTTCGCATTATGAAAAGTGCAAGAAGGAATATGTAGGAGTCATTTAGGAGCTTGATCCTTATCTCACAAACTACTTCGATAGGGCTACTATTGATTAACAATGTACCATGATTCTATAGAATATGTTAGGAAGTGTGATTGGTGTCAGTGAAATGCGAACATTCAAAGATAGCTGGCCTTTGAGCTTACCCTCCTAAGCGCCCTATGGCCATTTACACAATGGAGAATGGACATACTTGAGCCCTTTTCCGTGGCATCTGGATAGCGAAAGTTTCTCCTAATTGCAATCAATTACTTCACAAAATGGATTGAAGCCAAACCTCTGGCCAAAATCACTAAGGTAAAAGTATAGGACTTCATTTGGAAGTCTATTATTTGCAAATTTGGCTTAACTCAGACTCTCATAATAGATAATGGATGATAGTTTGTTGGAGCAAAATTCGTCAACTCTATGAAGACTTGAATATCTCTCATAATTTTACATCGGTAGCTCATCCATAGAAAAACGGTGAAGCTGAGGTAACCAACAGAATCCTATTGTAAGAAATCAAGGCAAGACTTGAGAGGGCAAAAGGGACTTGGATAAACGAACTCTATCATGTACTATGAGCATACTGAACTATCCAAAGATTATCAGCTAAGGAGACTCCATTCGCCTTAGCCTTCAGAACAAAAGCTATCATCCCAATAGAGCTTAAACTTCCATCGATGCGAGTTGTGGCATTTAATGAACAACATAACTCATAGGATCTCAGGGCTAACGTTGACTTGCTGGAAGAAAAATAAAAAGAAGCTCAAGTTTGGATGGTTGCTTATAGATGGAAGGTAGCCCGATATTACAACTCTAGAGTCAAAGATAGCATTCAGAGTGGAAAACTTGGTGCTTTGATAGGCAGCTATCTCACAGCCTCAGAACCAAGGAAAGCTCATCACAAATTGGAAAGGACCTTATGAGGTCAAGGAGGTCGTTCGGCCCAGGACATATTACTTGAAAGAGCTTAGAGGAGCCAACCTGCCCTGATCATGGAACTCAAAAAACTTGTGGATGTATTATCAATAATTTTATTACAATAAAATCTCTTTATCTTAGCATCTTAGTCCTTGTTGTAAAATGGTAATGATAGAAAATAATCTCCTAAGCTTCGCCATTGGGCAAAAAATAGCCATGCTAGGAACAGGAGGAGAACCTCATCCTAACATGAGTAAGATGAAGGCCTCGTTAATGTAAGACGAGAGGAGGGGAGAGGTTCTAACAGCGGCCCTTATGTGCTCCTACAACCATATTAGAAGTAGAAGGAGAATCTCATCCTAACATGAGCAAAATGAAGACCTCATTAATGTAAGACAAGAGGAGGGGAGAGGCCCTAACAGCAGCCCTTATGTGCCCCTACAGCCATATTAGGAATAGGAGGAGAACCTCATCTTAACATTAGCAAGATGAAGGCCTCGTTAATGCAACATGAGAGGATGAGAGAGGTCCTTACAGGGCTCTTATGTGCCCTACACATTTAGTAATAGAGGGACTTCCTAATGACAAAGTTAATGTAACGAAGTAGAGCCCTGCAATGCCTTAGTGCCTAATCAGTTAGGATACTTAAAATGAAAGGAATTTAATGAAAGTCCTCAGTTTATTAGATATATGTGCCCTAGAAGCCAGAATTGGCTGACACTTGTAATACACTTCTAGGGGCAAAATTATAATTTTGACTATAATCAATAAAATGGGTTATTTTCTATCACATATGTGTATTTAGTGTCTGTGATACATCCTTTGAGTTAATGGTAATGATAATTCATATTTTCAAGAGTTGAAAATTTAAGACATGAATAATCATTATTAACTCATAAAATGCTCCCGACCATAGGATCATCACGAGGATGGTGATTGATCCGGAAGGTTGGTGTACAATCGCTTCTCTTTAGTAGATGAGTCTTGAGTCTACGGTGTGGAGACACCGGAGCGAGAGTACAGGTACTCGTTAGAGAACGAGGGCACTGAGCGTGACCACCTCGAGTAGTCATTAGGGAGTCTACCTTCTCGTCAATGACTGACTCGATGCTGCAGTAGTGTGTCTGGTTCTTTGACCTGAGATGCATCGGCAGTTCACCTTGAGGGTGTTATAGTTTGACTACACCATTACTCGGTCTCCTAGCCATATGGAACCCTGAGGTGTATGTTGGCTATAGCATGTTCATTGTAGGTACTGGATAGCATCAAGATGGAATCTATCTACCTCGGTGGTAGAGGAGCAGCCCTATGATGATCATGAGAATCAAGTCCAGAAGCCCATGGCCATGGTAGAGTGAAATAATAGAAAGAGTTTCTATTTAGATTTTCACATTGGACTCGAATCGAATGATTACATCATATGACAGAGACTAGGGTTTGACGAGTTCACCTTAACCCTAATCTGATCGGGGCTCAAGATAGAAGAACTTAATCACACAGGTAGCTGCACCAAGAGGTTCGCATTCAGCTCTGATGGGTTGCCACCATATACTGCTAGGTGTCACTGGTGGATTTTGGGAGCAATTAGAATGATTTAGATGATCGATCATTCTAGCTGTTCGAATCAGAAGAGTTCTGATCCATCGAAAGGAGTTTCGATGATGTCGATGATAGAGATCATGACATATCCCATTACCATACAGAACTGAACCTAACTGGGTCACACAAACAAGGGTTTGAATCTGGTGATCATCAATTGAACTGATCTAGTTCAATTGATCTGAATGAGATTCAATTAGGTTCAAGGAAATCGTGCTAGCACTCGATTGAACCTAACGTTCTTCTTTTACTATCATAAATAAGTTGTCCTGACTGAGCCAAAGGAGTTTGTGCTCAATCAGAGGCCTTCATATGGTCTGACTGGAGGTTGTCCAAGTCAGAAAAGGTTGTCTTATTTTGTAAGACATTACCTGCCATTTTTGGTCACCTGCCATTTCTTGTTCTTTGACTTTGGTCAAAAGTCTACCTTTGACTGGTCAAACGTTGACCATTGACACTTTGACTTTTGACCACATGTCATGCACCTATTGGAGAGCTGGTGGGGGCCTGTCCCCCTGCCAGAACCTGGCAAGGAGAAGGGCGCACGCCAACCCTTGGCGTGTGCCCAAGTTGGAGGCGCCTAGGAGTCCTTGTTGGACAAGGACTCCATCTCCTTTTTGGATTCCAATTAGAGTTCTACTAAGAATCCAACTTTGACTGGTCTTAGGCACCCTCTAAGGAGGAATCCAGGGGTCTCTATTCCCACCAATCAGATTTAGATCTGATTTCACAAAGGGTTGTGATTGGTTGGGAAGAAGAGGAGTTGGATCACAAGCTTAGTCTATAAATAAGACCCTGCGCCCAACTAAAATTCTAAGTGAGAATTCAACCCACACCCCAAGGCTGCCTCTCCCCTCCTTCTCCATGCCATAGTCTCTTCTCCCCTTGCTCTCCACGTCCAAAAGGAGTTTTGGATTTTGGTTGGTGCGATTCAGATCAAGAGAAAGGCGATCAAAAGCAAGAAGGCTGCGCTGCTGCAAAAGGACGACTGCTGATCTTCAAAAGAGTTTTGAAGATCCTCCAGATCAGATCCAGATCTGATTTTTGGAGGTGTGATAGAGAAGAAGAGGATCTCCAGATCCAACCCGAGTGGATACCGGTAGAGGCCAGGCGCTTGCGTGGCTAAGATCCAGAACCTTCCGCTGCAAACAGGATCATCTACAGGGTAATAGGATTACCCAAATCAGGTAAATTAAATTTGATTTAATTTATCTTATTTTATTTTATTTATTAAAATAATAAGAATTAGATCTAAAACATATCAAGATCTGATTAGATCAAGAGAAAAATTTTTGAAATATATCTCTTGATCTGATCAGATCTGGACGAACCTGGACCGGGAAATCAGGATTTCCCTTCAACTGGTATCAGAGCCATGGTTCTAAATTGTTTAGATCTGATTTTAAATTTATTTTAATTAGAAAATAAAGTGATTTCAGATGTCACATGAGATGTGATCAGATCTGAAATCAGAAAAAATTAAAATTAAATGATTTGGATCTAAGATTAGAAGATATGCATGACTAGTTCTAGAATAGAATAGTTCTATAGAATAGTCTTGCATGTTTTGATTTAATCTGATTAAATCATATTTTAGATCTTTTATTTACTATTTTTCTGATATTATAAGTGTTATAATAACATCTGAAAAAATAGCAAATAAAAATTATTTAATTTTAAATATCATATGAGATATGATTGATGCATGTCTAGACTAGTTGTAGAATAGTTCTACATAATTGTCTAGATTAGAATTTATTTTGATTAGATCAATTTAAATCTAATTTTTTAGATTATTATGAGATAATTTAGATCTGAAAATATGCATGATTGATACATGAGATGTATGCAAAATATGCCATGATTAGATCTAAATTTGTATATGAGATATATGATATAGATCTAAATACTGTTTTGTAGTATTTGCATGTTCCTGATTAAGGCGTTCCTCTTGGCCGTCCGGTCATAAGAACGAAGAAGGGTTTAAAGGCCCTCTCTTTCCCATTCGATGGGGTGTTCTTATGATGTGTAGGGGTGCTGCGTGTTCGTCCTTAATCAGAAACCCAAAACTTACTTTCTGCAAAACCCTAGATCCTGAAACCCTAGGATTTATTGTGCATATTTTGTTTATGAACCCTACTTAATTAAGAATTAAGTTTATGGAAATATTAATTAGGTCTAAAATTGAGAATTTCAGATCTAAGACATATTCATAATACTGGGTTCGGGCTTGGGTAGCTCAATTAGGTCTAAGCGGTTGATCAAACCGAATCAAGAGTTGGTTAGATGGGATCAACAATGCTTAAATTGACCAGCCTAATAGGATTAAGTCTGGGTCAAGATCGAGTCACGATCAAGCAAGACCTAATTAGGCTCAGAGGTTAGAGTCTGGATTGTAGGCTAACCCAATTGGTTCTGACTCAACAATTTGGTGTCTAAGGTAAGTTTGGCACATACGACCGACTGGTTTTTAATTGGAAGCTACTCGACCTGAATGCGTTCTTGTACGAGTTAATGGCATATTCCTTCCACCGGTCTCACTTACCTGGCCATATCTGTTGACACAGTTCTGATCTGAGGTGGTCAATAATCCGAGCTAACCCATGCCACTAGGTTAGTCATAATTGTTATGACTATGAGCCAAGTCTAGTTTAATGAGACCTGAATCAATTCTCCCTAAGAAAAGATTAAGTCTGAGGTCTTCCACCATTGTAGATGTGCGGGCCCTTCCCGGGGTTGATTGTTCTCGGTTGGATACAGTGGCTCAGTTGCACCGGGAAGATGCAACCATGTCTATTAGGCATTGGATGCTATGGGCTGGAGGATGAGTTGGGCTCAATATTTCCGGATACGGTGAGAGACTCAATTAGGAACCCAGTCTATGCAAATGGTGGGTCTGACTTAACTAAGGAGTGGATCAATATTTTGGATACGGTGAGATTCATGAATTAGAGACCAAGTTTGGGTGCACCATGATTAGAGAATCATTGAACAAGAGTTGTTCACTCATTGGCTAACCCATCACCAATAACTGTTAGGTGAGGTGATGAGTCAGTTGGTGAGACCGCACCACCCACTAGAAATCATTAATCATGGAGATTTTTGCATCTCTACAGAGGGAGTGTAGGGATCCGAGAAAATAGTGGGAGCTAATTTGTTTAAAAATAAAATTCCTAAATAAATTGGTCAAGTCAAAATTACAGTATCTAACTAGAATCTTTGACTCTCTACAGGAAAAATGTCTGCGTCCAACCCATTGGCACGTATCCTGGACACACATAGACTGACTGGACCCAATTATAAAGATTGGCTCAGGAACTACAAAATTAGTTTTGGGTTTCGAGAAGTTAACCCATGTTTTGGACCAGGACCCTCCCACCTTACCAGCCCGTCCATCCACTGAACAGAGAGCGTCTCTGGAAAAATGGATTAGACGAAGATAATAAGGCCAGATATTACATGTTGGGCTCGATGTCTGATGAGCTCCAGCGCCAACATGAAGATATCGGGACTGCTCGCCAAATGTTGGCTCACCTGCAGGAGATGTTTGGTGAACAGAGTCGCGCAGCCAAATATCAAGTCACGAAATGACTTTTTAAGGCTAAGATGCGTGATGGGCAGTCAGTCCAAGATCACTGTCTGACAATGATCAAGGACATGGAAGAGCTTGAGAAGCTCGGTGTGAAGTTAGACTTGGACCTGCAGAACGATATTATTCTGCAATCCTTGACTGATGCATATGGGCAATTCATCATGAATTACCACATGCATAAACTTCAAAATTCCTTGGCCGAATTAATGAATATGCTGGTTACCGCTGAGCTTTCTATGAAAGGTTCTAAAGGCTCAGTTCTTGCTATGGAATGGACTTCTTCCAAAAGAAAGTCTTATGGAAAGAAAAAGAAGTCTGTGAAAAAGCAAAAGGTGGAAGGATCAAAGAAGAAGAAGGCAGAAGCCGAAGAAAAAGGCCGATGTCAAAGGAAAGTGTTTCCATTGCAACAGCGACGGCCATTGGAAGCGGAACTGCCCTACTTACCTGGCCACCCTGAAGAACAAGAAGGAAGGTCCTTCTGGAGGTATGCTCGTTATTGAGTCTAACCTTACGGATTTCTTCTGCATCCAGTTGGGTGCTTGACTCTGGTTCTAGTGCTCATCTGTGCACTTCCATGCAGGGTCTTGAGGATAGCAGGAGGCTGAGGGATGGAGACATGATCCTACGCATCGGTAATGGAGCAAGAGTTGCTGCAGTAGCCGTGGGAACATACCCTCTTCGATTACCATCTGGTTTAGACTTAGTTTTGAAAGACTGTTATTATGTGCCTGCAGCTAGCAGGAATTTGATTTCTGTTTCATGCTTAGCACAAGAAGGCTATGTGATTACCTTCTTTAAGGACCATTGTAACATTCTTTATGAAAGAAATAAAATTGCAAATGGTTTCCTTATTAATGGTCTTTATCAGCTACATATTGATGTACCTGTTCTAACTATCGAGCAAAACGTGAATGCCAAACGACCTAGGGATAGTCCAAACGACAGATATCTATGGCACCTGAGATTAGGTCATATAGCAGAAGATAGGATCAACAAATTGGAGAAAAATGGGCTATTGAGTCCATTGACTTTCGAGTCATATCCAACTTGTGAATCTTGTCTTCAAGGCAAAATGACTAAACTCCCTTTTGTTGGACATGGGGAGAGGGCCACAGATCTCCTTGCCCTAGTACATACTGATGTGTGCGGCCCATTTGATGTGCCGGCTAGAGGCAATTTTGTCTACTTCATTACCTTTACCGATGATCTGTCTAGGTATGGGTATGTGTATCTTATGAGACACAAGTCTGAAGCTTTTGAAAAGTTCAAAGAATTCAGACATGAAGTAGAAAAACAAACTGAAAAACCCATTAAGGTTCTTCGATCAGATCGAGGAGGTGAATACCTTAGCCGGGAATTCCTAGACTATCTTCAAGGAAAATGGCATAGTCTCTCAATGGACTCCACCAGGAACACCTCAACTCAACGGGGTTTCAGAATGGAGAAATCGGACTCTATTGGATATGGTTCGATCCATGATGAGCTTCACAGACCTCCCTGATTTTCTTTGGGGACACTCATTGTTAACTTCAATTTATCTACTGAATAGGGTTCCCTCTAAAACCGTTCCTACCACACCGTATGAGATATGGCACGGTAAGAAACCAAGTCTGAGTCATCTCAGAATTTGGGGTTGTCCGGCTCATGTCAAAAGACAACAAGCGGACAAGTTAGAGTTTAGGTCCTTTAGAGCTCGATTCATAGGATATCCTAAAGAGTCATTAGGATACTATTTCTACATTCCAGAAGACCACAATGTGATTGTGAGTCGACATGCCATCTTTCTTGAAAAATAGTTTATTCAAGATAGCGGCATTGGAAAGCAGATTAAGCTTGATGAGAAAGTCTCACAAGTACAACGAGCTAAGGACCAATTGGAACCAAATCAGGTTGAGCCAATAAGAACACTACCTCCTCCACCTCGTAGATCGGAAAGAGTTTTCCGTCCCCCTGAAAGATACTTAGGTATTATTTCAGAGGAGTAGAGGAAATGTTCCTCATAGGTAATGGTGCTCATGGTGATGATCCCAAAACCTACAACGAGGCGATATCAGATATCGACTCCGAGAAATGGCTAGAGGCAATGCAGTCAGAAATTGACTCGATGCACTCAAACCAAGTCTGGACCTTGGTAGATCCACCAGAAGGTATAGTACCTATTGGGTGTAAATGGATCTTCAAGAGAAAGATTGGTGCAGATGGGAATGTGGAGACATTCAAGGCTAGACTAGTGGCAAAAGGTTATAGTCAACGCGAAGGCATTGACTATCAGGATACCTTTTCCCCAGTGGCTATGCTAAAATCCATCCGCACATTGCTTGCCGTTGCAGCCTATTTCGATTATGAAATATGGCAAATGGACGTGAAAACGGCATTCTTAAATGGATATCTTGAGGAAGATATCTATATGGAACAGCCGCTAGGTTTCACATCCAGTGATACTGATCACAAGGTTTGCAAGCTGCAAAGGTCCATATATGGACTTAAGCAAGCATCTCGGAGCTGGAACACTCGTTTCAATGATGTGATCAAAAAGTTTGGTTTCATCAAAAATGAAGAGGAACCATGTGTTTTCAAAAAGGGTCAGTGGGAGCGCTGTTGTCTTCCTCGTATTGTACGTGGATGACATCCTCCTTATTGGGAATGATATTCCCATGTTGACATCAGTCAAGATTATGGTTGTCCAAGGAATTCTCCATGAAAGACCTAGGTGAAGCATCCTTTATTCTAGGAATTAAGGTCTATAGGGATAGACCGAATAGGATGCTAGGACTTTCACAGAAGATGTACATAGAGGAAGTACTAAAGAGGTTTAGTATGGAAAACTCTAAGAGGGGATTAATACCCTTCAGACATGGTATTCATCTTTCCAAGAAGATGTGCCCCAGCACACCTGAGGAAATAGAACGCATGAGCAAGATCCCTTATGCTTCTGCAATAGGGAGCCTCATGTATGCCAT
The DNA here is from genome assembly GCA_006176705.1 of Cocos nucifera. Classification (NCBI taxonomy): domain Eukaryota; kingdom Viridiplantae; phylum Streptophyta; class Magnoliopsida; order Arecales; family Arecaceae; genus Cocos; species Cocos nucifera. Next base: position 39,342 of record QRFJ01002831.1, on the reverse strand, counting down.
GCTATGTACACGACCTGATATAGCCCATGCTGTGAGTGTCACAAGCAGATATCAGTCAAATCCAGGTGAAGAACACTGGACTTCTGTGAAATGTATCCTTAAGTACTTGAGAAGAACTAAGGATATGATGTTGGTCTTTGGTAATGGAGAACTCCAAGTCCAGGATACACAGACTCGGATTTCATGTCCGATATAGATGATCGAAAGTCGACATCTGGGAGTCTGTTTGTGTGCAATGGTGGCTGCTGTCAAGAAGCTGGAAGAGTTCCAAGCAAATATGATACCACCTCATCCGCGATTACCTTCGAGAAGGTTACGTTCGAGGTCAAGAGAGTCAACTCCACAGATAATGTGGCAGACCCACTTACAAAGCCGTTGGGCCAGCAGAAGATCGAAGCCCACCTTGAGAAGATGGGACTTAGACTTGTAGCCAATTGGCTTTAGGACAAGTGGGAGATTGTTAGATATATGTGCCCTAGAAGCCAGAATTGGCTGACACTTGTAATACACTTCTAGGGGCAAAATTATAATTTTGACTATAATTCAATAAAATGGGTTATTTTCTATCACATATGTGTATTTAGTGTCTGTGATACATCCTTTGAGTTAATGGTAATGATAATTCATATTTTCAAGAGTTGAAAATTTAAGACATGAATAATCATTATTAACTCATAAAAATGCTCCCGACCATAGGATCATCACGAGGATGGTGATTGATCCGGAAGGTTGGTGTACAATCGCTTCTCTTTAGTAGATGAGTCTTGAGTCTACGGTGTGGAGACACCGGAGCGAGAGTACAGGTACTCGTTAGAGAACGAGGGCACTGAGCGTGACCACCTCGAGTAGTCATTAGGGAGTCTACCTTCTCGTCAATGACTGACTCGATGCTGCAGTAGTGTGTCTGGTTCTTTGACCTGAGATGCATCGGCAGTTCACCTTGAGGGTGTTATAGTTTGACTACACCATTACTCGGTCTCCTAGCCATATGGAACCCTGAGGTGTATGTTGGCTATAGCATGTTCATTGTAGGAACTGGATTGCATCAAGATGGAATCTATCTACCTCGGTGGTAGAGGAGCAGCCCTATGATGATCATGAGAATCAAGTCCAGAAGCCCATGGCCATGGCAGAGTGAAATAATAGAAAGAGTTTCTATTTAGATTTTCACATTGGACTCGAATCGAATGATTACATCATATGACAGAGACTAGGGTTTGACGAGTTCACCTTAACCCTAATCTGATCGGGGCTCAAGATAGAAGAACTTAATCACACAGGTAGCTGCACCAAGAGGTTCGCATTCAGCTCTGATGGGTTGCCACCATATACTGCTAGGTGTCACTGGTGGATTTTGGGAGCAATTAGAATGATTTAGATGATCGATCATTCTAGCTGTTCGAATCAGAAGAGTTCTGATCCATCGAAAGGAGTTTCGATGATGTCGATGATAGAGATCATGACATATCCCATTACCATACAGAACTGAACCTAACTGGGTCACACAAACAAGGGTTTGAATCTGGTGATCATCAATTGAACTGATCTAGTTCAATTGATCTGAATGAGATTCAATTAGGTTCAAGGAAATCGTGCTAGCACTCGATTGAACCTAACGTTCTTCTTTTACTATCATAAATAAGTTGTCCTGACTGAGCCAAAGGAGTTTGTGCTCAATCAGAGGCCTTCATATGGTCTGACTGGAGGTTGTCCAAGTCAGAAAAGGTTGTCTTATTTTGTAAGACATTACCTGCCATTTTTGGTCACCTGCCATTTCTTGTTCTTTGACTTTGGTCAAAAGTCTACCTTTGACTGGTCAAAATGTTGACCATTGACACTTTGACTTTTGACCACATGTCATGCACCTATTGGAGAGCTGGTGGGGGCCTGTCCCCCTGCCAGAACCTGGCAAGGAGAAGGGCGCACGCCAACCCTGGGTGGCGTGAGCCCAAGTTAGGAGGCGCCTAGGAGTCCTTGTTGGACAAGGACTCCATCTCCCTTTTTGGATTCCAATTAGAGTTCTACTAAGAATCCAACTTTGACTGGTCTTAGGCACCCTCTAAGGAGGAATCCAGGGGACTCTATTCCCACCAATCAGATTTAGATCTGATTTCACAAAGGGTTGTGATTGGTTGGGAAGAAGAGGAGTTGGATCACAAGAGTAGTCTATAAATAAGACCCTGCCCAACTCAAATTAATAAGATGATTGAATCAGAAATTCCCCACGCCCCAAGGCTGCCTCTCCCCTCCTTCTCCATGCCAAACCACTCTTCTCCCCTTGCTCTCCACGTCCAAAAGGAGTTTTGGATTTTGGTTGGTGCGATTCAGATCAAAGAAAGGCGATCAAAAGCAAGAAGGCTGCGCTGCTGCAAAGGACGACTGCTGATCTTCAAAAGAGTTTTGAAGATCCTCCAGATCAGATCCAGATCTGATTTTTGGAGGTATGATAGAGAAGAAGAGGATCTCTAGATCTAGCCTGAGTGGATACCGGTAGAGGCCAGGCGCTTGCATGGCTAGATCCAGAACCTTCCACTGCAAATAGGATCATCAACGGGTAATAGGATTACCCAAATCAGGTAAATTAAATTTGATTTAATTTATTCTTATTTTATTTTATTTATTAAAATAATAAGAATTAGATCCAAAATATCCCAAATTTGATACAGATCAAAGAGAAAAAATTTTAAAATATATCTCTTGATCTGATCAGTTCTGAACGAACTTGGATCGAAAAATCATGTTTTCCCTTCACCTTATGTGCCTCTACAGCCATGTTAGTAATGGGAGGAGAACCTCATCCTAACATGAGCAAGACGAAGGCTTTGTTAATGTAAGACAAAAGAAGGGGAGAGGCCCTAGTAGCGATCCTTATGTGCCTCTACAGCCATGTTCGAAATAGGAGAAGAAGCTCATCCTAGCATGAACAAGATGAAGGCCTCATTAATGTAAGATGAGAGGAGGGAAGAGGCCCTAGCAGCGGCCCTTACGTACCCCTACAGCCATGTTAGGAATAGGAGAAGAACCTCATCCTAACACGAATAACATGAAGGCCTCGTTAATCTAAGATGAGAGGTGGGGAGAGGCCCTGTCAACGGCCCTGGTATATATCCCCCTATGGCTGTGCCAAGAATGAAAAGAGAATCTTGTCCTAATTTAGGGGAGGGACTCCAGATCGATATCTCTAATGGCCGCACCGATAGAAGATGAAGTAAAAAAAAAGAAGATGTCGACCAGCATTAAACTTGCACAAGAAAAAAATAATGAAAGAAGATACCATTTTATTAGAAATAAAAAATCATTACAAGGTAAAGATGAGAGTAAAGGTCTACAAGACCTGTTACATAAAAAAAGAAAGAAGAAAAAAGATCAAAGTCCTAAGATGGATCGGACTCCTCAGACTTTAGACTATCGGCCCCAGTCATCACCAAAGTCTATTTCAGCCTGAAGATCTCCTCTTTGAACTCCTTCCTTTATAGCAGGCTTTCTATGAACATCCTGTCAGCTCGTCGAAATTTATCTTCAAGCTCTCATCATTGCTTCCTCAAGACCTCAGATTCGGCCTCTACGTCCTTGACAGCCTGACGCTCGTAGGTCAATTGAACCTTCAACTACTGAAGCTTGGCCTTCTCCCTCTCATACGATAAGGAAAGATTGCCAAAGGACTTTCGATAGAAAGCAAGCTATGCTGACTCCCTCGAAGTATCAGCTTACTGGCCGCTGGAAAGCAGCTTTCGAAGGTGGGCCACCTCCTCATCGGCTGACTTGAGTTGGCATTCGATCCTGGTCAACTTTTCTACCTAGCTAATTCTTTGACCATTGTGCTGAGCTTCGACATCCTAGAGTTGTTTTTGAAGCTCCAAAAGCTTCTTCGATCAATCCCAGTCACGCTGTGTCTTATCTAAAGACCAGGATGAGCTCCCCTCCAACAATTTGACCTTATCCTTCTCGGCCTTAAGTTTAGCCTCAAGGGAGCTGATCTTCACGGCAAGCGCCCAAGACTTGTCGCTGGCATCCTTCCTAAACCTCACAAGCTCCTTCTCAAAGTTTCCTTTCTTGATATTATAGCTAATGGAGTCTTTCATGTATAATTTTTAGAGGTGGGTGACCTCAATCGTCACCTTCAAAGCGTTCTTCCTGGACCTTCAAAGCTCATCCTCAGTCTTCTTTAGCTTCTTTTTTAAATGATGAGCTTCTTTTTTCAGGTTTCTGATCATTGATTTCAAGAAAACTCCCTGAGGCAGTAGATCGACACCAATAGGAGACTGTGTTCAATGCACAAGGAAAAGACTTAGAGATATTGACAAAAAGAAGTATGCTTTCATTTAATCAAAAGTTTCTAAGTATAGGGTAAAGTAAAAGAGGAAAAAGATAAAATACAACTACTCAAGGTCTTCAACCTTAGGAGATGTGGCGGTAGATGAAGTCGGGATGCTCTTAGCTACTTCTGGTTTCTGGGCAGGCTCAGGCATCTCCATGGTAGATTCAGGTGGATAGGAGGCAAGCTCAATGGGAGTAGGGTCGGCCGTGGCGTCGGATGGTCCTGCTTCTTCGTTGGGGTCCTCCTCTTCCAAAAAGCCAAGATCAAGCTCAAAAAAGTTTTGGGCCACTCTACCATCATAGAGTTCGAAACCCTTGATGAACGCCTGCTAGCCAAACGTGACGTTCAGGTTTCTCATTTCAGAAGAGGGCTTGAACTTTTCCATTGCCCGGGCCATTGCCTCCAAGATCAACTTCGCCATTCGGGCTTCCAGATCGATGACTTTGATCTTAGCTTTCTTCCTTCTCTCTTTCTCTAGGGCCAACATAGCTTTTAGTCGAATCAAGATGAACTCTTCCTTCTGGAGTGCATCCAAGAGACTCCTGACTTCTGCAGCCTTCTCCCATGCAAGATGTTTGGCCTCGGTAGCCTTCTCCACTTTGAGATGATCGATCTAGGCTTGAAGGTCCTCCTTGGCCTTCAGCACTTCTGCCTCCTGGTGGTGCACCCTTTTTATGTGGGTGAGTATTTGATGACCCAACTGCCACAAGCAAGTGATTCTAAGATAGAAGAAATAAGAGAGAAAATAAAAAAGAAAATATAATAAAGTAGTCACCTTCAAGAAGGTTTCGAGGGAACTCTAGATGAACTGTGTCTGGTCAAGGTCGGCCATGCGGTCGACCACCTTGGGCATGAAAAACTTATTGGTTAAGTCCCAAATTATCTTCAGGTTTTCAAAGGGATCTTCTCCCAGATCATCGCCACCATCGTTTGGCCCACCCGAACGAGCCTTATGGACTATCTTTACGATAGCCTACTTCTTCTTCTTCTTCTTGTCATCCTCCTTTTCTCTTTTGGTGGAGGGCTCCGAGACTAGTTCTCCTACGTGGAGGCTCGAGGATGCAGGAGGCATGGAGTCCGCACTGGCAGCACCAACCTTGGTAATGAGAGGAGCTTCGACGTCCAGGGTGACTTCGATGGTGGTTGCAAGGATGACTGGAGCCATGGAGCTCGGGGCACCAACTTTCACCCTTTTTTGAGCTTTTGCCCGAGGCCTTTTCTTTCTTCTTCTAGGCATAGAGGCCCTTGGTGAGCATCCTTGCAGCTTCAGTATCCATCTCTGTAATAAAGAAAATGTTACAATCACCAAAAATGCTTCTACAATCTCATAATAGTTTAGGAAGTAAAAAGTATACCAGCAGGATCAAGAGGGCTCAAATCCAGGTTGAATAGAGTCTGCTCTTTTAGAAGGTCGGGAAGGAGAGGAGCTTGGTATGCTTTGAGTTTATTGAAAGAATCGAGGTCGACTCTATCTAAACTAGGAGCTCGGCACATCGATTTCCTAAGAAAGCTTCAGGGGGGATCCAGCACCAAGGTCGGACAGTGCATAAAGAAGTACTTTTTCTTTCAATTATGAATGGAAGAAGGAGCACCTTTCAGAAGCCCCTTCTTGTCGAACTGGGGGAGAAGTACCACCAATCCTTCATGGAAGGATAGCATTTGAAGGTATAGAAATTCCTAAAGAGGGAGATGGTCGGACGAACTTCAACCAGATGGTAGAGGAAAAGGAATTCGATTATGAACTTAAAAGAGTTCGATACTATAAAAGCTATGGAGATGTTCAGAAAGCGAAAAAGGGAAACTACAGAGGATGGGAGTGGAAGTCGAAGTTTGGTGTGCAAAATTTCTAGATACAAGCAAAATTGGTCGGGCGGAGGGAAACTGGCTTAGTCGCTTGACCTGGGGAGTTCAAGATTGAATTCCTGGAGGATCTCGTATTGAATCCTAATTAAGGAGAGGTTGTTCGGGGTCAGAGCATAGGAAATGGTATCCGATACAAAAGGATGATGAGACATACTCCTAGGTGTGGCCTCAACTATGGGAACGGGGTCTAAGAATGTCGGACCAGATGAACTCCAAGAATCGATAGATTGGGAGGTTTTGGAGGACATCCTAATTGAACTAAACCTAAGGAAAACCCCTAAAAATTAGGAAAGATAAGATACAAAGTTTTTATGAAGAAAATCATGGGAGGAAGGAGCAAGAGAGGCATAAACAATAAAAGAAAGATTGCGAAACTAACCTAGGGTGTCAGGGAAGGCTACAAGACAACTGGCATGGTGAGGGATGAATGAGAGAACACTTGCTGGTGGAAAGAATGGAGGAAGATCGAAAGAACTCTCGGGCAGGAGGAAGAAGCCCAAGGAAAGGAGGAGAACTTGGAGGAAATGATACCCTCCCCCCCCACCGAGAAGGAAGGTGGGTTTAAATAGCCTATGGAGTTCGAGGAAGTTATGATGGTGGATCGTTTCTAGCCGATCCTTGACTGGTAGGTGTCTTGGTAACCTTGGCGGGCGGCTGATGGTTGACAAAATTTTAATTGTACCTTACTCGGGGTAGCATCTTGATGGGAGTCTCGAAAAGCCATCTTCTCAAATCATTTTGTAATTAAGGAGGTCTCGAAGCTAGCACAAGAATCACCACAACTTTTCCTTTGATAGGCATGAAACCCAAAAAAGGACATTGGCAATCGCCTTTTTACTCCTTTCGAATCTCAAACTCGCAAGTAGGGGAACTTGTGTTGGGGATAAATCCCGCTCCTGTCGAGGCTCGATTTGATGATCGATAGAAAGGTATCTATTATCGTAGAAGAGCTCCAACCATGGCTTCAATGATCCCCAAAATGGTCGGACTCCTATTGGGCTTCTCCTTTAGTAGGACTCCATCCAGGCTTCTCCATCGGTTGAACTTCCATCGGGCTACTCCATCAGTTGGACTCCTCTCATGCTTCTCTATCAGTTGGACTCCTTTCAGGCTTCTCCATCAGTCAGACTCTTTTTGGGCTTCTCCTTCAGTTGGACTTCCATCGAGCTTCTCCTTCAGTAGAACTTCTTTCAGGCTTCTCCATCAATCGGACTCCTTTCAGGCTTCTCCTTTAGCAGGACTTCATCCAGGCTTCTCCGTCAGTTGAACTTCTTCTGAGCTTCTCCCTCAGTCGAGCTTCTTCCAGGCTTCTCCTTCAGTTGAGCTTCTTTTGAACTTCTCCCTTAGTCGAGCTTCTTCCAGACCTCTTCCTCAGATGGGCTTCCCTTCCAAGTCAAACTCATCCTAGACTCCTTCAGCAGGATTGTTTTTGGACTTCTTCCAGCTGCCCAAAAGGACTCATTTTGGAAGAATTTCTCCCCATCACCGAAAAGACCTCGGCATCCATCCTAGATAAAACTAATATCAGGCAATGCATGGTTGATCTTGAGGACATTCCAAACCTCCCTCGATTCATTGAGGCATTGTTCATCTGGGCTTCAACTATTGGTTCCTAACAAACTGGCATGCCATGACAAATGACCACTCATCCTCCATAACAAACTTCATGTGGCCCTGAATGGCCCACTACCAGGCAGTTACGGCTGTTGCCATCAATTTTATAGATTTTATCTATAAAATAGATCCTCTAGATACGTTTTCTCCAAGCTCTCATGCCTTTTCTCGTTACTCTGAGCACTCTATTTTTGTTGGCCAGAAGAGCTGACTTGATCATCAGAGGATCCTGTCGGAGCCATCACCTCCGACTTTGAATGAAACTTTATTTTGTAGATCACTAACGGCGGTCTCTTCTCCCTAAAATCTAGCTCGATCTGACGTCAACTAGATTTTGTACCAACAAGATTTAATTCTAATTTAATTTCTAATCAAATTAGAGATTGAGTTCAAACAAGTTCTAATTGAACTAGGATTAGTTCTTTTCTATAATTGGCTCATCTAATAAACCAATTGGACTTGATCTAATAAAGCCTAAATCAATTCTAATTAAATCAAATTTAAGTAGACTTAATCTCAGTCCTTTGGCTTAATCAAATTAAGCCAATTAGCAATCCTATTGCTAATCGATTCTCCTACAACACTTACACTAGATTAAATATCAATCGTATTGATTATTTAACCCTAGAACGATTCTTAATCATCGATCAACCATCCGATTAGATCGAGAACTCTTATATGTATGACCCCATAGATTTGGACCTAAGTTGATAGCATAAAAACTAATTTTTGTACTAATCGGAGTGACCATCTAGCAATGATACCTGATGGCCGGATAGGTCGAATGTGTAAAAAACATCCTTAGGACCCATATGTATATAGTTTCCATATAATTCATCCCCTTGACCAAAATGCTTGTAGGATACCTCAGAGTTTAACTATCAACCCCGATTAGGTCATCCACATTATATTTCAAAATATCAAATCCATCTCATTGATTATCTCGGCCAAGATTTTGCTATATTAAAATACAGTGATGCATTCTTCTCTAACTCTTGGAGTGGTCAATCCCATCTTGATCACTTACTGACTTCATGAGTACTTGATTGTGCTAAAAAATCTTTCATTATTGAATTAAAAATTTAGTTAGTTTGGTACCAAAGCACAGTGAGTTGCTTGCAAGCCACTGTGATGATCTCAGGTCTAAGGGATACTTATATCTATATTCCATCTAAGCAATTCTCGATAGTAGAATGCTCTGGAGTTGATTATATTCAGTGATGATGTACCCTTACATTTCACTTGTATGCCTTATCAGTATCTCTATACTTCTTGGTTAAGAGGACAACCAACCTATATAGCATACAATGACCTATGCTTGATAAACATTATCATCCTAATTAACAACATATCATTTGATTGTGAACAGTTTAAGGACTAATCGATAAATCCTCTTTCTATCAAAACTAAATAGTTCTAAGGACTTCATCATAATAATGAAGTTCATTAGAAGATGTAGACTTTATGATGAAAGTACCAAAATAAATATTTTATTTATTAATAAATTAATTATAATTATAAGGTAGCTCAACCGTCAATAGGTTGATGATTGACTTTGGGACACATTTTTCAATAGGTCCAAAATTGGTTTGAGCGTATTGAGTCAATTTCTAACTTCATTGCCTCTTGCCATTTCTCGAAGTCGATATCTAATGTTGCCTTATCATAGGTTTTAGGATCATCTATATGAAATCCATTTTTTGTGAGGAACATTTTTACTATATTCTCTGAAATAATATCTAAGTATTTCTTAGGAGGACAAAATATCCTATTTGACCTATGAGGTGAAGGAGGTAGTGTGTGGATTGGCTCAAACTAGTCAGGTTCCTCAAGTTTCTTGGCTCGTTGCTCTTCGAAGACTTTCTCCTTGAGCCTAATTTATCTTTCAATGCCACTATTTTGAACAAAATATTTCTTAAAAAATATGGCATGTCGATACACAATCAAATTATTGTAAGCTCAAAAGTGGCACTCCCAAGTCTTGAAAATATGAGAAGATAGGTCATAAAAAGACGAGAGTGAGCTAGAAGAAAAATTAGCTCTCCTAGCAAAGTTTAAAAGTTGGGCCTACTCACCCTGAGGCTGAGCCAGCTAAGTTAGAAATGGGGCTGGCTCAGTCCTGGACTGGGTCGGCTAGGTTTCAGAGAAAAATTTAGATAGAAAGTAGCATTTTCGTGCTATTAGCATGGTACACAACTGGGTCGGCTCAGTCTAGGATTAAGTCGATCCAGTTGTAGGTTAGATGGCTCAGTCTGAAACTAGGCGAGCTTAATTTTCATGGGTTATTATTTTGTGTACATGGGTTGTTTGGATTTGGAGAGTTTTTCTATGAGCTTAGGCTTGATCCTTTATAATGTATATATACTGAAAATAGGTCAAGGTTGTAAGAGTGCTAAAATATACTGAATAAAAGCTCTTTTCTTCCAGAATTCTCTTCTTCTCTATTTCTTAAATTGTTTGATTGTACTTTCGCATTAATCTTTGAGAAGTACTTCCTTGTTGCTTGGATAATCATCGATGGCCATGTCGATCCATGTGGGAAGGGTGCGCATTCCCGACATTTGGTATCAGAGTGGTATTGCATGGAAGGAAGGAAGACACCTAGGGTTTTCTACATTCAAGATTTGTTGCATTAGGTTTTACCCTAAAACTTCTAGTTTGCTTCGTGGTTGTCTCTAGATTGAGGTGGAGATTGTTTACATGGAGGAATGGTGATACAAAAGTTTAGAAAGAGGATCTAGGGCTAGTTAGATCTTCTTTGAAGGATAGTTTTGCTGGTGTGTGAGATCGTGAAGGATGTTAGAGATCTGTTCTTGATTTGTTTGAAGTCATGGGATCAAGTGGATTGAAAATAGATTTTGAGAAGTTCGATGGCAAGAAAAACTTTATCCTATGGCAGTAAAGAGTAAAGGACTTGTTGGTTCAGCAGAGGATCTACAAAGTCTTGACAAAAGAAAGACAGGAAAAGATCAGTGCTAAAGATTGGAAAGAGTTGGAGGAAATTGCTTCTAGCACAATCCGGATGTGCTTGGTCAATTAGGTTTTGCCCGAGGTTTGCACAAAAACTACGGTAAAGGAGCTCTGGGAGAGATTGAAGAACACAAACATGGGGAAGAATATGACGAACAAGCTGTGGTTGAAGAAATAACTATATAGTCTGAGGATGTCCGAAGGCGGAGATCTTGTTGCACATATCTAAAGGTTCAATCAGGTATGTTCTAAAGTGATGAGTTTGGATGTGAAGATCGATGAGGAGGATTGGGCATTGCTGCTATTATGTTCTCTCTCAAGTTTGTATGATGGTCTCATAACAACTTTAGTTTATGGGAGGAAGATCCTAAACTATGAAGAGGTTGTTGGTGTGCTCAGATCAAATGAGCAAAGAAAAAAGATCTGCAAGGAAGACCTTAAGTCTGAGATCTTGGCTGTGAATGAAGGATAGGAAAGATCAAAAGAGAAGACTAGAGAGAAATCTAAGGGCAGGTCAAAGTCTCACGATCAGAGGAAGATGGCATCGAAATGTTATAAATGTCATCAACCTAGACACCTGAGGAGAGATTGTCTCCTTTTGAGATCAAAAAATGGAAAGGCTAGCAAGAAAGATGATGCAGCTTCTATGAGTAGTGAAGAAGACCTACTAGTTGTATTAGATGGATCCACAAAGTAATATACTATGTGGATGTTGGATTCAGCATGCTCGCACCACTATACTTCTCATCGGAAGTGGTTTGTTACGTACTAGAAGGCCGATGGTGGAAGTGTCAGCCTTGGAGATGATCATCCATGCAAAGTGCATAGAATTGGCTCTATCAGGGTGAGGATATATGATGGGATCATTCGTACATTATCAAATGTCAGGCATATACCAGAGTTGAAAAAGAATTTGATTTCTTTGGGCTACTCAGAGGAGCAGGGTTATGCTTTTAGTAGCCAAGCTGGGAGTGAATGTCTGAAAATTTTCAAGGGAGGGAGCTTTGGTGGCGATGAGAGGTAGAAGACTGAGCAATAATTTTTACAGAATAGAAGGCTCAGTGGTAAATGATAGTGCAGTGGTGCTAGCAGCAGTACAAGATGAGCAGATTTTATATCAGCTGTGGCACTATCGGATGGATTATATGAGTGACCGTGGGCTCACTAAACTAAGCAAAAGAGGTATGATCCCAGTCCTGAAGGAGGGCATAGATCTTTGTGAGCTGTGCATCTTTAGCAAACAGCATAGGATGAAGTTTACCAAAAGTACCAAGCATAGTAAGGGAGTGCTGGATATAGTACACTCAAATATATGGGGACCAGCTCCTGTATCGGCTAGAGGTGGGGCAAAATACTTTGTCACTTTCATTGATGATTTCTCAATGAAGGTGTGGGTTTATCTGATCAGACAAGAATCATAGGTGTTTGCCCAGTTCAGAGCCTAGAGAGCTGAAGTAGAGAAAGAGTCAGGAAGATAGGTGAAGTGTCTGAGGTTGAACAATGAAAGAAAGTATACTAGCCTAGAGTTCAGGAGGTACTTTAAGGAAAATGGTATCAAACACCATTACATGGTGAAGATGACTCCCCAGTAGAATGGTGTCATGAAAAGGATGAACCAGACACTGTTTGAGAAGGCACGGAGTTTGAGGCTGCAGACATTACTCCCAAAGTTCTTTTGGGGTGATGCTCTAACTTTTTCTTATTTTTTTGTGAAAAGGTCCTCTCATTATAAGCTAAATGGAGGCATTCCAGGGGAGGTTTGGAATGGGAAGAAGGTGCAGCTTAGGCATCTAAAAGTCTTTGGTTGCACAGCCTATGCACATATGGAGGCAACTGAGAGGAGCAAATTGGATCTAAAATCTTAAAAGATAACATTCATAGGGTATCCACAAGGAGTCAATGGGTACCTATTGTGGGACTCAGGCACAGAAGTCAGTGATTAGTAGGGATGTTATCTTTGATGAGAAGAGCATCTTGAGGAGGTCTAGGATTGATGGAACTGAGAAAATAGAGATGAACAGCGATGGCTAGTTAGAGAATGATGGCATGCAGATTACTTTCACTTACAAGAGTGTTCCTATTGAGGTGGAGCTGGGCAAAAAAGTATTATCTTAGATTAAAAATCAATATGGAGGATCGACAGTTCAGACAGATGTGCAGGAGCAACCACAGACATCAGACAAAGATGTACCAGTGGGAGCAGCTTTGCACAAGCCCCAGCATACTATTAAGAGGCTAGTCAGGTATGGCATTGATGAGGTTATCTCCTATGCACTCATCACTACTAATGGAGATCCAGAGAATTATGAGAAGCCATGGAGAATGAGGATCATGATTCATGGATATAGGCCATGATGGAGGAGATGGAATCACTTAAGAAGAATCAGACATGGTAGCTAGTGGATCTTTCAGAGGGTGCTCAACCTATTGGCTCAAAATGGATGTTTACAAAGAAAGAAGCACCTTCAGAACAAGATGGAGTCAGATTCAAAGTAAGACTGGTAGCGAAGGGACGCTCACAAAGAAAAGGGATTGACTATACAGAAATTTTTTCTCCTATGGAGCATCATACATCTATTCAAGTTTTGCTATCACTGGTGGCATAGCATAACATGAAATTAAAATATATGGACATGAAGATGACCTTCCTTCATGAGATTTTGGAGGAAAGAATCTACATGAAGCAGCCAAATGGTTTCATGGAGATGGGATAGGAAGAAAATGTGTGTTTACTCAGAAAGTCTTCGTATGGCTTGAAACAATCCTCTCATCAATGGTATCAAAGGTTTGATAGCTTTGTCTTGAGCCTGGATTTTAGCATATGTGAACATGATTGTTGTGTCTACGTCAAGGATGTAGATGAGGAAGATGCCCTGTACCTATTATTGTATGTAGATGATATGCTTATCGCCAGTAGAAGCATGGATACTATGAAAAGGTTGAGAAGGACATTATCATCTATGTTTGAGATGAAGGATTTGGATCAAGCTGAGAAAATCCTTGGAATGGATATTTGCAGAGATAGGTGTAAAGGAGTGCTCCATTTGACACAAGAAAAGTATGTCCAGAAGGTTCTAAAGAGGTTTGGGATGGGGAAGGCCAAACTTGCAGAGATGCCATTGTCGAGCAATATGTCTCTCTCCAAGTTATAGAGCTCCCAGTCAGAAGAGGAGGGAGAGTGTATGGAACGAGTTTCTTATGCAAATGTTGTAGGTAGTGTGATGTACACTATGGTATGCTGTAGATCAGATATAGCATATGCAGTGAGCACAGTTAGTAGATACATGGCTAACCCTGGGAAGGAATACTGAAAAGCATTGAAATGGATATTGAGATATCTGCATGGAATAAGGGATTATGGTTTGGTGTTTGGTGGGCAGACAGGAGGATTTGGAGAACAATCTATGAAGATGTGTGAAGGTTCAGGTCCTCTAGAAGGGTTTGTAAATTATACTGATGATCTTGATACAAGAAGGTCTACTACTGGATACCTCTTCTGCGTATATAGTGGACCGATGTCTTGGAGATCAACCCTTCAGCCAATCACGGTCTTGTCTACTATAGAGGTTGAGTACATTGGGTAACGGAGGCTGCAAAGGAAGCTCTTTGACTTAGAAGGCTGATTGATGAGTTGGAGGTGGAGCAGAGCAAGGTTACACTATTCAGTGATAGTCTGAGTGCTCTGCTCTTGGCATAGAATCTAGTCTATCATGCATGCACAAAGCATATAGATGTGAGGTACCATAGGATTAGAGATCTGGTGGAGGAAGGTGAAGTAGAACTAATGAAGGTCCATACCAAGGAGAATCAGTCTCATGCACTCACGAAGGTACTCACCAATGATAGCTTTCAGAGATGTGTGGCACGGATGGGTCTGTTGAGAAGAGATGAGTTCACAAGGACTTTGAAGCACCAAGGTGGAGAATATAAGCTCAGAAGTGGCACTTCGAAATCTTGGAAACATGAGAAGGTAGGTTATGAAAAGATGGGAGCAAGCCAGAAGAGAAATCAGCTCTCCTAGTAAAGTTCAGAAACTAGGCTGGCTCACCCTGAGACTGAGCTGGCTAAGTTGGGAACTGGGCCAGCTCAGTCTAGGATTGGATCGACTAGGTTTCAAAGAAAAATCCAGATAGAAAGCAGCATTTTTGGGCTATTGGCATGGTACACAACTGGGTCGGCTCTGTCTGGAACTGAGCCAACCCAGTCGTATGTTAGACGGTCAGTTTGAAACTAGGCCATCTCAATTTTTGTGGGTTATTATTTTGTGTATGTGAGTTGTTTGGATTTGGAAAGCTTTTCTATAAGCTTAGGCTCGACCCTTTATAAAGTATATATACTAGAACTGGTCAAGGTTGTAAGAGTGCTGAAATATACTAAATAAAAGCTCTTTTCTTTCGAAAATCTCTTCTTTTCTTCTTCTCTATTTCTTGAATTATTTGATCATGCTTCTGTATTAATCTCTGGGAAGCACTTTCTTGTTGCTTGGCTAATCACCAACAGCCATGTCGATCCATATGGGAAGAGCGTGCATTCCCGACAATTATGGTCTTCTAGAAGATAGAAATAATATCCTATAGACTACTTAGGATATCCAATGAATTGAGCTTTAAGGGACCTAGATTCTAACTTGTACACCTACTATCTCTTGACATGGGCAGGACAACCCCAAATCCTGAGATGACTCGGACATGGCTTCTTACTCTGCCACATCTCATACAGTGTGGTAAGAATGATTTTAGAAGGAACCCTATTCAATAGATAAATTGCTATTAGCAGATTATATCCTAAAAAAACTCAAAAAGGTTTGTAAAGCTCATCATGGAACAAACCATATCAAATAGGATCTGATTTCTCCATTCTAAAATTTCATTAAGTTGAGGCATTCCAGGTGGAGTCTACTATGGACTATGCCATTCCAAAAATTTTTGACTAAGATATTTGCCTCCTCGATCTGATCGAAGAACCTTAATGGACTTAGTTTATTTTTTCACTTCATGTCTGAATTCCTTATATCTTTCAAAGGCTTCAGACTTGTGTCACATCAGGTATACATCTCCATATCGAGAAAAATCATTGGTAAAGATAATGAAGTAGACAAAACTACCTCTAACTGGCACATCAAATGGGCTGCAAATATCTGTATGTACTAGGTCAAGTAACTTTGTGGTCCTATCCCAATATCCCACAAAGGGTAGCTTGGTCATTTTGGCTTGAAGGCATGAGTCATAAATTGGATATGACTCAAAAGTCAACAGACTCATTAGTCTAGATTTCTTTAATTTATTAATCTTGTCTTCTAATATATAACCTAGCCTAAGGTGCCATAAGTACTTTACATTTAAACTATATCTAGGTCATTTTGATTCTATGGCATTCATACTATGCTCGATATTATTAACAGATACATCTACATATAACTAATAGAGATAATTTATTAAGAAACCACTTACAATTTTATTTTTTTCATAAAGAATAGTATAGTAATCCTTAAAGAAACTAATTACATAGTCTTCTAGTGCTAGATGGAAGATAGAAATTAGATTTCTGCTCACAGTAGGTACATAAAAATAGTCTCTAAGAACTAAGATGCTTTTCGATGGTAATCATAGAGAGTACATTCTCATGGCCACAGCAGCAACTCTTGCTTCATTTCCAATGTGTAGAATTATCTCGCCGTCCCTCAGCCTCTTGCTATCCTCAAGATCCTGCAAATAAGTGCACAAATGAGCATTAGACCTAGAGTCAAGCACTCAACTAGATAAAGAAAAAATCGTTAGGTTCGTCTCAATGACAAGCATACCTTCAGAAGGTCCACCTTCCCTCTTGTTCTTCAGGTTGGCCAGGTAAGCAGGGTAGTTCCACTTCTAATGGCTGTCGGAGTTATAGTGGAAGCACTTTTCTTTCTTCATGGCATTCTTCTTTAGATCACCCTTCTTCTCCTTCTTCTTTCCTTCTATCTTTTGCTTCTTTGTAGACTTCTTCTTCTTCCTAGATGACTTTCTCTTGGAAGAAGTCCACACCATAGCAAGAACTGGACCCCTTGAACTCTTGAAGGTTCCCTCAGTAGTTACCAGTATGTTTATCAACTCAATCAGAATGCACTGGATCTTATTCATGTGAAAGTTCATAATGAACTATCCATACGAATCAATCAAGGTGTGAGCTCAGAAGTGGCACTCCCAAGTCTTAAAAATATGAGAAGACAGGTCATGGAAAGATGGGAGCGAGCCGAAAGAAGAATCAGTCTCAATATTAAAGTTCAAAAATTGGGCTGGCTCACTTTGAGACTGAGCGGACTTAGTTGAAAACTAGGTCGGCTCAGTCCAGGACTTGGTCGATTAGGTCTCAGAGAAAAATCCAAATAGAAAGTAGCATTTTTGGACTATTGGCATGGTACACAACTAGGTCAGCTCAGTCTAGGACTGAGCCGACCCAGTCGCAGGTTAGCTGGCTTAGTCTGAAACTAGGCTGACTCAATTTTCGTGGGTTATTATTTTATGTACGTGGATTGTTTGAGTTTGGAGAGTTTTCCTATGTGCTTGGGCTTGACCCTTTGTAAAGTATATATACTGAAAATAGGTCAAGGTTGTAAGTGTGCTGAAATGTGTGGAATAAAAGCTCTTTTCTTTCGAAAATCTCTTCTTCTCTTCTTCTCTATTCCTTGATTTATTTGATCGTGCTTTCACAAAAATCTCTGAGAAGTACTTTCTTATTGCTTGGCTAATCATCGATGAACATGTCGATCCATGTGGAAAGCCCAATATTTGGTATCAGAGCGGTGTTGCATGGAAGGAAGGAAGACACCTAGGATTTACTACATCCAGGATCTATTACACTAGGTTTTATCCTAAAACTTTTAGTTTGCTTTGTGATTGTCTCTAGATTAAGGTGGAGATTGTTTACACGGAGGAACGGTGATACAAAAATTTGGAAAGAGAATCTAGGGCTAGTTAGATCTTCTATGAAGGGTAGTTTTACTGGTGTGTGATCATGAAGGGTGTTAGAAATCTGTTCTCGACTTGTTTGAAGTCATGGGATCAACTGGATTCAAGGTGGATTTTGAGAAGTTGGATGGTAAGAGAAACTTTACCCTGTGGCAGCAAAGAGTAAAGAACTTGTTGGTTCAGTAGAGGATCTACAAGGTCTTGACAAAAGAAAGGCCAGAAAAGATCAGTGCTGAGGATTAGGAAGAGTTGGAGAAAATTGCTTTTAGCACAATCTAGATGTGCTTGGCCGATCAGATTTTGCTCGGGGCTCTGGGAGAGACTGGAGAATACATACATAAGGAAGAACATGACAAACAAGCTATGGTTAAAGAAACAACCATATAGTTTGAGGATGTTTGAAGGTGGAGATCTTGTTGCACATATCCAAAGATTTAATTAGGTGTGTTCTGAGGTGATGAGTTTGAATATGAAGATCGACGGAATGGATCGGGCATTGCTGTTATTATGTTTTCTCCCAGGTTTGTATGATGGTCTTATAACAACTCTAGTTTATGGGAAGGAGACCCTAAACTATGAAGAGGTTGTTGGTGTGCTTAGATCAAATGAGCAAAGAAAGAAGATCAACAAGGGAGATCCTAAGTCTGAGATCTTGGCTGTTAATGAAAGATAGAGAAGATTAAAGGAGAACACAAGAGAAAAATCCAAGGGCAGATCAAAGTCTCACGATCAGAGGAAGATGATATTGAAATATTATAAATGTTATCAGTCTGGACACCTGAGGAGAGATTGTCCCCTTTTGAGATCAAAAAAAGGAAAGGCCAGCAAGAAAGATGATACAGCTTTTATGAGCAATGGAGAAGATTTGCTAGTTGTATCAGATGGATCCATAAAGTGTGATACTATGTGGATATTAGATTCAGCATGCTCGCACCACTATACTTCTCATCGGGAGTGATTTGTTACCTACCAGAAGGCCGATGATGAAAGTGTTAGCCTTGGAGATGATAACCCATGCAAAGTAGCTAGAATTGGCTCTATCAGGGTGAGGATGTATGATGGGATCATTCGTACATTATTAAATATCAGACATGTACCGAAGTTGAAAAAGAATTTGATTTCTTTAGGCTACTTGGAGGAGCAGCGTTATGCTTTTAGTAGCCAGGCTGGGAGTGGATGTCTGAAAATTTTTAAGGGAGCTTTGGTGGTGATGAGAGGTAGAAGACTGAGCAACAATCTTTACAGAATGGAAGGCTCAGTTGTAAATGATAATGTAGAGGTGCTAGCAATGGCATAGGAGGAGCAGATTTTATATCGATTGTAGCATTGTCGGATGGATCATATGAGTGACCGTGGGCTCATAGAACTAAGCAGAAGAGGTATGATCCCAGTCCTGAAGAAGGAGGGCACAAATTTTTGTGAGCCATGTATCTTTGGCAAACAGCATAGGATGAAGTTTGCCAGAATTACCAAGCACAATGAGGGAGTGTTGGATTTAGTACACTCAGATGTGTGGAGACCAACTCCTATATCAGCTAGAGGTGGGGCAAAAAATTTTGTTACTTTCATTGATGATTTCTTAAGGAAGTTATGGATTTATCTGATCAAAAAAAATTAGAGGTGTTTGCCTAGCTCTAAGCCTGGAGAGCTGAAGTAGAGAAGAAGTCAGAAAGACAGATAAAGTGTCTGAGGTTGGATAATGGAGGGGAGTATACTAGCCTGGAGTTCAGGAGGTACTATGAGAAAAATGGCATCAAATGCCATTACACGGTAAGGATGACTCCCCAGTAGAATGGTGTCATAGAGAGGATGAATCGGACACTGGCAGAGAAGGCATGGAGTTTGAGGCTGTAGACATCACTCCCAAAGTGCTTTTGGGGTGATGCTCTAATTTTTTCTTATTTCCTTGTGAATGGGTTCCCTCATTATAAGCTGAATGGAGGCATTCTAGAAGAGGTCTGGAGTGGGAAAAAGGTGGAGTTTGGCCATCTGAAAGTTTTTGGTTGTACAGTCTATACACATGTGGAGGCAACCAAGAGGAGCAAATTAGATCTAAAATCTCAAAAGATGACATTCATAGGATATCCACAAGGAGTCAAGGGGTATCTATTGTGGGACTCTCAGGTATAGAAGTTAGTGATTAATAGGGATGTTATCTTTCATGAGAAAAGCATCTTGAGGAGGTCTAGGATAGATGAAACTATGAAAATAAAGGTGGACAGCAGTGGCTAGTTAGAGAATGATGGCATGCAGGTTATATCCACTTACAGGAGTGTTCCTATTGAGGTGGAGATGGGTTGAAATGTATTATCCTAGATTGAAAATCAGCATGGAGGGTCGGCAGTTTAGATAGATGTGCAGGAGTAGTCACAGACATCAGGCAGAGATGTGTCAGTGGGAGTGGCTTTGCACAAGCCCCAACATACTAATAGGAGATCGGTCAGATATGGCATTGATGAGGTTATCTCCTATGCACTCATCACTGCTAATGGAGATCTAGAGAATTATGCAGAGGCCATGAAGAGTGAGGATCATGATTCATGGATGCAGGCCATGATGGAGGAGATGGAATCACTTGAGAAGATCAGACATTGTAGTTGGTGGATCTTCCAGAGGATGCTCGACCTATTGGCTCAAAGTGGGTGTTCATAAAGAAAGAAACACCTTCAAAATAAGGTGAAATCAGATTCAAAGCAAGGTTGATAGCAAAGGGATACTCACAAAAAAAAGAAATTGACTACACAAAAATTTTTTCACCTGTGGTGCGTAATACATCTATTCAAGTTTTGCTGTCACTAGTGGCATAACATAATACGGAATTGGAATAGATGAACGTGAAGACGGTCTTCCTTCATGAGACTTTGGAGGAAAGAATCTACTGAAGCAGCCATATGGTTTCATGGAGATGGGATAGGAAGAAAATGTGTGTTTACTCAGAAAGTCTTTGTATGGCTTGAAACAATCGACTCCTCAGTGGTATCGAAGGTTTGATAGCTTTATCTTGAGCTTGGGTTTCAACAAATATGAACATGATTGTTGTATCTACGTCAAGGATGTAGATGAGAAGGATGCCCTATACCTATTATTTTTTGTAGATGATATGCTCATAGCCAGTAGAAGCATGGATGCTGTGAAAAGGTTGAAAAGGACATTATCATCTGAACTTGAGATGAATGATTTGGGTCCACCTAAGAAAATCCTTAGAATGGAGATTTGCAGAGATAGGTGCAAAGGAGTACTCCATTTATCACAAGGAAAGTATGTCTAGAAGGTTTTCGAGAGGTTTGGGATGGAGAAGGCCAAACCTATAGAGACGTCATTGCCGAGTTATATGTCTCTCTCTAAGTTACAGTGCCCCCAGTCAGAAGAGGAGAGAGAGTACATGGAATGAGTTTCTTATTTAAATGCTGTAGACAGTGTTATGTACACTATAGTGTGCTGTAGACCAGATATAGCATATGCTGTGAGCATGGTTAGTAGATACATTACTAACCCTAAGAAGGAACACTGAAAAGCATTGAAATGGATATTGAGATATCTGCATGGAACAAGGGATTATGGTTTGGTATTTGGTGGGCAGTCGGAAGGATTTGGAGAACAATCTGTGAAGATGCGTGAAGGTTCAGGTCCTCTGGAAGGATTTGTTGATGCAAATTATGCTGGTGATCTTGATACAAGGAGGTCTACTACTGGATACCTCTTCTGTGTATATTGTGGACCGGTGTCTTGGAGATCAATCCTTCAATCAATCAAGGCCTTGTCTACCACAGAGGCCGAGTACATTGGGATAAGGGAGGCTATAAAGAAAGCCCTTTAGCTTAGGAGGCTAATTGATGAGTTGGAGGTGGAGCAAAGCAAGGTTACACTATTCAGTGATAGTCAGAGTGCTCTATTGTTGGCACAGAACCCAGTCTATCATGCGCGCACAAAACATATAGACGTGAGCTACCATAGGATCAGAGAGTTGGTAGGAAAAGATGAAGTGGAACTGATGAAGGTCCATACTAAGGAGAACTAGTCTGATGCACTCATGAAGGTACATCCTGGAGATAGCTTTCAAAGATGTGTGGCATGGATGGGTTTGTTGAAAAGAGATGAGTTCACAAGAACTTGAAAGCACCAAGGTGGAGAATGTGAGCTCAGAAGTGACACTTCCAAGTCTTAGAAATATGAGAAGATAGGTCATGGGAAGATGGGAGTGAGCCGGAAGAAGAATCAGTCTTAATAGTAAAGTTCAGAAACTAGGTCGACTCACTTTGAGACTGAGCTGTCTCAGTTGGGAACTGGGTTGGCTAGGTTTCAGAGAAAAATCCAGATAGAAAGCAGCATTTTTGGGCTATTGGCATGGTACACAACTGGGTTGGCTCAGTCTACGTCGGCTCAGTCCAGACTGAGCCGACCAAGTCACAAGTTAGCCAGCTTAGTCTGAAACTGGATCGGCTTAGTTTTCATGGGTTATTATTTTGTATACATTGGTTGTTTGGGTTTGGAAAGTTTTTCTATGAGCTTGGGCTTGACCCTTTGTAAAGTATATATATTGAAAATAGGTCAAGATTGTAAGTGTGCTGAAATATACTGAATAAAAGCTCTTTTCTTCTGAAAATCTCTTCCTTTCTTCTTCTCTATTTTTTGATTTTTTTGATTGTACTTTCATAGATATCTCTGAGAAGTACATCCTTGTTGCTTGACTAATCATCGACGGCCATGTCGATCTAATCAATCTATAGATCGGATCAATCTATAGATCCTTGTCAATCAACATTTTGAGCTTTTCAAGCTCGTCTAAGTCTTTGATCATCGACAAGCAATGATCATAGACTGACTGCTCATCATGCATCTGCACCTTGAAGAGTCTCTTCGATACTTCGTAGCATGCTGCACAACTCTACTCACTATACAACTCTTATAGGTGGGCCAACATTTGACTAGCAATCTTCATGTCTTCGTGTTGGGGCTACAATTTATTAGACATCAAGGCCAACATGTAGCACCTGATTGTTAGAAAGGGAAGGGTAGATTACATGCATGTATTTCAAAACTATTTTGAAATCGCAGTAGAATAAGATAGATTAACTATTTTTATCATTCATTAAATTAGATCTAAAATCTTCCCTAACATGGATCTAAGATATATGAAATCCAAAATTAATTTATGAGATCAGATCTCATACCTTAATGCGGGTCGAAGAACTCTACAGTCGATGATCAAAACTTGATAGGTTCCTATAGCCGCAAAATGCCCGACCTCAATAGGTATCCATCCAAGATTCAATCTGATCTAAGACTCATCTATCTTCTCGGGGTGCTAGCTCTCTTATAGAGAAAATCTTTTGATGATTAATTTAAACCTTCTTCAGATCTGGAAGATGATCTTTAGTTGAAGAAGCATTGAAGGTAAAAGAAAAGGCAACAACAGCACAGCTTTCTTCCTCGGAGTGCCATATCTTGTACCAATAGCGTTTTCCCTTCAAACTTGGAAGGAAGGATGCCAACAAGTCCCTCTCTCACTCTAGTAGTCAGCCAAATTTTGTTCAGATCAAAAGGACCTCCTAGAGGCATCCCAAATATAGATCTTTTTAAGGGGGCACCTAGTAGAGTTCTAATAGAGTCAAACTATGTCAAAAATTCAAATTAAATTTTAAATTCAAACCAAAACTTATCCGTATCCAAATGAGAGGACAAGTGGTTGACCAAGAGGTGGAAAAATGTGAAAAATCTCATGCAAATCTGAAATTTGTGTGAGAAGAGAAGGGGCATGGACAATGGGTGGCGCATGAAAGAGTCCTTAACAAAATGGACTCTAGGATTTTGGATTGAGCCTCAAACCAAAAATAATTTGGTTTAAACCCAAACACCTAATTGGACCTAATCTAATTAGATCTCTAATCAAATTAAATTCTAATCTAATTAAGATTTAATCAAACCTAAATTCAGATCAAATCAGAAATTGATTTCATGACAACTGAGTCATCTAATAACTCAATCAAACCAAACCCAATTCAAGTCAAAATGAATCCAATTCAATTAGAGTTGATTTAAAACTTATTTCTTAATCAAATTGAGTCTAATTAGTAACCAAATTACTAATTTATCCTTCTTGAGTTAATTATCAATCATATTGATAATTATATCCTTAATGATTCATAATCATCGATCAATCATCGGATCAAATAGAAATCTCTTTTGTGTATGACCCCATAGATTCTATTCTATTTAGTAGTGAGATACATTATAATCTCTATCATAATATTATTGAAACTTCTTTCAGTGGATTGGGATAATTCCAACACTACCCATCGAGATTCATCGATCATCAGGATGATGCTCGTGGGTCCCATAATATATCAATAACACCTAGCAGTATGTAGTAGTAATCTAGTAGAATGAAAGTATGAACCTCTAGGTACAATTATCATATAATTCTATTCTTCTATCAAAAATCATCACTTTGTAAGAATCTAGTATTGTTCTGATACTAATTATTGGTGTATCATCTTGGCATCATCTAGCTCTGATGCCATGTTGTGGAAGCCCCTGATCTTTAGCATGGACCACAGGAGACCTTTGATATTCTCTAAGGTAGTGTATCATAGATCCATCACCTAGATCTATGCTGGGGCACCTCCCTCCTTGGGCTTGAGGGAGGTGCCCTCTCTCTCTAAGGCTTCTTCAGGAACCTAGGGCAACTACTTTAGAGAGAAGAGAGAAGAGAGGTTGGAGGGAGAAAAGATCTTTATTGATTGCTCTCTTAAAAACTCTAATACAACCTATGTATTTATACATAGCCATTAGGTCTGACCAAAAACTCTCCTAGCTAACCCATTACATGAAAGCTCTCATCAAGCCCATGTACACCTATATCTCCCATGCTCTTATCCTCTGAATCTAAGCCCGACCCATACATGAGTTAGCCCCCTTAAGACCTCTCAAACTAGACCTTAAGACTCCTAGGATAAGTCCTATCCTATCTCCAAACAGACCCTTGCGTAGCTCTGCCCGTAGACTGAGTCGGCTCAGTCTCAGCACTGAGCCGACTAACCTGAGACTGGGTTGGCTCAGTTTTAGACTGAGCGACCTAGTTGCATGCCATGCTACAGTCCCAAATGCACTCCTCTCTGTTTGGCCTATCCTCTGAGACTTAGCCCATCCAGTTTCAGACTGAGCTGGCTAACATGTAGAAATGATCCTTTTCTACAGTCTTGATTCTTTGGCTTTGGTTCCTTGCTCCATCTTGAATCTCAGGTATCCGAATCACCAACCAAGCTCCTAGAATCCCAAGAGCCAACACACTGGCTCCTCTCGTGGCCTCCTAAGGCTTGGAAGCACCATCAATCCTCACAGACTTGACGGAGGTCATGGATAACTCGTCAAACCCCATCGTCAGTCATATGAAAGATTGGCTCGATTAGAGTTTTCTTATGAATCTCATGGAAACTCCTTTCCAATATTCACCTTGCTTTACCCAAAGACTAGTGAACTCAGTCTCACGAATCATATAGGATCATACATTTTTCTACTAACATCGATAGATTCCATTTAAGTGCATGATACTCTTAATAGTGAACCTGAACCCAGCATAGCCAACATACACAACATGGATCTGAATGGCTGGGGACCAAGTAGACATGTAGTCAAACTATAATAGCCTCACTGCAAATAGCCAATGCACCATAGGTCAAAGGGCTAGTCATATCACTACAGCATTGCAAATACCACTAACGAGCGAGTAGCCATCCAAGTGGTATCTCATAATGGTCATGCTCAGTGCAAGTTATTCTCTAACAACCATCTGCATTATCATCCTAGTGTCACCACACTACAGACTCGAGACTCATCTGTCCATGAAGGAGGTGATCATGCACCAATCTGACTAGATCAATCACTATCCTACATGATGATCCTTCAATTAGGAGCATTTAGAAATTAACCACTAATAGCATATGTCTCAAATTCTCAACACCTTAAGGATATGTAAAATCATCTTTATTAATTTCTAGGATAAATCATGGACACATAAACATGACTAAAAATAAGAATGCCCTTTATTAATAATAAAAGTTTTATAAGTTCAAATACAAGCCCCAAAAAATAAATATGTCAGCCAACAATTGGTTTTCTAGGGCATACATCTAACAAACTCTCACTTGACCTAAAGCCAATTAGCCATAAACCTAAAATCTATCTTCTCAAGGTGAGCTTCAGTCTTCTGCTAGCTTAGAGGCTTTGTCAGTGGATCCACCACATTCTATATGGAGTCAACTCTTTGCACCTTGATGAACTACTTCTCGAGATATTCACATATAATGTGGAATCAAAGTTCAATGTGCTTGAACTTTTGATGAGACCTGGGCTCTTTAACAAGAGCTATGGTACTATTATTGTTGCAATATAGTGCAAAGGCATCTGATGACATCATGCCCAACTCTGCAATGAATTTCTTGAACTAGAAGGCTTCCTTAGCAGCTTCAGAGGGAGCGATGTATTTGGCTTCCATAGTTGAATTTGTAATGATCGGTTGTTTGAAACTTTTCCAACTAACCGATCCACCATTATACAAAAAAATACATCCCAATCTGGACCTTTTATCATCAACATCAGACATGAAGTCTGAATTAGTGTATCCTTCCACTTTAGCTCCGAAACTCCTCCAAAAATCAAGAACAAATCCTTAGTTTTTCTCAAGTATTTAAGGATGTTCTTTATAGCTATTCAATGCTCCTCGCCTGGATTCGACTAATATTTGCTCGTGACACTCATGGCAAGAGCTATATCAAGTCACGTACACAGCATGGCATACATGAGACTCCATATAGCCGAAGCATAAGGGATCTTGCTCATGCGTTGGATCTCTTTAGGTGTGTTAGGACACATTTTCTTCGAAAGATGAATGCCATGCCTAAGAGGTAGGAGACCTCTCTTGATGTTTTCCATGCTGAATTGCTTCAGCACCTCCTCTATGTACATTTGCTGTGAGAGTCCTATCATTCTCTTAGATCTATCCTTATAGATCTTAATACCAAGAATGTAGGAAGCTTCTCCTAGGTCTTTCATAGAGAATTCTTTTGATAATCAAACTTTGATCGATGTCAACATGGGAATATCATTCCTAATCAAGAGGATGTCATCTACATACAATGCAAGAAATGTGATAGCACTCCCACTGACCCTTTTGTACACACACAGCTCCTCATTTTTGATGAAATCAAAATATTTGATCACATTATTAAAGTGAGTGTTCCAACTCCACGATGCTTGCTTAAGTCCATAAATTGACCTTTGCAACTTGCAGACTTTGTGATCACTATCACCAGATGTGAAACCCATAGGCTGCTCCATATAGTTATCTTCTTCTAGATATCCATTTAGGAAGATAGTTTTCACATCTATCTTGCAGATCTCATAATCATAATAGGCTGCAATCATAAGTAAGGTATGGATGGATTTTAGCATAGCCACAAGCAAAAAAGTCTCATTGATAGTCAATGTCTTCACATTGACTATAACATTTTGCCACCAGCCTCATCTTATAGGTCACTACTTTACCATCCAATACAATTTTTTTTTATAGATCCATTTACACCCAATAGGTACAATACCTTTAGATGGATCTACTAAGGGCCATACTTGGTTGGAATGCATGTAGTAAATTTCTGACTTCATTGCATCCATCCATTGCTCGGAGTATACATCTAACATCGCTTCATCATAGGTTTTGGGATTATTCCTAATGTTCCTATCTCCCACAAGAAACACTTCATCTAGATCCTCCATGAATATACCTAAGTATCTTTCCAAAGGATGGGAGACTCTATTTGATCTACGAGGTGGAGGTGGTATTAAATTTATTGGCTCATTATTGGGTTCAGGTTCTTGGACTCGACGCTCTTTAGAGACTTTCTCTTCGAGCTCAATTTTTCTCCTACTACCTCTATCTTGAACAAACTTCTTTTCCAAGAAGATAGCATGATGGCTCACAATCACATTGTAATCCTTTGGAAGATAAAAATAGTATTCCATAGATTCCTTAGGATATCCTATAAAATAAGTCCTAAGTGACCTAATCTCTAACATGTCCGCCTGTTGTCGTTTGACATGAGTTGGACATCCCCAAATCTTGAGGTACCCAAGAGATGGTTTCTTACCATGCTATAACTCATATGATGTGGCAGAAATGGATTTAGAGAAAACCTAATTTAATAGATGAATAGCAAAAAGCAATGCATGTTCCAATAAAAAAGATCGAAAGATCTATGAAGCTCATCATGGATCAGACCATATCTAATAGGATCCGCTTCCTCTTTTTGGATATCCCATTGAGCTGAGGCATCCCTGGAGGTGTCCATT
This sequence comes from Cocos nucifera, assembly GCA_006176705.1. NCBI lineage: Eukaryota > Viridiplantae > Streptophyta > Magnoliopsida > Arecales > Arecaceae > Cocos > Cocos nucifera. The sequence continues at coordinate 11,289 of QRFJ01002831.1, read as the reverse complement.
ATGAGACTATGCCATTATCCTTGAGATGGATCCAAAATTTCCCACTAAGGTATTCTCCTTCTCGATCTAATCGAAGAACCTTTATGGATTTTTCAATTTATTTCTCTACTTCATCTCTGAATTCTTTGAACTTTTCAAATGCATCATATTTGTGATGCATCAGATACCCAACAGCATACTATAAGAAATCATCAGTAAAGGCTATGAAGTAGAGATAGCCACCCATAGCCTGTACATCGAATGGTCCACACACATCAATGTGTAACAGGGCTAATATCTCAGTGGCTCTTTCTTCATGTCCTATAAAGGATAGCTTAGCCATCTTTTCTTGAAGACATGACTCATAAATTGGATAAGACTCAAAAGTCAATAACTTAAGGAGGCCATTTTTCTCCAATTTGTTAAGTCTGTCCTCTCCAATATTGCCTAGCATGAGGTGCTAGAGACACTTTTGGCTAATCCTATCTCTAAATCTCTTAAACCCTATGGCATTCACAATTTACTTGTTAATATTAATATTCGCATCTTCAAGCAAATGATAAAGTCCATTAATTAAAAAGACATGTGCAGTAATTTTATTTTCAAAATAAATTGCACAGAAGTCTTTATTAAAATGAAAATCATAATTATCCTGTGCCAGTACAGATATAGAAACTAATTTCTATTGGCTCTAGGTACATAATAACAATCTTTTAAAAACAAACTAACTCCTAATGATAATCATAAAGGATAAATTTTGATGGCTACAGCAGCAACTCTTACTCCATTGTCGACCTGGAGAGTAATCTCGCCTTCCCTTAACCCTCTAACTTCTTTCAAATCTTGCATAGAAGTGCACAAGTGAGCATTAGAATCAAAATCTAGAACCCAACTAAAAGAAGAGAAAATCATGAGGTTAGTTTCAGTAACGAGCAACTCAGACGTACCTTCAGAAGATGTGTCCATCTTGTTGTTCTTCAAAGTGGCAAGGTATGCAGGATAATTTCTTTTCCAGTGACCTTTGACATTATAATGGAAACATTTTTTTTTTATCGTTGGTCTTTTTTGTAGCCTACTTCTTGGGTTTGTTACCAGTCTTTTGCTTCTTTGTAGGCTTCTTCTTCTTCTTCCAATAAGACTTTCTCTTGGAGGAAGCCTGCTACACAGTTAGAACGGTACCCCTTGAACTTTTCAAGGTACTCTCAACTGTTAGCAACATGTTCAATAATTTAGGCAAAGAGCTATCAATCTTATTCATATGGTAGTTCATGATGAACTACCCATACGAATCAGGAAGGAATTGCAAGATCATATCTACCTATAATTCTTTATCCATGTTCATGCCTAGCTTCTAAAGCTCCTCAATGTCCTTGATCATTGTCAAGTAATGATCATGGATGGGCTACCCATCATGCATCTTCGCTCTGAAAAGTTCCTGAGAGATCTTAAAGTGAGCCATGCGACTCTGCTCATCGTACAACTCTTGTAGGTGAGTCAGCATGTCCCTGGCAGTCCTCATATTTTCATGCTGTCGCTAAAGATCATTAGACATGGATGCAAGAATATAATACTTCATCTTATTATCTTCATCCATCCACTTCTCAAGTATAGCTCGTTGATCAAAAGATGGACGAGCTGGCAACACAGGTGCATCCTAGTCGAGGACATGGTTCAACTTCTTAGAACTAAGAATGATTCTCAAATTTTGGAGCCAGTCCTTATAATTGATTTCGGTTAACCTATTGGTGTTAAGGATTTGGGCTAATAGGTTTGAAGTCGACATGATTAACTACAGAGAAAAATAATTTCTAATTAGATGTTTTGAACTTGTAGATGTTTGTTATTGAGACTCTAAAAAATAAATAAGGGCTTCCACTATTTCTACGGATCTACTACACTCCTCGAGTGGAGAAATTGGAAATATATACATGATTAGTTTCTAGTGGGTACTACAATCTCACTGATTTATGTTCACCTCACCTAACAGTTATTGGTAACACACAAACCAATGAGTGGACAACTCTTTATCTATTGCTTCACTAAGCAAGATGTAGCTGGTTCAATCTCTAAGTCTTGTGGCCTCACCTAATAGTTATTGGCATATTTTTTAGTTAAGTCAGACCCACCATATACCAGCAAGTGTAAAGCCGTCATTGGGATCCTCACCTAACAGTTATTGGGCCCAACCTCATCTCTACCCCAGAACATCTAATGCCATAGAGTGATTGTACCTATTTGATGCAATCGAACCACTATGATCAGTTGAGAATGATCAACACTAGATAGACACCCGCATCTCTACCATGGTAGAAGACCGCTAGACTTAATATTAATTAAGAAGATTTAGGCTCAGGTCTCATCCTTAATTAGTCAAAACTTAATCAACCATATTAGCCAGGTAAGTGAGATCAATGGGAGGATATGCCATTAACTCGATCTATGCAAGTAGCTCCCAATTAAAGACCATCAGTCGAATTGCCAAACTTACCTTAGACACCAATCGATCAATAAGCATTGATTAGGTCAGCTAATTAATTCAGGCTCAAACCATGGAGCCAAATAGGTCTTTTGATTTGATCGACAATATGTGGATATTAGTCGATTTGACTAAACTTACAACTATTTAGGTTAGACATGAGAGATTAGGCCTAAATCTAACTAACTATTGATTCAGTTTAATCAACTGCTCAAATTGGCTAGACCTAATTGAGCTACCCAATCCATTAACCCATGTTTTATGTAGTAAATTTTAGATCTTAAATTCTAAATTTTAGATCTTTAAATTTATTTCTTAATTCTTAATTAAGTATATTATGATCATGGGTTTAGTTTAGATGTCGATACAATTTTTGATCTAAACTACACTAGGTTTACATTTCAAACAAGGTAAAATATAGCATTGTTTCAGATCTAAATTAAAATCACATATCATATATATGAAAATTAGATCTAAAAATAGTTAAGCATATATCATATGCATGCAAAATTCAAATCTAAAGAAAGATCAAATATGATTGAAAACTATTTTCAAAAACTATTTATCAAAAATCAGATCTAGGTTTTTAGATCAATGATCTAAAATATCTATGTGTCTCATACATGATTCAATAATTTTATATCTAAATAAAATTAAAATAAATTATTTAAATCAAAAACTAACTTTTAGATCTAAGATTAAAATTAGATTAAATATCTATCTTATAATCGAATGGCCATAGAGATCAATCTAATCTAAATACTATGCACAAGGAATGCAGATCTATGCATGTCATACATGATTCAATAATCTCAGATCTGAATAAAACTGAAATAAATCATTTAAATTAGACACTAACTTTCAGATCTAAGATTAAAATCAGATTAAATATGTCTAACTGAAACCTAGCTTTGATACCACTGTTAGAAAGGGAAGGGCATATTACATGCATGTATTTCAAAAGCTATTTTGAAATCACAGCAGAATAAAATAGATTAACTATTTTTATCATGCATTAAATTAGATCTAAAACTTTTTTCTAACATGGACCTAAGACATATGAAATCCAAAATTAATTTATGAGATCAGATCTCATACCTTATCACTGGTCGAAGAACTCTGCAGCCAATGATCAAAACTTGACAGGTTCCTGAAGTCGCACAAATGCCCGGCCTCTATAGGTATCCACATGAGATCCAATCTAATCCAAAACAATTCTATCACTCCGAGGTACTAGCTCCCTTGTAGAGAAGATCTTTTGATGATTTTGAACCTTCTTCAGATTTGGAAGACGATCTTCAGTTGAAGAAGCAGTGGAGGTAGAAGAAAAGGCAGCAGCATCGCAACTTTTCTTCCTTGGCGTGGCCATGCATTGTACCAATAGATTTTTTCCTTCAAACTTGGAAGAGAGGATGCCAACAAGTCCCTCACTTACTCTAGTGGTCGTCCAAATTTTGTTCAAATCAAAAGAACCTCCTAGAGACATCCCAAAGATAGATCTTTTCAAGGGGGCACCTAGTAGAGTCCTAATAGAGTCAAACTCTATCAAAATTCAATTAAATTTTAATTCCAAAACAAAACCTTTTCCATATCCAAATAAGGAAAGTGATAGTGCCAAAGAGGTAGAGAAAACAATAAGAAACCTCACATAAATCAAAAATGAATGAGAAGGAAGGGGCACGGACAATGGGTTGGCGCATGGAAGAGTCCTTCACAAAATTGGACTTTAAGGGTTTTTGATGAGCCTCAAACCAAAATAATTTTGGTTTAAACCTAACACTGATGGACCTCATTAATTAGATCTCTAACAAATATAAATTTTAATCTAATTAAGATTTAATTGAACCTAAAATTAAGATCAAATCAAAAATTGATTCCATGATAATTGAGTCATCTCATAACTCAATCAAACCAAATCCTAAGTTCAAGTTTAAAATAAAATCCAATTCAAATTAGACTTGATTTAAAACTAATTTCTCAATAAAATTAAGTCTATTTAAATAATCAAATTACTAATTTATCCTTCTTTGGTTATTAATCAAATCATATTGATAATTATTTCTTATGATTTACATCATCGATCAAATCATCGGATCAGATAGAAACTCTTTTATGTTGATCTCATAGATTCTATTCTACCTAGTAGTAAGGATACATTATGATCTCTATCATAATATCATAATAACTTCTTTTGTATAGATTGAAATAATTTCAATACTAATCCATCAAGAATCATCGATCATCAATGATCGCTCATAGGATCCCATAATCCACCAATGATATCTATCTAGTACGTGTAGTGGTAATTTAGTAGAAATGATAAATAAATCTCTAGTATAGGTTATCATACTGTTCAGTTCCTTCTATCAACGGAGGTCAATTGGATTAACTCCATCAAAATCCATCGTCAGTTTCATATGCAAGATTGACTTGAATTGAGTTCCTAACTTATCGAATCTTTATGGAAACGTCTTTTTCCAGTATTTAACCTTCTTTTGGCCAAAGACATTAGTAAACTTAATCTCACGAATCAGCATAGGATTATATCCTTTTTATACTAACCTTGATTGATTTCATCTAAGTGGCATCCTACTCTCAACGTGAATCTGAACCCACCATAGTCAACATACACAAGAAAGACCCGAGTGGCTAGGATCAAGTAGACATATAGTCAAACTATACAGCCTCATTGTAAATAGCCAATGCAACCTAACAGATTTGAAGAACTAGTCCTTATACCACTGCAGTAGCATTGAGAATACCAACGACTGAGTGAGTAGACATCCACAGTGGTAATCTATCATAGTGATCACGCTTAGTGCAAAGTTGTTCTTTAACAACCACCTAACATTATTATCCCTATGTCACCACACTTATGACTCAGAGCCATTTGTCCGTGAAGGAGGTGATCAATGCACCAATCTTAACTGATCAATTTACTATCTTCATGATGATGCTTCCAATTAGAACATTTAAAAATTAACCACTAATAGTGTTGTCTCAAATTCTCAAACACCTTAAGATATGTAAAATTAATCTTTGTTAATTTTTGAAAAATCAGGAATCAAGACACAATAAATATGATTAGAAGATAAATGCCCTGTGTATTAATAATAAAAATTTTATAACTTTAAAATACAAGTTTCTGACAAATAAATAGATGTTAGCCAACAATTGGCGTTTCTCCGGGTGCACACAATCTACACTGAATCTTGGTTGTCATCATACCAACAACTTCTCATGCAGACATTTTTTATCAAATGGTCGAACGGCTAGGAGAGGAGAGAAAGTTTCACATGAATCCAAAATATAGGTCTTCTCAAAATTCAATATAATTGTTCAACTTTTTGGATCCAATTCCCTTTTGAAAATTTGGGGTTTTTCCCCCTGAATCCATTGTTTGGAATTGGGTTTTTTTTTCCTTTAGGATTCTAACAGGGGGTTTGGACGTAAGATATTTTTTTGTAAAGAGTCAAAATTTCTAGTTAGAGCTTATAATTGCTAAAATTATTTATTAGATTTTATTTTTAAATAAATTTTTGGGCTTTCACTAATTTTTCTAGATACCGTACACTTTTTGCAGGATGCAGAGAAAAATCTCCATGGTTAAAGATTTTTTAGTGGATGGTGGTATACAGCTCATGGTATGGTGCCATCAAGCCCTTGGAAGCAGGTGATGACGAGATAAAGAGCAGAAATGGAACTCACCATTGAAGAGCTTCAGCCTTAATGCTTCAATCGAGCTATAGCTTGGATCTTGATAAGAGCAGATGCAAGAAAGGTTAGGAAGCATATTCGACTGGCACCATTGAAAAAGAGCTAACGCTTTAATTTTTGAGGAGAGCTGACCTGAGCAACGTAAGCAGCGACAATAAATAAAATTTGGGCTCTCGCAGGAGTATCATAGTTACGTGCGGCCCAACTACTGATCGAGTCGGCTCGAGCAGCGAACATACAGTACATTGATTTTTGTTGTTCTAGTTGGGATTTTGGAATTTAATTCCTAGAGACTTTGAGCTTAGTTTGTAAGGTCCTAGGGGGCTTAACTCTATATATTGGACTAGGATTAGTCCTAATGGGTAATAATGCATGAGAGACATGGATGTACATGGTTAAGGGAGTGCCATCATATTTAGGTTAGCTAGGAAAGCCTTTTTTCAGGTTGGATCTCTTTGACAGTCAGATAATCATTACTCTGTTTGAGTTTATAATTAAACGAATTGAATACAAGCCTTTCTTCCCTAAAAATGCCTTTTCTTCCTCTCTCATTCTTCCTTCTCTTCTCCAACGCCCTAGGATTTTCTAGGGTTTTCATAAGAACGTATCCATCCTCTTTTCTTGTGATTCCTTGTTGTTCTATTTTTAATAGGTTTCAGTAACAGATTCTATACACTAAATAGATGTGTATTCAGAGCATCGTTATAGAATAATAATTGATATCAGACCTTGATTTTAGATCTGAATGGAGGAAAGTCAAGCTTCACTAGGGATTGGGTAAGGTGCTGAATAATTTCTTTGAATCACTAATCTTCTATTTTTTTATGTGTTGGTTATTAAAAATCTAATTAAGATGCATCGAGTAACCACTAAGAAATAGACTTATAAAAGTTTGATGGTAAGGGTAACTTCATCTTTGGTAGCAAATGATCAGGATCACTAGTATAATGGAATAAATCCTATAGGTCTTGTGACTAGGACAAGATGCGAAACAAGATTTTTTATTAAAGAATGGACAGGAACCTTGGAAAGATAGCCTTTAGCATGATTCGAAATGTACCCACTGTGAATGAAGTTCAACTGGAGAATCAACACATTGGAAACCACATTAAAGGAGCTTTGGTAAATGAGAAGCAGGTACTATGGGCAAGAATATAGATCAAACAAGTTGATGGTTGAAGAGCAACTGTAATAGTTTTTGTGATTGCCCGAAGGAGGAGATCTATGTTTCTACATCCAAAAGGTTTCAATCGAGTTGCTCTAATGTCATGAGCCTTGATGTAAAAGATTGATGAGGAATAGAAGAGCTCTCCAAATTATTGTGTTCACCTGCCAGTGAGTGTAAGTGATTGGTCCTGATTAATTACTCTGGTGTTATGGAAAATGAGAACCATAAAACTTTGAGGAAGTGGTTGCAGTTCTCAGGTCCTACAAATAGGCAAGAAGAGGCTAGTTAAAGAAAATCTAAGCTCAGAGGTGCTTTTTTGTGAATGGAAGAACGAAGATCTAAGAAGAAACTCAAGACAAATCAAAGGGATAGATCAAGTCCTCAGAAAATTAGAACCAGCATTGGAAATGCTAACAAGTGTCATCAACTTGGTCATATTTAGTAGGATTGTCCACTTTGTGAAGAATAAAAAGGAGAAGGGCACTTCTAAGGGTGGATCGACCAGTGAGAGTGGTGCTCTATCATCTGAGGATAGTGGAGAGGAAATACTAGTTGTATATTAGATAGAATTATAAAGTTGAAATAGCCCCACAGATACTAGATTCAGATGTTTCATACTACACTGTACATCGATAGTGGTTCTCATGATATGAGAGATCCAGATGGAAGAAGTTTAGTCTTGAAGATGTCATCATATAAAGTTGCTAGTGTTGGTATAGTTAGAGTAAGAATCTTATGAGGAGCCATAATGGGATACTCAATGAATGTGAAGCATGTAACTAGACTGAAGAAGAACTTGATATCACTTGGGTTACTTGGAAGGATAGGGGAATTGCTTTTAGTTGTCAGCCAGGTAGCAGCTGTTGATGGATATTTTAACGATTCATTGAATGGTGATCAAAGGAAGAAGAATGAGTTAACAATTTAAATGCAGGATAGAGGACTTAGTGGTTATTGATAGTGTGAAGTGTTGTACACCCGCGCACAGGAGGAATAGCTAGCCTACAAGCTTGTGGCCTATCATATGGGCCACTTGATGACATGGAGGCTTCACATAGTTGAGTGACGGAGATATCTGATTTTCGCATGAGAAGGAAAGGAGATGACCTTGTGAGCCTTGTATGCAAATGTGGGTGTTTAAGTATAGAAATTTATATTGCACGTAGTACAAAGCATAAAGTGAAGCTATTTTGGAGGCTAGTTCACTCAAAATGTTATGAAGGACCGGCACTTGTTGCATCCGAGGAAAAGAGTGAGAACACTTTGTCACCTTCCACAGACTATTTCTTAAAAAGGTAGGATTTATTTGATCTGAAAAAAGGTAGGGAATATTTTGCCTGAATTAAAATCTAGAGGCTGACTTGGAGAAGAACGAAAGCAGCCAAGTGAAGCAGTTTTGAGGTCTGATTAAAATGGAGAAAAATATACGCAATTTTAGGTAGATTCAAAAATACTATGTAGAAAAAAATGGCATTAAAATGCCATTACAGATAGTGAGATGATGGCCCCTCAACTAGAATTGGGTGCGTAGAATATGATGAGACACGAACTGCATTGATGGAAAAAGGCCAAGGAGCTTGAGGCTTGTGGTGCATCTAGCTTTACCTAAAATCTTTTTAGGATTGATGCTCTTATTTAGATGCTTGTTTTTCAGTTAGTTAACAGGACTCTCCCCATAAGAAACTAAGATGGAGGACCTTTTAATAAGGCGTTTCTGGAGAGGAAAGAGAGAAATGGGTGGCTTGACCCACCTGACGGACTGTTTGGCTTGTCCTGCCATCATGGCTTGTGTAGAAAAGCCGAATAGGACAATGTTAGACTTTAGAGTCATGCAGAAGAAATGATAATTCATTCAAATTTTTCATGAGTTAATGAAGGAATTTTTTGCTGTGGGAATTCTCATATTCGAGAGAGTGTGTCCATACAGTTGGAATGTGATTTTTTGATAAGAAGATAGTAATCAATGATGAAGCTAGAAGAGTGCAGATGGAGTTGTATAGAGAGACAACACAGGATAGAGCATGAGAATAGTTCTCGGATACGGATGATTTACCCTCAACATCAACCTATCTGGTCCATGTTTCAGTTTTAGCGGGTTGGAAGTTGGGGAAGCATGGTGATAGCCTGTTGGAGGACTGAAGCTTGTGAAGTAAGACGATCTATCCAAGGAGTGCATAGGCCGAGGGCTCACAGCGCAGTGCAATTTAGTATGGTGGTATACTGTGACATATGAGGAGTGGCACTGCCCAATGCTAAGCAACACTATTTGGCATAACTTTACATTGAATTAATGAGACTATCTCCACTGGCTCTCATTACTACGCGAATGAAGATCTACGAAAGTTTTGAGGAGGCATGAATGTGGAGCTTAGAAGTGTGACAACTCCCAAGCCTTGAAAATTATGAGAAGATAGGTCTATTGAAAAGTACGAATAGTGAGCGGTAAAGGACAATCAGCTTCCTTGAAGCTAGAGTTTCAGAAACCTTGGGCTCGGCTACATCCGAGATTTGTAGCTGGCTAAGTTGGACTGGACCACCGGCTTAGTTCAGGCTGGATCGACTAGATCTCAAATATAAAATTTGAAGATAGAAAGAGCATTTTTGGGCTGTTTGAGATGGTACACAACTGGGTCGGCTCAGTCTGAGAATCGAGCGACCTAGTCGTAGGTTTTAACGACAACGTCAGTCTAATAAATTGGACTGGTTTAGTTTTCAAGGGTTATTTTATTTGTTGTGTATGTGGATTGGTTTGAATTTGTAAAAGTTTTTCTATGGAGCTTTGGATGCCTTGGATCCATTTGTTAAAGATATCTACTAAAAATAGGTCAAGCATTGTAATAGTGCTTGAAATATACTAAATAAAAACTCTTTCTTTCCGAAAATTCTCTTCTTCTCTTTTTTTTCATTTTTGAATTATTTGATCGTGCTTCATAGAATCCTATGAGAAGTACTTTCTTGTTGCTTGCTATCATCGACGGCCACGTCAATCCATGTGGGAGAGCATGCATTTCTATTCTACATTTGGTATCAGAACAGTGTTTGCATCGAAGGAAGGAAGGCACCTAGGGTTTACTAACATCCAGGAACTATTGGCACCACAGGGTTTTTCCTAAAACTGTTTAGTTTTGCTTTGTGGTTATCTCTAAGATTGAGTGTGGGAGATTTGTTTATACGAAGGAACGATGATATAGAAGTTTGAAAAGAGGATCTAGGGCTAGTTAGATCTTCTTTGACGGTAGTTTTTGCTAGTGTGTGTGATCGTGAAGGTGTTTAGGGACTATATTCTTAACTATTTAAAGTCATGGGATCACGTGGATTCAGATGGATTTGTGAAAGTTCGATGCAAGGAAAATTTACACCCTAATGACAGAAAGAATCAAGGACTTGTTGGTTTAGGCAGGAATCTACAAGGTCTTGACAAAAGAAAGATCGAAAAATGAATCAGTTTTGGAGGATAGAGAGTTGGAGGACATTCTTACTTTTAGCACAATTTGGATGTGCTTGGCTGATTTAGGTTTTGCCCAAGGTTTTGCAATAGAAACTACGGCAAGGGACTCTAGGGAGAGACTGGAGAACACCATACATGAGAAGAACATAAACAAACCAAGATGTGGTTGAAGAAACAGCTGTAATAGTCTGAGGATGTATGTAAGGTGGAGCGCTTGTTGCACATATCCCAAAGGGTTCAAATTAGGTGTAGTTATCTAAATATGAGTGGATGAAGGATTTGGTGAAAGATGAAGGAGATTGAAGTCATTGCTACTGTTATGTCTCCTCTCAGTTCAATATGAAGGTCCTCAAAATAATTTTTAGTTTTATGGGAAGGAGTACCCTAAACTTATGAAGAGATTGTGGTGTGCTCAGATCAAAAGAGCGGAAGAAAAAAGATCTGCACTGGAGATCCCTAAGTCTAAGTCTTGGCTAATGAAATGAAAGACGGGAAGAATTA